>CM025850.1:17594653-17793274 GCA_003952965.2 Morella rubra | reverse complement strand
ACTTAGTATTAAATATATGTTTATTGGGTAAACGGTAAGTAATATGTTTTTATTATATATAAATATATAATATATATATATATATATATATATATATTTAGGTTTAGCATGCTATTTGCTATATGTGTTTATCATATACATGATATGTGCTAATTAAACAAAGTATGACAATATATATGTTCATTATAAGTATGATAATAGATGTTTTCTAAACTACTTAGATTTAGTCAATAAATATGCAATTACCATGATAATCATAGGTATAATTTAAAATATATCATATAACAACTTCAATTTTCATAACAATCCATCTAATTTCATATTTTATTAAGTAGGTCCTTTAAAATAAAAATTTTCAAATACATGACAAAATAAAATTATATATTAAAAGGAATATAATAATATATAAAATAATTATTTACATTAATTAACTTATAATGAATAAATAAAAACTATTATTTTTAATTAGACCTATAGCAGCGTTTGTGTCCACAAACGCTACTATAGGTATACTTTTAGCAGCGTTTGTTGACACAAACGCTGCTAAAGGTGAGTGCTTTAGCGGCGGTCACCATGACTGCTGCTATAGGTACCGAGGTTCTAGCAGCGTTTTGTTTGCAAAAGCTGCTAAAAATTACACCTATAGCGGCGGTCAACTGTGATCGCCGCTACAAAACCGTCATTAAAGATCGAACTTTTAGCAGCGTTTTGTCTGCAAACGCTGCGAGAAACCACCTATAGCGGCGGTCAGCAACCACTGCTAAAAAGACAGCTGATATAGGTTACCGCCGCTATAGGTTATTTCTAGAGGCGTTTTTCCACAAACGCCACTAAAGGGTGTATATATAGCGGCCTTTTTGGCGACCGCCGCTAAAGACTAGTTTTTTTGTAGTGTAGGTTATATGCTAATATATAATATGGTATATATATATCATAAGACGTTGTTTCAATATTATAGCACAAGAAATGTTCTCAACACATTTAATTGGTAGAACTTAATTAAGGGACATGTTAAATCATATATATATATATATATATATATATATATATATATATATGTGCGCCATTTAACATGCAGAGTGGTTTCATTTGATGTTAGTTACAACATCGATCCTATATTAATTTTTCTTTAATCGGGAGCACGGAATTAGCAGAGTAAGGACTATATTCGAGGATTAAAAACATTAACTTTATTCAAGATTAATCATCAACCATTTATTACCCATTAATGGCTATAAATGGGAGTTGAAGGAAAGGTGGATTCAAACTGAAGGATGTAACCTGTTACTGGAAAATAATTTGTGTTCAAGTGAAAGTAGAAGTAGAAATCTATCTAATTGGTATCTATTATGCTATGGATCCTCTCATGGGACCCCTGGATCAAGCCCTTATTACCCAAAAAAGGAGACAATACAACTTAAGATCATCACAAGTGACGATCCTTTCTGGAATACTAGAAAGCGGAACATAACCAAAACAAGAGACAGAGAAGCCCATGCATTTAGCTAGAAGATGAGCTTCACTATTACAACTCCTAGGAATCCAATTAAAAGACCAAGCAGGACTCTCTCTTAGCACCCGACGGATAGAGACCACACCATAGTCCCGATCTTCCAGCAAGAAGGAAGAGAGATAGCCTTATTAATAGATCAGATACTCTACAATTTTTTATGACTAGTAAAGAAATGACATGGCATTCGGATAACTGAACATTTTGCCAAAGTGAAGTTTTGGGCTGTGGTAGCCTTATAATGTTAAGGTGATCTTAGAAAAAATCCATCGAATCATGATCTCTCTCTATACTTATTAACAAACGCTAATACTTTTTCGTAAAATAATTTCTTTTAAGTTAAATATATCTACCTCTACACGTTTTTACAGAACTCTCATAAAATCAATTTACAATTAAACATCCTTAAAATCTTTCATCAACTTTTCACGAACTCCAATCAAAGTCGGTCTGTCAAAATTTTCTCCTAAAAACTTCAAATATCATACTTTTTAACTTACCAAACATCATCTTTAAGCCTTTCTTTTCCTAATTTCATTATAAATTAAGTAGAGGATTGTAGAGAATTCTTGGCTGATATTACAAATAAATAACATGAGCATTCAAAAAAAAAAAATAACTTAGACATATACGCATTACTTTTACTCTCCAATCTTATCCATAGTCACAGCATTAGCCGTATCTGGGAAATAAAAAGGCACGTGTGTGAAGTGATGCGTTTGCTTCAAAGTATACAACAGTCTTGTTTACTTCTTTATAGGTTAGTTGGATGTCGTTTTTACTTTATTTTCCACTAGACATACCTTTTCTCAGCTATCACATTCAGAAAGACTACTGGCGCAATTTTACTCAATTAAATAAACTATACCGCTAAAAAACCGAGTACTGAAAATCACCAATAAAAAAATCTTTGGGAAAAGTACCCGGACAGTCCATGTGGTTTCACGTTGTGACAAAAGGGTCCCTGTAGTTTTAACTTGAACAAATTAGTCCCTCTGGTCAGCAAATTGTTACACCGTGGTCCCTCCGTCAATCCCTTCGTGAAACCATTAACGGAGAATGCTGACGTGTCAATAATTTACCACGTGGACACTGATGAGCTGGCAATTTTCACACGTGAAATGCCACCTTACATAATATTTAAAAAATAAATAAATTTACAGAAAGCACCTAAAAAGTCCTTGTGGTTTCACGTTGTGACAAAATGGTCCCTGCAATTTCAACTTGAACAAATTAGTCTCTATGGTCAGCAAACTATTGCACTGTGGTCCCTCCATCAATCCCTCTGTAAAACCACTAACGGAGAATGCTGATGTATCAATAATTTACCACATGGACACTGATGAGCTGACAATTTTCACACGTGGAATGCCACCTCAAATAATATTTAAAAACAAATAAATTTTTTTTTAAAAAAAAGAACAAAACAAACGATTCGAATGCCCTAAATTTACCCCCAAATCACACTACCTTCATCGAGAAACCTTAGCCCAAGAAAATAGAAGGAAAAAAATGATAAAAAGAAGCTCAGTGTCAAAATCACCAATGGCATTTCAAATCACTAGTAAAGAGTAGTGGATTGGCGACTTACTTGTTTTTTTTTTTTTTGGTTATTTATTTGTAGCATGAAGTCCTCAAAACAAGATCTTAATTCAACAAAGATCTTGATTTTGACACTGAGCTTCTTTTTATCATTTTTTTCCTTTTATTTTCACGGGCAATCTCTTTCTGGGTTCCTAACACTGCACATTTTTTGTCTTGAGGGTTTAAGGGTTTAAGAGAAACTGATAAAGTGTCATTAGTGTTCGTATGGGAGATTTGGGTGACAAAAAAAGGTAGCAAGATTTGGGGGATTTGCGTGATGTGTGAGAAATTAAAAACGCGAAAGGAAAGAGTAGGTGAATTGGGGGATTTCGGTGATTTGGGGGGAAGGGAAGTGGAGGTGGAGAAATCAATTTACAGTGTGAATGAGAAGTTAAGTTTCTCAGTGAAAATGAAGGTTTCTCGGTGAAGGTAGTGTGATTTGGGGATAAGTTTAGCGCATTCGTATCTTTTTTTTTTTCTTTAAGTTCTGTAAATTTATTTATTTATTAAATATTATGTGTGGTAGCATTCCACGTGTGAAATTGTCAGCTCTTCAGTGTCCACATGATAAATTATTGACACGTCAGCGTTCTCCGTTAATGCTTTCATAGGGAGAATTGACAAAGGAACCACGATCCAATAATTTGCTGACCACAGGGACTATTTTGTTCAAGTTAAAACCACAGGAACTATTTTGTCATAACGTGAAACCATAGGGACTGTTTGGGTATTTTTCCCAAAATCTTTCTTTCTTACTCTCACCACTGTAGTAGAGGCAGTTCCGTAAGATGGTAAGAGTGGTAGAGCCTCTAAACGTTGGTGACCAGATGTTTTTTTCCTGGCTAAAAACTACAATAATAACTGAAACACAAAAATAGGGGACAATCACAGGGATTGGGGATGATTGTCACAGGAAACGATATCAAAAGGAATACAGGTAATAGAATGTTTCCACAAATATCCACAGTGATTGCTCGAGCCGCCACTTTATGGGCCAACATATTGGCTATCCAGTGAGCATGAGATAGCCTCCAGTACCGGTCCCCCATCAGCAGGGGCGGAGGGAAGGGGTGCCACGGCCCCCACAAAATTTTTATGAAAAAATTTTTTAGTATATATATTTAGAGGTTTGACTGAAAAAATTTACAATTGGTCCCTCCAAAATTTTAAATTTCTATTTGGTCCCCCCAAATTAAAGTCCATAACATTTAAAAAATTGCTAAAACCAACACGTCATAGGTGAAATCCAAAAGTACAGAACATGTGAAGTGTAAAAGGGCCAAATTGCTTGAAGTGACAAAAGCTACATTTTGTATTTTTCCCTGAAATTTTTTCCTCCACACAATTTATGACACATACATTGCTTCTTTCACACTCCAATGACACCATCGAATTTTCTTTTGTGTTGCTTCTATCTCACAACTTCTCATTCTTTTCTCTAGCTTTCTTCCACTCAAAGCAAACTGCTGCAAAGTGCCGAGTGCAATTGCAAACTGTGGTGTGGAACTGCAGAATTGGTATTTTGAGCAAAACTCATTTCTCTTTTGCTTGTAAATTGCAATCATCTTTTCTCAACATTTATAATTTATCATTTATGGATGCTGTTATTGTTAGGTTTTCATTTTTTTACTTTTTATTTTGGAACTTTAAATTACATCCAAATTAAATAGCTATGAGCCTGCAATTTATGTTATTGGGTAATATTTGTGGGGAATTACTGATTTAAGAATTGTCAAATTGGGTTGCACTCATTTTGATTGTAATTTTTATTTGTATAGGCATTTTAGTGGTTCAATTCAAATGGTATCCATTTAGTTGAAGAGAGTTAGAAGTCCATTTAGTTATACATTGATCAAAATGTTTTGATAATATGATATCTCTTATATTGATATTTGTTACAAAGGTAGGAAAAAATTTGTGCCATGAGTTGTTTAGTGGGAAATCTTAAAACTAATAAATAGATAATTTTTCAGGAGTTTTAAATTGCATCAAATGAGCAAGCCAAAAACAATTGATACTTTTTTTTAGGAAAAAGGGTGCTGACTCGAATAGTATGCTTTTGTGTACCTTTTTTTTAGTATATCTAGATAAGATATATTTTTGTGGACTGTAATAGGAAATTAGTATGTTTTTGTGTACTTTTTTTGAGTATATCTATAATCAAGTTGATAAAAATTTTTCTGTACCTGTTTTTAGTTCTAAATCAAGGTTAACTTAGAACAAATTACTATTGCAAATTTATGTCCTATAATATTTGAATTTCATTTTTAATAATATTATTTAATTAGTTTGGCCCCCCTAATAGGAAAATCCTGGCTCCGCCACTGCCCATCAAGGCTTTGGTCTCATCGACAATAGGCTCAATAGTGCGATAATCACCCAATCTCCCATTGATAGCTTCACATATTTACTCTCTGAGGTTAGATATCGGCTTTCTTTTGTGTGTTTAGACGGTGGAGTGGCTCCCCCTTGCTCTTCCATGGTTTCTATCTTGCTTTTTAGACAGTGTGGTGAATAAATATTGTGTGGCCATCAGACTCCAATTTTGCTTACGCTTGTTGATATCATTGCAGGATTCAATTATGGAGTTAGCGGATTGTCGACATCCAACTTATCATAAGAAAATTGATGGGGGTGCCTGTATGGATAGTGTTTTTTGAATATCTTCTTTACCCATATCTTATCTAAGCCAGCTTTTGTACTTTCCCCACTATGTACTACAATAATTTCTTTATTGGCTAGAAACACAATTGGCTTTAGTTTCTTAGAAAAAAAATTTTTACTTAAAAAAAAAAAAAAGAGACTGTCCAAATAATAGTATACCCAAGTGACGGCGGAAATTTAAATTCTAAAGCTCCAGAACTTGAAAGAATCAAATGATGAAGAAAATCAAGCCGCAATATAGCTTAGGCTACTTTTGTTTTGAAATAATTTACTTTACTGAACGTTGTTTACTTTCTGAAACAAGTGAATCTTCTTTTCCCACTTGCCTCTCCTAGTCTTATGAATGGCAAAAACCCATTGACCCAACCTCCTGAAACAAAACCGATCTAGTTCAACCCAAACTAGTCGGGTTACATCATGGTCAAGGTCGGGTTTTGAAACATGAACCCGAGAAAAATCAGGTCCGTGTTCAGGTCTTCAACCCAAAATCAAAGCATTCAAAGTAACCCGACCCCAACAGTTTTAGCTTTTTTAGGGATCAAGTTTTGAAACATGAACTTGAGAAAAATCAATTTCGTGTTCTAGACTTTAACCCGAAACCAAAGTATTCAAAAGAACCCGACCCCGACAGTTTTAGCTTTTTTTAGGGTTAGATTTTAAAACATGAACCCTAGAAAAATCAAGTTTGTGTTTGGATCTCTAACTTGAAACCAAAGCATTCAAAGGTCGACGATTTTAGCTTTTTTCGGGATCGGGGTTGGAGTTGGGTCTTGAAACATGAACTCAAAAAAAATTAGGTTCATATTTGGGTCTCTAATTCGAAACCAAAGTATTCAAAAAATCTGATCCCGATGGTTTTAGCTTTTTTCAGGGTCAGGTTGCAAACTTCTGAAATGTAATGCAAAGCTGTGATTTTGGCCATGACAGGGAACGATTATGCTTTGCATGTTATCTTTTTGGCCATGCATTGTTGGATTAAGGTTTAATCAGTATTGTATGTAGGAATTGATGAGGAAATAGGTTTCAAATGATCGAGATTTTGAAGAAAACAAGAACATGCATGGTTGGATAGATATTTAGATGCAATATAGTGTTGTTGGAGTGACATTAATGGAGGAAACTTGCTGAATTTTTGGAGGATTGTGATTTGGTAATTCTCTGTGAGTTGGATGATAGTTTCACAGTTAAATGTGATATACAGAGCATGTAGTAGTTTAAATAAAATAGATTTAATTGTTGCATGATGAAGGTTATGATTAAAAGGAAGGAATTTTGCAAGAAAAGAAAAGTTGCCATTTGAGTTGCTTTCCTTTTGATGTGTTTTCTATTCTGTTTTACCCCTAATTTGTGCGAAATTTTTTAAGGAAATGATGGATAGTTGCTGTAGAGATTGCCATGGATCATTACCCTAAGTAAAGTGTTATAGTTATTGTTAACGGAAATGATCAAATTGGCTTAGCCAACTTTCAGCAGAAAAATCAAAAGTTACAGAGCACCTGCAACAATAATTGCCTAAAAGTAAGCAACTCCCACGTAACTATCTCATAAAACCTATGCACCTTTGGTGGTCTGCCTGTTAAATTATTGGGTTAATTTCATAGTTCGCCCCTTAACTATAAGTAAAAATCAATGTTGCCCCCCTTGCTATCAAAACAGATTTTTACGCCCTCTAAGTTTCCAAAATCATCAAAGTACGCTCTCTGTCCAAATCAGCCGTTAAGTCAGACGAAAAAACATGAGAAATGACCAAAATGCCCTCCAAGACAAAATTTTAAAAATAAGTAAAAATTTGAGAAATAAATTAAAAAAATAAATAGATTACCAAAATAGAGTTTCAATAGATTTATTTAAAAAATATTTCCTTTTTAAAAATATTATTTTTTATGCTTTAATAAATTTTTAAATATTTTTGGTAATTTTTTTCTTAAAGGGCATTTCAGTCATATTTCCTATCTTTCCGTCTGACTTAACAGTTGATTTGGACAGAGAGCATTCTTTGATGACTTTGGAAACTTAGAGGGCGTAAAAATCCCTTTTGATGGTTAGAGGGCGACATTAATTTTTACTCATAGTTAAGGGGTGAACTATAAAATTACTTCTATATTATTATAAGGCCTGATTTTAGTTGTTGTTTATGGTTTTGCAGCAAATACATTTTTTGGGAAGATTACTTTGGCACCACCACTTTTTATTTTGTTGATTTGGTGTCGTTTATGCTATGGGCTTGTAGCAGATATATTCATATGTTATTATTCTAAAAATTGTAGGGCATTTACCCGAAAGCTTGAAAGTGACGATGGCATGCGACGCACCATACCGTAGCTAGGAAGCAAGCTCAATGCATTTATACATGGCTTGCATGGAAAAAGATTACAGCCGAAGGTTTTATCGATGTCTACTACATGAGGTTTGTATCTCTGATATGTACAAATTTTTGCCCCCACTGATTTACAATTGAAAATAATTGGCCTATCTACTGGGTTTGCAAGACCACCCAGGGCGTTTTTTGTGGGTCAAAAATGATTATGGGAAACTTCGCCATCAGAATGTTCGAGGCACACTGCGGGAGACCGCAGTTGGTGGTTATTGTGCTTCGGATGCTGCGGCTGTGTTGCAATGTTCTTTATCCTGACGCTGATTGCGATATTTGTTATCTTTATTACATCCAATAGATGAGTATGTGTGTAAATTTGTAATCTATTCGACATAGAAGTTGTTTTTCATGTTAAGAACACATGTTCGCATGAGACATTAGCATATGGTGAATACCCCGACGATAATGTTTGGAGCTAACGAAATTTCAGACGAAAACTTTATGAAATTGTAGTGATTGTTATGTGTTTTACATGATGCGTACTTTTTTTTTTAGGCAAATTGTACAAACAGGACCAAGCCTGCGGAGTTGGGGGATTCGACCCCTAGGTATAGCCCTCCGCAAAGGGAAGAAGTGCCAGCTGAGCTAGAGGTCACTGGCACATGGTGCGTACCTTAAATGTTCTAAAAGCACATCAACAAATTTTATCTCAATTGTTTAAAGGATATTTCAATTTCTTAAGACTTGTGAGATATAAATACAAATATCTAAAAAAAAAGGATACCTTTAATTAATTTTTAGAATAATAAGATTTAATGATACCAAAAATACCAAGTAATGGAACTGATGATGTCAAAATCACCAAGAGCTGAAGCCGATTAAACTTGAAAGGGAACAAGGAGAGGGGCGGTGTCGGATGTAGAGACTCTGATGCCTAAGTTAGATCTCAATGAGAGTTTAGTATTAGCAGAGCAATTAAACTTGAGAAAATATGAAAGGAGATACTAACTATTTATAGGAGGAGGGGTGCTAGAGTCCCAAAGGAAGTCTAATGGTATGGGCTTCAGGACTCTTTATCCTACTGGAGTCCTGAAGCCTTTTGGATCCTTATCTTACTTGGAGTCCTTATCATTATAAGATAGGGATGTTAGAGTCCTAAAGGGAGTCCAGCGGTATGGGCTTCAAGACTCCTTGTCTTACCTGGAATCCTAAAGAATCTTGAGTTCTTATGTTTCCTAGAGTCCTGGAGAGATTAACTTACGCTAGTTAGGGCCTAGAAGACGCCTTTGGCCTTGGACGGTTGGGCTGGTGTATTTCAATAGGCTGGGCCGGTCATATTATGGCCCATCAGTAGTCCCTCCCCTTAAACGGGCTTGGACCAACCAGGAGTTTATCAGACTAGTTGATGTTAGGCCAATTGGGCGACCTTAATGGACTATATTGTGGCCAATAAAAAATATAAAGGCGGTACCTTTGGTGTTGTTGAACTAGACCAGCCATCTAGTGTGGAGGTGCCCTTGGCACACTGGAGTCAGACCATTTTGTTGGTGTAGAGGTGCCTTTGGCACAGTCTTTGACACCACTTTGATGGTGTAGAGATGCCCTTTGAGTTAGATCACTTTTACTGGTGTAGGGGTCCCAGTGGCATAGCGTTGAGACTGCTTTGTTGGATTAACGGTGCCTTTGGTACTGTGGTGTCAGATTAGTCTTTGGTGTGGAGGTGCCCTTGGCACTGTTACCTCATGGTGCCCTAGACACTGTATCATTAAGAGTGCTCTTGGTACTGTAGCTTCATGGTGCTCTAGGCACTGTAACTTCATGGTGCTCTTAGCACTGTAATATGAAGGGTGCTCGTAGCACTTTACAGAGAAGGACCAAATGCATGAATTATCAAATAAGATAAAGCTAAAAGCTCGTCATGTTAAATAAGATATAACGAAATTATCAGGGTATGTAAAGAGATATTATCAACAAGATAAATTTAACCCGTGCAAGACTTTCTCAGTTCCCTGCTCCGAGATCAGCCTCATCGAGGGGCGCTGTGTCAAAGTATGAAACGCCGCAGCTTTTCTTGTTGGAATAAGTACTCAATCTGTCGCTTAAACTAATAACAGTCATCTGTATTGTGCCCGTGGTGGCCTTTTTAGCTTCAGAGGCCATTTGACACTTTGGGTCTTACCTTATCTGCATCAAGATCTCCCTAAGGTAGTGTCGAGATCCATGAAAGTAGTGAAGGGGCATCACTCTGGAGGTGATTGGTCACCCCGCACTGGTCTTGGTGAGCGGTCCCTGCCGATTATTAGTCGTTGATTTCTGTAGTGAGAACGGTTAGTGTCGCAGTCCCTTTTGTCCCCTTGCTAGTCGGGAGGTGTTGAATGGAGACATGCAGCAAACATGTCCTCAAAGTCCATGTGTTTCTGTGTTTTCGTCATAGCATCTACAAAATTGGTTGGGACTTTCCTCATGAGGGTTTTGAGGAAGTCACTCGGTTGGAGGCCTGTGGTTAGAGCCATAAGCTTGACCTCATCAGTAGCCTAGAAGACTGTGACGACCTCACAATTGAAGTGCGCTATGTAGCTGCGTAGGCTTTCCTTAGGGTTTTGCTTGATGTTGAACAAGTAGGAGGTTGGACGTTTGATCTGTCGATTGGATATGAAATGGCTCAGGAACTGCGTGCTGAGGGTGTCAAAATCATCGAGGGTTCCAACCGGTAGACCAGAAAACCATTGTTACGCTGATCCTTTGATAGTAAATGAGAACGTACAGCAGAGGATGGGATCTGCATATGACTAGACATGCATGTGTAGGCAGAAGATCTTCAGGTGGTCACAAGGGTCGCTGAAATCGTCAAATAGGTTGATCTAGGGTGGTCGGAAGCATGGGGGCAACGGGCATGCAAGCACTTTCGTTGTAAATGAGGAGCTACCGACGTTTGCTAGAATGGAGGAATTGTTGGTCTTAGGGTTCTCCACCTTGCTCAACTTCTATTAGAGGAGCCGGATCTGTTCTGCCTGCTCGGCCATCTGCTCATGGAAGGCAGTCCGCCAACCATCCGTTCTGTGTTGTTTAGAAGGAGATTGGTGAGTCAAGTGGTTGTCTGCAGTTTCCTCCTGTGAATGAGATATATGTGAACGTGGAAGGGACGGAGGATGCTTGACCTGTAGGATCGTGCTGATTTGGTGAACAAGGTTCTCCACGGTCTGGACCAAGGTGGCCAGCAATGTGTCGCTGTTGGGGGCGAGGTCCGAGTTTGTCATAGCATTGCTGTTGGGGACGAGTTCTGCGTTTTTGATCGGAGGTGGCTAGTCGCCATTTGGTATCTCAGTGGAGGAAGTCATTATGGCGAAAGAAGGATGCAAAGGAGGTGGTTGAAAACTGTTGTGGTGAGCGTAAAAGTGTTTGGAGGTGGCTTTTTTCAAGGAAGTCCCATAGACGGCACGAACTAATGATGCCAAAAATTACCAAGTAATAGAACTGATGATATCCAAATTACCAAGAGCCGAAGCCGATCAAACCTGAAAGGAAACAAGGAGAGGGGCGGCGTCGGATGTGGAGACTCTGTTGCCTAAGTTAGATCTCAAGGAGAGTTTAGTATTAGCAGAGTAATTAAACTTAAGAAAATATGAAAGGGGGTACTAGCTATTTATAGGAGGATGGATGCTAGAGTCCTAAAGGGAGTCTAATGGTATGGGCTTCGAGACTCCTTATCCTATTTGGAGTCTTGAAGCCTCTTGGATCCTTGTCTTACTTAGAGTCCTTATCATTATAAGAGGGGGATGCTAGAGTCCTAAAGGGAGTCCAGGAGTATGGGCTGGGCCGGTCATATTATGTCATTCCCCAAGCTTTTAGTATAACATGCATATTGTTGTTTGGGTTTAGTAGTGCATTAAGGGGTACTTAGTGACTAAGTGAGATTAATTAGTACTTGATGTAATAAGTTCAAAACCTTGATTAGGACATGATTAAATGAGAATTGAAGTTCACACATAACTGAGTTGTTGTTCAGGATGTTGAGGAGCACGTATTGAGTCAATTTAATTTTTTAAGCTAGTAGGATGTTTTTGTCTCAAAAATCGAACCACATGATTTTTATTCTTTTAATATGTTGGGAGATTATCCACGAGTTTATGGTTCAAATTTGGAGACTTTTTATTTTTCGGAAGCAAGTAGGTTGATTAATGGAAGCAATAAGTTGTTTAGCGATCATCAGTGGATTAGTGAAGCAATTAGCAAGACTTAGCCATTAAGAAATGAAAATTTTGGCTGCCCTAGAGAGTGACCCTTATGATGGCTAGGAAGCATGATGAATCAAAGATAGAAGCACGACGAATCAAGCTAGAAAGCACGACGATAAAGCTATAACCTAGGTAGCTCAAGGTGTCGACAACCGGTGGACCTAGGCAGCAACTCACCAAAGCTATAGGGAGAATTCTAGCCATAGGTGTGCTCTGCAGCAGCTTGGGGTCGCTGGGTGTCAACATGTGGTCAAAGTAGCCTTTTGAGTCATCGAAGCTAGTCGGACACTTGTCGAAATGTTACAAGCCGAGTTTGCCTATAAATAGGGGGTCCGGCCATTTAGAACTTACACCACCTCATCAAAAATTGTGAGTTAAGCTTGAGATTAGAAGTGAAGTGAAGTAGAAGGAAGAATGAAGAAAATGCTTAGTGAAGTTTAGTGAAGATCAACTCAATTAGAGGTAAAGTTTAGTTGGTTATCTTTGATTTCGATTCAAAAGTTTTCAAGATGATTTTGTGAATCTCTTGTATTTCTTATTCTAGCATCTCTTGATGTTGTTGCGTTCTTTCTATTCTTCCTATTCTACATGTTCTTCATAGTGTTCTTTGTGTTCTTGACAAAGAACAAGCTCATTTTTTCGAAAAAGTATCATTTCAAAGTTCAATTCATTTTCAAGAAGTTTTTCAAAGCTTGAACATATTCTTTTGAATATTTCCTTAAGATTTCAAAACTCTTTATGTCAAAACTGGTGTTTTCTACATGGTGATTAAGCCGGTTTTTAACCAAGAAATCAAGGTGTTGTTTTTTCCTTCACAACACTTTCTTTTGAATAATGTTTTATCATGTTTCTATGCTTTCCAAAGAAAGGGTTAAGGTGTTGCATATCATGTATGATATGTATGGGCGTTGACATGAGACATGCATACTTAATCTTGTACTTTGGAAAGGAATGTGGTTGAGGTTCAAGTGTGGTTAAGGTGTTGCATATCATGAATGATATGTATAAGCGTTGACATTAGACATGCATACTTAACGTATACTATGAAGACGTGACAGTACTGTGCACAAGAGGGTGTGTTCACTTGTTGTAGCATCCTGGCCGCTCCGTCGTACGCGGAAAGATCCTCTATGAGGATACCGTATTCTACTCTAGGAGTAATAATGCAAAGATACAAGGGTTACATATATCACTCTGGCCCAGTGATTCACTCTAGGAGTGAGAGGAGTGGTGGTTCAAAAAATGGAAAACATGGTTGTATCACTCTGGAGTTGACTTTTCGTGTTTATGTCACCAGTAACTTAGATGTTCTAATAGCAGGGCGAGGCCATAGGTGGATTACCTCGAACTCAAACGACTATGTCAATGTATCCGACTTAAGTGACTCTGATGGTGAGGATTAGAGATCTTCAGTTTTATATTTTCTTAGTTTTTCCGCTGTAGTTTTCTTTTTTGTACTTTAGTATGTACATTATAAGAATTTGGTTCTCTTTTGTAATACTTCGGTATTAATAAAAGGTTCTACTCGGGTTTTGCTTAGTATCTTGTTGCTTTAACGATCCTCCCATTGGCCATAACCTCAGTTTAAATAGTTGTGTCCATTACTATAAGACAACGCTTAAGGTATTGATGGCCCGAGCTATTACATATTATGGCCTATGAAGATTTGTTATAAATAATGATCAAATGAATTTATAGATGTGCATAAATACAAATAATGAGATATGAATTTATTTGCCATACATTAAGAATTATCCCGTGCAAGTGGTGATCTTGAGGACAAGATTTTGGATAAAAAAAATAAGTTAGTTTAAAATTTGTTTTAACTCAATTTTCTTTTTTATAATTACAAAAATACCTTTCAGATATTTGTATTACAATAAAAAAAATAGAAAATAAAAAGGACTTTTGGAATTATAATAAATATTATAAATAAACATCAACTTAAATACTATTTATATTTTATCTTCCTCACGGATTCCAATAAAGGTAATCTACAAACAACAACCTTAAGAATCATTATTTTTTTTTTTAACAAACATTAATACAACTCAACAACTTCTACACAAATACCAATAAAACTTAACATCACCTAAATATTCACACCACACTTAAAATCTTAAGTTTTTACCAAACTGAACATCTCCTAAGAATTTTACTCAGAATATATATTATCTGTTTTAGCATGATCTTAACCTTCCGTGTTCTATAAATATATATATATATATATATATATATATATATATAATATATATATATTATTTTTATTAGACTTTGAATTTTGATTCATTTGAAAATGTTGTTCTTTCTAAAAATGTTTAAAGTTTAAAATATTGATTTTACTTGAAAGAGTGATCCTCCTTGATAAAAGTGTTTAAAGTTTGAAAAGTTTATTTTATCTTTTTGTAAATGTTAAAATTTGAAAAGAGAGATGTTTTTTCTTTATTTCCTTAACTTTAAAGTTTTGAATTTTAATGCTTTTAAAATATGTTTGAATTTTTAAATGGATAGCAACTCCATATTTGATAAGTCTTTTTAAATTTAGAGTCATTTTTTAAATAAGGTTGCAATCTAATCTTTCTTAAATTCTTTGTTAGTCTTATTGAGTGGGAGCTTGAGAAATCAAGCATCTTTTTGAAGATTTTAATCCAAGTTTCTTGAGGTTATCGAGGCTAAATTGATAAATGGTTAACGTGTTCTAAAGAGGCGAGGTAAGCAGGATTATTTTGCTAGACTTTTTAAATGGTACAGAAGAGATATTTTCTAAAATTTGCATGTTTTTCTAAAAACTCTCTTAGTTTTATGTGCATTACATTATGATAAAATTGTCAAAGATTATAGCTTGAAATGTGTGAACATGAACCTATTTTTATGTTCAATGATATTACAGGACGTTTTTCATTGTTTAAATCAAAACTTTTTAATGTTCATTGTTATTTATGTTATATGCATTACGTTACATGTAAAAAATAGAAAGATGCAAAGTTCAAAGTGATGTTTATAGAATAATATCTAATATATTTTCATACCTGAAGCCTAAAGTTTATAGGCAATACCAATTGCATACTCATTTTGTAAATAGAATAGCTTCTTTTGTAGGTTCTTCCCAAGTGCACACTTAGACATGGCCAAGCCTTATAAGGGAAAATTCTACTCATAGTGTTGGCTTAGTTTGGTTGGCCCCCAGCTAAGTAGCAATTGCACAACCCTGTCACAAAGGTAAATATGACCTAAAGTTATTTGTCGATGGGATTTTCTATGGTATTATGATATAAAAAAACTCTTTTATGGCCAAAGATGTTTATTGAATTTGCCAAAAACTCAACCGTTTATGAAATTTTTTTAATATTTGCTTACTAAGTTGTCGAACTCACCCCTTATCTTTTGTCTCTTTTCAGATGATATTTAGGAGCGTGCTGAGAGTCGTGTTAGATAGTGCATGGGTGGGTAGCTGACAGAAACTTAGAATTTCAGTTATATTGAGTGTCTATTGTATTGTTTTTTTATTTTAAGGAGTTTTAAATGAAGTATACTAACTATTGGAGTTTAAGCATTACACAAACACCTCTAATCAACCCTTGCCTCATCCTTTTCCTTTAGGGATGAGATGATTTGCAAATCAGGGATTATTGTGTCACTTGCATTAAACATGAGAAGTATTAATTGGGGGACTACAGGGATCTAGCCAATAAAGAGAATTGTTAAAAAAAAAAAAAAGGGCGAAGTGCCCATTTCGTCCCTAGATTTTGACTACTACCACCACTAAAGACAACACTCCTTTAGTGGCGTTTGTCTACAACGGTCGCTAAAAGTCACACTATAGCGTCGTCGATGTAAAAAACACAATTATAGGTTACCTATAGAGGCGCTTTTTTACAAACACTCTAAAAGTCAAAATTTTAGCGACGCAGTGTTTTAAAAAATGCATCTACATATGGCATTATAGAAGTGTTTTGGAAAAAAATACTGCCACAAATTTGAGCTTAGCGGCATTTTTCCACAAACCCGGCAAAAAGCCAACATTTGGCAGCGTTTGTGCATAACGCCGCTAAAACCTATGCCTGTAGTAGCATTTGTAAAAAAACACTACTACATATATGTGAATTTTAGCTGTGTTTTAAGCACTGCTAAAACTCAAACTTTTAGCGGCGTTTTTTATAAAAGCACGCTAAACCGCGATGTGGCCACGTTTTAGAGAAAGTGCTGCTAAAACTAAAACTTTTAGCAGCGTTTTTGCTAAAGCACCTCTAAATGAACTTGGGGCATTTTGTAAAAAATGCTGCTAGAGTTGACACTTTTGTTGGTTGTATAAAAAAACGCCGCTAAGTTACGCCACTAAACTTAGCAGCGTTTTGTTAGCCATATCTTGCAGTTTTAGCAGCGTTTTGGTTGAAAAGCACAGCTAAAATACATTTCTATAGCAATGTTTTTTTTACAGCAAACATCGCTATAGTTATGCTTTTATTACCTACATGCTATATTATACTGTATATTTTGAATTTATTATTATATTTATGTTAAAATTATGAAATATATAATTTAGGGTTATGAAAATTGAAATTGTTATATATATAACTTAGTGACTAGTGTACCTAATATATTGTCACTCATCTATGGGTGTATGGTATTTATACCTAATATGTAACTCATCTATGTATATAGTAATACATATTAAGAAGATATTGTGAGATTAATTATGTATTAACAACTACATAACATATATTGTCTTAGACGTTATTTGAATATTAGGTACGTACATATAAAGTATTTTAGGTTAGCACAATATGTATATAATAAAAACATGTAATAAATAGCATGTTAAGCCTAAGTATTTAGGTTAGCACATACATATATATAATAAAAATATATGACTTACCATTTACCCAAAAAACATATAACAAGTAGATAATAAAACAATACTTAAATAAATGAGTAGTTATAAGTATATGTATATTTATATAAGCAATACATATATATATATATATATATTTTTTTGAAGAATCTACGATAGATTAATTTGAGATATTGCTTCAATTGAAATCTTTTGCATTGTTTTTGTTTCTTGTAATTACTATCAACCCATCAATTAGATTCCAAATAGCATGCTAAGACACCCAAACCAAAGACTCTAATTTATGTATGTATATACGTTAAAGACAGAAAAATTGGACCATGAAAAATTAAAATAAAACAGGGTAAATAATCAAAACGGTGAGTTTTCAACTTTTTTCAAAATGGTTCAACCATTTCTTATAATCAAAAGACTAAAGTGTCCCGAACTCTTTCCCCCAAAGTCCCAAAACGCCTCTCCCTCCTGCCCCCCTCCCCTTCCCCCCCCCCCTCTGGCCCTCTTCGTCGAAGCTCCAGATCCCCCTCCCCTCTTCTTCGACGCATTGAACTCCTTCAAGTTGTCATGGGACCTTATGCAAGGAAGGAGACAAAGGGAAGTTCTGGAGTTCGAAAGTCTAAAGAGTTCGAATTAACTTAGGATGTTGTCGTTGACTGCCCTTATGTCAATCGGAATGGGCTTTGGGCCTTGGGCCATTATGTTATTTCCTTTCTACGTTAGTTGTGTTAGTGGGTTTTTTTCTTAAGTTAGTGTGGTCCATTTGTAGACCCAGTTACCTGCTAGTATAAGTTTCTCTATGTCGTGAAATCATATATGAAAAATGTGCTGTTAAAGCCAAAAAGGGAGGCTGACTACCTCGAACCAGTCACTGTGTTTACATTTTCTTTCCTGCCAAACAAACACTGTTACATCACCATTTACCCAATTAACCCCACATTATTCAAGCACATTACATTTGGTATCAAAGCCTTGATCTCCATGGCTCAAGCTGCTAGACTTTCTCAGTTGGAAGAAATTGTCAATGTGATGAAAACCCAGCAAGATAACCATCAAAATTTACTAGAGACAATGTCCCAACAGTTGCTGCAGATCGCAGATAGCATGAAGTCCTTGTCCATCTCACATGGCAAGCGGCAAGTGGATCTTGGTGGTTCAAGAGCACCAGGCGGATCAGGGGGAGATTCTAGAGGCCATGGAGGAGATCCTGAAGGCGGTCCAATAGGTGGTGAGGGTGATCCACCTTCTGTAAATCCAAAAGAAGGGGTATCTGGCAGCTCTGGATTTCCACAATGTAAGCCTCTTAAGTTAGAATTTCCCAAATTTGATGGTGATAACCCTACTGCTTGGATCTATAAAGCCAATCAGTTTTACAATTACTATCAAACACCTACTGGACAAAAGATTTTCTTGGCTTCTTTTCATATGGAAGGGGATGCATTAGTATGGTTTCAAGATTCCAAAGAAGCTGGGGTTTTCACTAGCGGGGAGGCTTTTACTAAAGCCTTGTACACCCGATTTGGATCTATGGTTTATGATGATCCTATGGAGGCCTTACATAGGCTGAGGCAAACAGCCATTGTTACTGAGTATAAGACTCAGTTTGAGATGCTATCTAACAAGATAAGAGGGCTGTCTGAATGTAATAAGTTAAGTTGTTTCATCAGTGGTTTGAGGGATGAGATTCAGTTTCAAGTGAAGCTCTTGAACCCCTCTACCCTTAACTCAGCTTTTGGTTTAGCTAAGATTCAGGACGAAAGCGTGGCTACCATCAAGAGGAGTCTTAGATCTGGGATTATCGATGCAGGGAGGAATCAAGGCCCAGTTGTAAACAAAAATTATAACCCGAGAGGGGGAAATTCCTTTAAGGGTTCTACAAACTCAAAACCCAGATTTCCCATTCAAAGGTTATCTCCTGCACAAATGAAGGAAAGAAGAGACAAGGGCCTTTGCTATAATTGTGATGAGAAATGGAACCTACAACATCAGTGTACTGGGAAGAGAATTTATACGATGGAGGAAGTAGAATGGGTATCTGAAGATGAGGAGGAAAGGAAAGAAGTAGTTGTTGACCCCCCTGAAACTAAAGTGTTGGGACATAATGTACCTGAAATTTCCCTACATGCTATTTCAGGCACCCCTAAACCGAGCACTATGAGATTGATTGGGAAGATTTGAATGAGTAAGGTGGTCATTTTAGTGGACACAAGGAGTACTCATAACTTCCTATATCCCTCGGTAGCTAAGAAAAATAATCTGCAAGTGACAAAGTATACTAGATTAAGGGTGAAGGTAGCTAATGGTGACACTATGTTGGCTGATAGGGGTTGTGAAAAGGTTGTTGTTAAGATGCAAGGCCACAACTATGAAGCTGATTTTTACTTGCTACCTCTAGGGGATGTGATGTGGTGCTGGGTGTGAGTTGGTTGAGCACTTTAGGTCCAATTTTTTGGGACCTCCGTAAGCTGACCATGTCATTTGACTACAGGGGTAGATCAGTTGTACTGCATGGGCTGCAACCTATGGAATGGTCAATGATGAAAGGACAAAATTTTCATGTACATTCAGAGGTGGAACGGCAAGGGGTGGTATTACGCATGTCCAATCAGTGGTTGTGTAAACCGAGACAGATTTAGAACCAGTTGTTGTGAAGGGGTTGTTACAACAGTTTGAGGATGTGTTTGCTGAACCGAGTGGGTTGCCTCCAATTAGAAGCCATGATCACCAAATAACTTTCAAAGAAGGAACTCTACCCGTGTGTGTGCATCCTTCTAGGTATCCCTTTTACCAAAAGGGAGAAATTGAGAAGATTGTTCGAGAGCTATTGGAATTGGGAGCTATCAGACCAAGTCAATCCCCATTTTCCTTTCTCGTGTTGTTGGTTAGGAAGGCGGATGGAAGTTGGAGGATGTGTCTAGATTACCGAGCTTTTAATCAAGCCACGATCAAAGACAAATACCCCATTCCATTTGTAGATGAGTTAATGGATGAGCTGCATGGATCTACCATTTTTTCTAAGTTGGATCTTAGATTGGGGTACCATCAAATATGTGTGAAGGTTGAGGACGTGCCTGACTGCATTTAGGACCCATGAGGGTCACTATGAATTCTTGGTAATGCCCTTTGGGCTTACCAATGCCCCTTCTACATTTCAGGGCCTTATGAATGACGTATTCCGACCATACTTACACAAGTTTGTCCTTGTTTACTTTGATGACATCCTAATGTACAGCAAGGATTTAACAGACCACTTGTTACACCTAAAAGAAGGTTTCGAACATGCTAAGGCAGCATCAACTTTATGCAAAGAAATCAAAATGTCTTTTTTCCTACAGCGAAATAGACTATTTGGGACATCTAATCTCTGCACATGGGGTACGGGCTTATCCAAGAAAGATTGTGGCAATGTTGGACTGGCCTATTCCTAGGAATTTGAAGGCCTTAAGGGGTTTCTTGGGCCTCACGGGTTACTATAGGAAGTTTATCCAGGGGATGGGCAAATTGCAACTCCCCTAACCTAACTATTGAAGGAAAAACTCCTTCAGTTGGACTAAGGAGACTACCCAAGCCTTCCTAAAGTTGAAAGAGGTTGTCACAAATCCTCCCGTTCTTGCTTTACCTGATTTTTCTAAGACGTTTCTAATTGAATGTAATGCATGTGGTGTAGGGGTTGGTGCAGTTCTTATGCAGCAAGGTAGACCCTTGGCTTACTTCAGCCAAGCTCTCAAAGGGAGGATGTTACATTTATCCACATATGAGAAAGAGTTATATGCTCTGGTATGTGCAGTGCAAAAATGAAGGCCCTACCTAGTGGGTCAGACATTTAAAATCAAAAAGGACCAGCAAAGTTTAAAGTTCTTGCTGGAACAAAAAGTGGACACACCTGCCCAACAAAAGTGCCGACCAAACTGTTGGGTTATGATTTTTCAATTGAATACAAAGAAGGCAAAGAAAACAAAGTGGCAGATGCTCTTTCAAGGCAGGATGAGGTTATAGATGCGGCTATAAAGGATGGGGTTCTGGCAGCTATCACTTTCCCCTAACCTGTGTAGATTGAGGAGCTGAAGCAGAATTATGTGGGAGACCTTGCTACTCAAACACTCATGTCTAAGGTTCAACAACAGGACACACATGTCACTATGAGAAATGGGATTTTGGTGAGGAAGGGCAGAATATATGTTGGGAATTCTAAGGACTTAAGACTATAGGTATTGACTCATGTGCATTCTAGTCCTACCGCAGGTCATTCGGGTTACTACCAAACTCTTCACCGAGCTAAGGGTGACTTCTACTGGCTAGGAATGAAGGCTGATATCAAAGCTTTTGTGTGTGAGTGTGACACATGTCAAAGGAACAAATTAGAGAACCTAAAACCAACGGGATTCCTTCAACTATTACCTATACCTGAAAGAGCTTGGGCTGACATCTCAATGGACTTCATAGAAGGTCTTCCTAATTCTCATGGTTACACTGTTGTTTTAGTTGTGGTGGACAAGTTAACCAAGTATGCTCACTTCCTCGCCATCTCTCACCCCTATACAGCTGTCACTATTGCTCATCAATTCACCACTCATGCTCTTAAACTCCATGGCCTCCCACAGACCATTGTTTCAAATTGGGATTCCATTTTCCTAATTTATTTTTGGTCTAAATTATTCAAGCTTCAAAAGACTACTCTAGCTCACTCATCAGCTTACCATCCCCAAAGTGAAGAACAAACAAAGGTTGTCAATAAGTGTCTCGGCCAGTACCTCAGATACTATTGTGGTGAACAACCTAAATCATTGTCTACATGGTTGTCTATGGTGGTACAATACCTGTCATCACTCCTCTACCCAAATCACACCCTTTGAAGCCTTATACGACTACCCTCCTCTCAAGCTAATTCACTACATCCCAAACACCACTCAAAATGCAGCAGTGGCCAACCAACTCAAATCAAGGGATCAGATTTTAGAAACACTTAAACATAATTTGCAAGTAGCCCAGGAACGATATACAACCCAGTACAATAAACACCATACTAAAAGAAATTTTGAGATTAGGGATTGGGTATACCTGCGGCTTCAACCTTACCGTCATAAAACGTTGGCTGTCAGGAAAAGCTTGAAGCTTTCCCCCCGGTTTTACGGGCCCTTCCAGATCGCACAAAAGCTTGGTCAAGTTGCTTACCGACTTACCCTTCCACCTAAAGCACGTATTCACCCGGTATTCCATGTTTCCTGCCTCAAATGGAAGCAAGGCTCGTAAACTGTTCCTCTGCCCACCTTCCCCCTGTTGATGCTGAAGGAGCTGTTCAGGCAGAGCCCGAACTTATTTTGGAGTGTAGGTTTCATCATCTAGGTGTCAGATCTGTCACTAAAATCTTGGTTAAGTGGAGAGGTGCAGCTGAGGAGGATTCTACATGGGTTCCCTATTGGCGGCTACGGGACGAATACCCACACCTTGTGGGCAAGGTTTTTTGAAGCAGATGGGAATGTCACGGGACCTTACGCAAAGGAGACAAAGGGAAGTTCTGGAGTTTGAAAGTCTAGAGAGTTCGAATTAACTTAGGATGTTGTCGTTGACTACCCTTGTGTCAATCGGAATGGGCTTTGGGCCATTATGTTATTTGCTTTCTACGTTAATTGTGTTAGTGGGTTTTTTTCTTAAGTTAGTGTGGTCCATTTGTAGACCCAGTTACCTTTTGGTATAAGTTTCTTTATGTCGTGAAATCATATATGAAAAATGTGTTGTTAAAGCCAAAAAGGGAGGCCGACTACCTCAAACCAATCACTACGTTTACATTTTCTTTCTTGCCAAACAAACACTGTTACATCACCATTTACCCAATTAACCCCACATTATTCAAGCACATTACACAAGTTCCCTCTCCTTTGAAATCACTCAATCTCTCTCGCTCTGTCTCCCTCGATATCTCTCAGTCTCTCTCGCTCTGTCTCCTTCGAAATCTCTCAGTTACTCTCTAGTCTCCACTCTCTCACGCTGTCTCTCTCCTTCAACTCAGTGCTACATCACTCACCTCGCTGGTTCTATCTCTCTCTGGCCTTTCACCTTGCTGTTTTTTTCTTGATTAGGTTTCAATTTACTAACATTTTATGTTTGATTTTGTTTTATGTTAGGTTTCATCTTCTAGCCAAGAATTTGAGGATTTTGAGTTGTTGTAGTACGATTAACTGTAAGCCCTATATAATTTTTGTATTTTTTTTTTCTTTGGATCTTATAGCGTGGGGCAAGCCTCTCACCTTGTTATGCTTGTAGCATTTCGAGGCAGCTGGCAAAAGGCACTCGGGAAGCTTCTTGTTTATTCTGTAAATCATGTCGTTGCTAGCAAATATTAACCAAAAAAAAAAATACTTGGCAAACATGATATTTCATGACATTTAATGCCATTCAAGGGTCTATACCTCCATCTCCTGTCATGTATCCCTTTAGTACTTCATAAAGGAGTAACTATCAGTCTCAAAAATAATCATACAAATTTGCTCTTGTGCAGAAAAAAGTTGGAGAAGGTACAACTTGTGGGGTTTGCTGGCTGAGAAAATCCGTGACAATTTTTTTCATGAAGCATACAGTTAATTACTTGCTGAACACTTAACCTCTAAATTTCATCATTATAAGAACTGATAAATCTGCAAAAATCTCATATTCTTTTGTTTCTTTTAAATATGAGATAAAGTGAAGGAAAGACATATTGATTGCATTGTCGAAGTTAAGTGCATATGCTACTACAAACTGCAAAAACAAAACGTTCTTCCTTTAACTTAAAAAAAACACTTAGGTCATTTATATTGTTCTTTTTCTTCTCGATCTCATGATCTTTTCTTTTTCCTCTACTGAAAATTTGTGTGCTTTTTTCAAATTTGATTGTTCTTAATTGGAGGGTTGATAGGTGACTTGCTAATAATGAATTGTTCTTTCTTAGGTCAGTGGTATTTTGATTCTCGAATATCAATTACTATTATTATTGTTTTGTCGGTTTCTGTTGGAGATCGGAGATCAAGGCTTACCATTGGATTATAGCCGTTTTGTGGTTTTTGTTGGAAGGCGAAGGTGAGGGCTAATTGCTGTTTTATGTTGATTTTGTGGTTTTGTTAGTGATTGGAGAACAAAGTTTGTGTTTTTAATGTTTGTTTTTTTGTCTATATTTTTCTGTTAAACCTCCGGCTCATTCTCTTGGGTTTTAATGGGCTCATTTGAGGCGCCGGTCTGTATGATATGTATGAATAGCTATCTGAAGCCCGTTCAGACCGAGAAATAATTAGGCTTTGGTGTGGGCTGTAGCTTGCTTAATTTTAAAATAAAATCTTACCGCGAAGATACGCTCATTGTTTTGGATTTTCCTTGTCATAACGACCCACCAATGCTAAACCCTCTGCAGTCTGCCCCTACGGGCAAAGCCACTCAACTTCCAACGATGCTCAGCTGCAAGAGCATGTTGTCTCAAACCTTAAAGAGAAAGAAGAAGAACAAAAGCAAAACTAGAAATAAGACAACAAACAGAACTGTTTCTAGAAAACAAAACTCCTTTTCCAAAAAGCTAGAGTTACCGCACCAAGAGTATGAAGAAGAACAAGAACAACAAGATATTGAAGAAGGTTTTAGCCTTAAGACCTCAACTGCTCCTTCACACACTCATGGGGTGCAACCACTAAGCAACCTCTACCTTAGCCCAGGTTCTATCGACTCCAGAAATACTGGCTTAGGTAACCTCCAGGCGCTCAGCGATGAGCTTGTTCTTGACATTTTGGGGCTTTTGGGTGGAACCCACTTGGGAGTCTTGGCAACTGTTAGCAAATCTTTCTATGTTTTCGGTAACCATGAGCCGCTCTGGAGGAACCTTGTACTGGAAAATCTAAATGTCGGATTTTTGTATAATGGGTCGTGGAAACAGTGGCGGAACCAGGACTCCAGTGAAGGGGGGGCAAACTCCTAATGCGAAATGAAATCTTAAATTTTTTTTCTACGTAATACAAAAAAATATATCTTAGAATTAAAATATTGAAAATTAAGGACTAAAAACATTAAAAATATTTAAATACACGTACCATACTATTTGCTGAGACTGCGAGGTGGCAATTGGATCCTACGGTTCTGCATATTCTGAAAACGTTGCAAAATAGCTTCGTTCTCAATAGTTTCAAAAATTTCCCTCTCTATGTATACTACCATGCTATTATTCGTCCATTCATCTCCCATCTTATTACGCAACTCAGTCTTGATAATCTTCATTGCAGAGAACACTCTCTCAACGGTTGCAATCGCAACTGGTAAGACCAATGCCAACTTCAATAAGAGATAAACTAATGGATATAGAGTATGCTTTCTTGTCTCAACCATCTTCATAGCAAGACCTCTAATATCTTGAAGTCCAGAAAAAGCATCATATTTCTCACATTATCAATGTAGTGTGAAGTTGATGTCTAAGAATCATACGATCAATTGCTGAGAAATCTTCTGGATAAAGCTCAGCAAGACGAAGTAACTTAGCATGATCAAACGCTGAGAATGACGAGTTCCTTGGATCAAGACATGCTATGCAAAGAAGTAACTCCGTACTTACTTCTGTGAAACGACGATCCATCTCCTGAGCGATCAAATCAATAACTGGCAAAATACTTCCACACGAAAATGATGCAAATAAGTAATTTTTTGCCCTCCACGACTTGGACGACCGCGAGTTGGCATAATGTCTTCCATATTGAGCACATCGATATAATTATTCACACAAAAAATTTTACTTCTTCCAAAAAATCATCCCATTCCATCTCCCTCAAATCTTGCAACCGACGCTTCACAACTCCAACCAAACTCATAGCATTAACAATATCTTGATCCTTTTGCTGTAATGACTGTGACAATGCATCCGTAATTCCCATTATATTACTCAACAAATGCATATTGAATACAAACTCGAAGCTTTGCATCTTATTCATCATACCCTTAGCCTGGGCTCTTTGTTCCTTGCAAGTGCCATCCTCTTTCACATTTTCAAGCACATCCAATACTGATGACCACATAGTGAAGAGACGGATTATTGTAGTGTAGTGTGAACCCCAACGAGTATCCCCTGGTCGTGCGAGACTGGTTTCTTGATTTCTACCCTTTCCACTAGAAATCTCTCCCTTGTCCAACCGCTCCAAAATCTTCTCATGTTGACTTTGACGAAGACTATCTTTCCTTTTACAAGAAGCTCCGACTATATTCACAATAACAGAAGTGTAATGAAAAAAATCACAAACTTCCATGTTATCCTTTGCAATAGACACAATAGCCAATTGAAGTTGGTGAGCAAAACAATGGATATAGGTAGCAGAAGGATTGTCCCTCAAAATGAGTGCCTTCAACCCATTAACTCGCCTTGCATGTTTGATGCCCCATCATACCCTTGACCTCTCAATCTGGATATTGATAATCCGTGTCTTGCAAACAATTTATCTATAGCATTTTTCAAGGATTGGGAGCAAGTGTCGGTAACATGTTCCACACCAAGAAACCTTTCTATCACTTGTCCACGTTTGTTCACATATCTCAAAACCACTGCCATTTGTTCCTTCACTGAACTATCTCGAGACTCATCAACCATAAGAGAAAAAAATCCATCTCCAATATCTTTAATGATGGCAAGTGTGGTCTCCGCTGCAGCAGCACTCACCAATTCCTTCTGAGTTTTTGGAGAAGTCATTTGGTTGTTACCAGGAGCATTATGATGAGTTGTCTTACGAACCTTTTTCTTACGTAAGCTGTACCATTCCAATAGTTCAAGAAAATTGCCCTTCCTCATTGAACTCTCGGATTCATCATGGCCACGAAAAGCTAATCCTTGCCCCAATAGATAACGAATGCAATCTAATATCGCTGTCAAACGAATGCGATAAGACTCCTCTAGTTCATGCCCATGTGCGGATAACATGTGCGACACACTTTGACGTTGATTTTTGAGTACTTCACAATTTCCTCTAGCATCATTGTGAACACTATTACATACACCAACATGTTCAACAAAAACCTCTGTTGCTTTTTTCCAGTTGCTAAACCCCGTAGATGTAAACACGTCCCCCCCGAATCTTGCTCCTCTAGTTTGACTAAACAGATAACACCATAAGCAATACGCCGCATCCTTTGATACACTGTATTCCAACCACTCATTATTTTTGAACCATAACTCCCTAAAACCCCTCATTGTTTTCCCATATTGCTTCTTGGGAAAATCATGGCCAAGTGGTTGACAAGGACCTTTCATCAAGTACTCCCTACGAATTTGATCCCTAATCCCAACATCATATTCTTCAATGGGTTTACGTAATCCTGGGTCAGCAACAAATCATCTGGACTAAACAAAATGCGTTGTCTTTTCGAACTAGTATTCACATCAGAAGTAGAGTATTAGACGACTCCACGCTGGCTAACTTTTTTATCAAAAACTTATCCATCTTTTAAACAAAACAAAACGAAAATAAACAGTTCACAAATTCAATAATTCACAAAAACCAACAATTCACAAATTCAATTTCAATTTTAACAACTTCTCAAAAACCAACAGAACTAACATAAGCTTTGACCTCCAATCTCCAACAATTCACAAAACCAACATAAGCCCTGACCTCCAATCTCCAACAATTTACAAAAACCACCTTTCAACATCAACCAACAATCCATTAGATCATTTTCTAAATTTCTAATGAGGTTTTAGTATATAAATTACCTGAATAAGCCCACCACCAAATAAAATTCGAGCTTCAAAATTAACCTGAAAAAATAATTGAGCAGTGTCTGAAAATTTGAGGAAATTGCAATATAATATGAAATATAAAAAATTAAACAAATCAACCAATTCGTTCGGCTAAAAGACAAATTTAAACTACAAGACAAATTTAGACTACAAGATATATTAATTATTAATATAATTATATTCATTCGGCTACAAGACAAATTTAGACATAAACAAACGAAATGAACCAATTTGTCAAAGTTCAAACTTCAAAGTTTCAACTTTCAAACTCCTTATTACCTTCGTTGACCAACTGTTGTTCCTGTCGCCTGAGAGAGAGAGATCCCGAGAGAGAGAAAGAGAGGCTGAGAGGAGAGGGGTTTCGGTGGAGGAGGGGGAGCTGAGGTCTGCTGCCTGAGAGTGAGAGGTCTCCCGAGAGAGAGGGAGGCTGAGAGGCAGTGGCTGTGGGTTGTGGCTGGAGGTGGAACCGTGGAGGAGAGCTGGAGAGGGGCTACTGGAAGTGCCACAGTCTGGCTAGGTTCGCTGGGAAGGAGACAAAGTCACAAAGTCATTTTTTTTTTTCGAAGCAAGTCATAAAGGCGTTAGATTTTAGAAGATGTGCTGGTGCCTGCGGCCTGCCTGCCTGGTAAGTGCTCCTAGTGGTAAGTGACGCCGTTTCTTTATGTTTGTTTGTATTTTTTTTTTTTAAAAAAAAAAACAGAGGGTGAAAGGGGGGGCGGGCTGGGTTGGGTCAAAGGGTAAGGCCTGGGCTGTTGACAAATACGTATAAAAAAAAAAATTAATTTTACAGAACGAAGGGGTGGCAAGCGCCCCCCCTTGCCACCCCTTGCGTCCGCCACTGCGTGGAAATCCACCTTTATTGCTACTTTTTGCCGTTCTTTTGATGTTTCGGATCTTGGTGTTTCAAGTTTGAGGGATTTTTATTCTGATTATCTTTTCCAAAGTTGGCTTTGCGCTAACCTTGAAATGAAACCTGAGTGGCTTGAAAGAGACAATATGACACGAATGAAGGGCATTTCGGTTGAGGAATTCGTGTTGAATTTTGAGGAACCGAATAAGCCGATGTTGTTGGAAGGGTGTTTGGATAATTGGGTTGCATGTGAAAAATGGGATAGAAATTATTTGGTTCAATTGTATGGTGATGTTCGGTTTGCGGTTGGTCCAGTGGAGATGAAGCTTGAGGAGTACTTTAGGTATTCGGATCAGGCGAGGGAAGAAAGGCCATTGTATTTATTTGATCCAAAATTTGCTGATAAAGTTCCAAAATTGGGTTTAGAATACAAAGTTCCAGTGTACTTTACTGGAAGAGAAAAACTAGGGCTGTTCAGTGTGCATCCGACCCGACCGAACCCGAACCGCACCTAACCAAATAATTTCGGGCTATGCGCGACCCAGGTGTGGGCGGGCCCAAAACACTGGAGCCAGCCTATATTCGGTCGGGCCTCGACTGAACCGACCCACCCGATAGGCTTGGATTTGCAAAGTCCCGACTCCTTCTCAAAACCCAAAGTACCGACTCTTCCTTCCCCTCGTCCAGTTGCTGCAGTCGTTGTCGCCTCCTTTGACTCCCAATCGGCAGCCCACTTCTCCTTCTTATCCAGTAAGTCCAATATTCAAATCTTTTCATTTGCTTAAAAAACTCTCTCTCAGACCGACAACCCTAACAGTGTACACATTTGTTTTGATTTCCTGAGAGTCTCGTTAGAGTTCAGTAGTTTCTTGTGCTCAAGTGTTACAGTCCCTTTACACTTGCAGCCTACAGGGATAATTCTGTTGATTTTCATTTTCTTTGGGACATTTTTTTTTCGTTTTTGAACTTGAAGAAGACATGCCTGTGTTGATTTGCATAATTCTGCTGTTCCCTTGATTTTCAATCTCTCTCTCTCTCTCTCTAGGTATTTAACTAAAGTAAATGTTGGGAAATGTTGTAGGATCCTGCTAAAAGAGAGCTTGCTGAAGACTTTATAGCCTACGCTGGCACCTTCACCAAGACGGTGTATACATCATTCAAAGGAGACCCAGTAAAAGAAGTTAGTAAGCTTTATAAATTGCATCAGGTCCTATTTTTGACCATTTAGAATAGGCTCTGCATAATGTTTCCAATAGCTGTATTTTCTGTAATTCCAGTCCTCCCCTGGATTTATGATTCAACTATGTTACCTTCAGGTGGACATAGCTTACGTTCCCTTTGTTGAAAGATTCCAAATCTTCTTATCCGCGGTGGTAGTGACAGTTGATTTATCTTTGGTATGGTTCAAGATTGGCTCAAATTTTCCAATTTCCTTGCTTAATTTTGCCCTTATTATGTATATAATTTTTATTGTTTTGGGGCTTGCTGAATCTTCTTTCCTTCCATTTTTCTTTGTGTATTTTCTCTTGTTATTTGAGTTATCTGGGTTCTGGGTTGCTGAATTCCTTCTTGAGTGAATTGCAACTTCAAGTGTAGGGTAGAATGGGGCCGACTTTAAAACACATTTTCAATTTGCTAAGGCCTTACATCTTTCCTTTTTATCTGTATCAGTAGAGAGTAGGGGGAGTATTATAAGGGGTTTTTAGAATATATTATTTGCTCTTTCTTAATTAATTTGTATTGTTTGTAGAGTGCTGAATGCATCATCACCAAACGGGTTTTCTTTCTCCAATTCTTTGTACAGAATTTGTTATACTTGTGCATGTTGCTATTTTTCCTTCTTGTTGCAGAATTCCTTCTTGTTTTTTGCTTGTTTTCTCTTTTATGATCATGACTATGGTTCCCTGGCAATAGGCCAGCCATGCTGTTTTGAAAGGACCAATATGCATCATTGCTCAGTGGCTGCAAACTTATCCTCTACTGTTATTTCAGATTTAGTACTGTTTATTGACTATCTGGAGTAGTCTTTGAACATAGCCCACGTTGTATTATGCTATCTTATTATCAATCCGAAAACAGCTTTATAGAAAAGATTGTGGTTGGTAACAGCAAACAAATTTAATGAGCTCTCCAGCGACCACTAGTATGTTGTCAAATGGCTGATTTCAAATATTGTCTCCGTTTTTCATTATGAAAAGATGGTTGGTGAATCTAACTGGTCAAATAATACAATGAAACAGCTTTTAGTTATTGTCTTCATGGTCCTTTTGTATTTTTTTGAAAATGCCAGTTTATGTGTATAATTAGGTTAATTGCTAGCTAGTGGAAGTAACCTACTAAGCCAGCTAATTTTTCTCACTTTTGGGAATTTCGATGACAGATTTGGTCACATCAATTCATGAATTGGTTCTGTGCAAGGTGCATGAACACATCAAAACCTGCTGGTGAATGTGCCATTTAGATATTAGCACAGAAATGTTATATGGGTACAGGAGAAGAACTCAATAACCTTTCCAAAGGTATTCTTTAGCACCCCACACACACAAAAAATAATAATAATAATAATAACCACCCAACTCGACCCATACGGATCCGACCAGGGCCAACCCGACCCAACACATGAACAGCCCTATACTTTAGGGAAGATTTGTTTAGTGTTTTAGGTAATGAGAGGCCAGATTATAGATGGATTATAATGGACTGGCTGGGTCTGGTTCATCGTTCCACATTGATCCCAATTCTACATCAGCTTGGAACGCAGTGATCAAGGGATCCAGAATTGGGTCTTGTTTCCTCCTGATGTCGTTCCTCCTGGGGTGCATCAAAGCCCAGGGTGCAGAGGTGGCATGTCCTGTTTCAATTATTGAGTGGTTCATGAACTTCTATGGTGCATCAAAATCTGGGAGAAAGAACCTATTGAGTGCATCTGTAAGGCTGGGGAGGTGATTTTGCGCCTAATGGATGGTGGCATTTGGTGATCAACCTAGAGGAATCCATTGCCATTACACAGAATTATGTTAGCAGGTGTGGTCCTTGTATATATCTATTTGTTTCAGGATTTTAAAGATTCCATGAACTGCTTGTGGTGAATCATCCGTAATAGTCATTGAGAAGTGGCCTTCAATACCTCATCCAAGAGTGACTTCTTAAAACTTTATTTGCCAAAGTTGATAGCTTAAAACCTTTCTGATGATTCTTTGATTCTAAAGCTACAGAAACTTATGGCAACTTGCCATGGAACCGTAGAATACTAGATCCTTTGGATGTATTTTCTAAATAAAAGGCCTTTTGTCTTGAAATTTATTTATCATGTTGATGTTGGCGGTACATCTGTGGACATTCGCTTGTGATGGTCACCCCTTGGAGAAAGGGACATGCTTGTGCACAGCTTAATCGGAAGACGTTATCACTTAGGTTTACATCAATTAAGCTCTTGGCTTGATCATCGGTACCTTAGGTAGACTCCTAGATTCAGGAATTCTCCCAACCCTAAGCCAACCACAAGTACAAAGATGCAGGTCTCCTAAGTCTGTCTTGCATCATACAGCTTCTGGTCTTATTTTTGTTTCATCTGTAGAAAGAAATTCTTTTCTCTCCAGTTAGAATGACAATTGAAACTGCATATATAACTTGCAAAATATACCATGCCTACACAAACTAGAAAAAGAAAGTTTTGATCTTAAGCTCCATGTAAGTCTTGCCTAAACAACTCACTCAGGTTTGAGATATTACTCTTTTTATTATTTGAGAGTAATGGGTACACTTCTTACTTTCAACTTGGTTGTACATGTCTACTGTTTAATATCCAATATTCTGAGACAGTAAAGTGAAATAAAAAAAAATTATCAATATATGGGTTTTGCAGGAGAAATTTGTTGAACGTTTTGGATTTTCTTAAGAGGCCAAATGCGAATGCGCTGGTATCTGGAACAAGAGACCGGGCAAATTTGTATGACAAGTTTAAGAATGCTATTGAAACTACTCTTCCTCCTGGAACTATAGACCAGTTGGTGCTAGAAGCAGAGGAGAAAAAGGCACAAGAGAAGAAACTTTCCTTCTGGGATTCAGTAACCGATTCCAAGGTGGGTGCTTTCAAGTTCTCTTTCTAGCCAGACACATGAAGACCACAGAAGAGTCTGCAAACCAGACAAATGTCCTGGAATGGCAGCATAGTTTTCGGAAAATAACAATCTCAGTTGTAGCTTTCAATTTTCTGAGATTTGTACCATTCAAACAAGGTTGACATTGATTTTTTGATAGTTCATAGTCCTTAAATCTTTTTTTGGGAGTAAAAATGCTTTTTGCTACAAAATTTGTTTGTCTCATTGAATCTGATAAACATAGTTAGAAAAAATGATTTCATATGTTAATAATGGAGTCATGGACGTCATGAACCACAGTCAAAGCATTTGAGTGGACTAAGTACAACTTGGGAGTTGGGGGCGCTAGGCCAGCCTAGAGGTTGTTCCCAAGTGAATCATGCTCAGGCACTCTTAATGCTGTACTACAGGGATATGCAGCTAGAGAAAACGAGACCAATGCTTTATCTTTTATATCCAGTTGCATTGCCTAAGCCTACCGTACCATATAACCTTCCAAATTTAGTCAATTTTTGCACTCAGATTGAGTATGAGGCACTCAAGCCCATGGTCAGATTATCAAGAATGGTAAGGATGTGTATGTGCAATCCCCTTCTTTATATGTATGCTGCGTGTGTATATTGAGGCAGCAAGCCTTCCAGGGTTTTTTGCAACTACTTCCTTTTATCTTCTTAACTCAACCTCAGTGGGCACGCCGAGCATAAACAATTTGTAAAGCCTTCACTTAGGCTCTGTTTGTTTTCTTCTAATCTAAATATTTCCTCACTTTTAGATGTTTGGAGACTGCTGTAAAATATGATCAACCGAATTGAGATTCCGTAAACAAGAAAATACAAGCTATTTTTTTCATAAAGTAACTTCTTTTGAAAAAACCATTATCTTATTTCAAAAATCGTCCAATCCTCTATGACTTAAATGTCTCGTCATGAAACTTAACTCTCCATCAAAGTCTTCTCTCACTCAATTGAAGACTTTCCTCTTTTTTCAAAAAAAAAAAAAAATCAATCCCAAAAACACACTATTTTATGTACTTTATTTCTTAAAATAATAATTTAATTTTTTTTAAAAAAATTGAAAATAATGCATTTTTTAATTATTTTAAGATAATATATTATTCTATTGTTGCACATGTTATTCTTGACATATCTCAAACTGATATTAAGAATCAAGTTTGTTAATCATATGAGATTTCATAATAATTTACCAAATATTGAAGAGTGTTTTTAAAGAAACATGTTTTGAGGTAGCAACCAAACATTAATAACTAAATTACTGAAACAAACGAAGCCTTAACCAAAAATGAAAATATTGTAAAAGGAAGATAGAAGAATTTTTCAAAAGCTTAGTCCTCACTGTTAGATTTCTACTCATAAGATTACACCATTGGAGTACCAAAGGGAAGAACTCCATCAGGGATCCTTAAAACGACCATAACTCAAGAACGATTAATGAACAGAGCATAGAGCATATTGATGTACCTCTGCCAATGATCATGAAAGCAGAATGTCATACAGGAGAAAGAGAAGCTGTATAAGAACCACTGGCGTAGTTCAAGCCTTTTAGGAAGCCTGAGCACAAGTAAGGACCGACAGTGGCTTCTGGAATCCCAAAAGCATAGCTGCTTTCTCGCAAGCCTTCACCCGATGCAGCCTGAGAAACAGATTTTTCGCAAGCTGTTCCATGAGCTACATTCAAGCCAACAGAGGTAGGTTCGGTTGTAAAACTGAAAAACCAGCCAAATGAAATCGGTAAGTGACAAATAATAGTAACTGTGATATAATAATATCAACACAGATTTTCATTTGATCCTGTCTAATGTTATTGACATAATATTGCACATCAATCTTTAATCTGTAAAACAATCTGCAGGGGGTAACGCAATCCATGGGTAGAGTCTGTACTTAATATGTTCTCAATCATAAAAAAGTAATTGAACAACTTTGTGTCAAAAATATTTTCAATATATTTCAACGTTTTTGTAAACATATAAAGAGGAAAAACACTCCTTAGGCTCTACAGATTTTCTCCTATGATTAAGGAAAGAATATATATCCTATAATCTCTCCACTATTCTCTCATATGACAACTCACGCCAACACTCCCCCTCAAGTTGATGCATAGATACTTTGATGCACAACTTGTTTAGTGAGTTGAAAAAATCCTTGCTGCACACGGCTTTGGTAAGTATATCTACTAATTGAACCTCGAATTTGACAAATGGAAACCAAATTACCTTGTCTTCTAGATTGTGTTTGATAAAGTGTCAATCCACTTCAACATGATTGGTGCGATCATGTTGTACTGGATTGTGGGAGATATCAATTGCTGCTTTATTGTCACAAAAAAATTCATTTTCGATTTTGGAGAAAATCCAATCTCGGTTAATAATCGTTTTAGCCATAATAGCTCACATAGCCCTTTGGCCATTTCCTGAAATTTGGCTTCATCACTTGAGAGGGCTACAACTTTCTATTTTTTGCTTTTCCATGTTACGAGATTTTCACCAACAAAGTTGAAATATCCTGAGGTCGATTTCCTATCTGATATATTCTCTGCTCAGTCAGTATCCATATAGCCATGTACATCTACATGATTATTTCTGGAAAATACAAGACCTTTCCCTAGAGAAGATTTCAAATATCTGAGGGTACACATCACAACATCCATGTGCTCCTCACTTGGACAGTGCATGAACTAACTCACTACACTAACCGCATATGCAATATTAGGCCGAGTATGAGAAATATAAATAAGTTTGCCAACTAGGCGTTGATATCTCTCTTTGTTTTTCATATATCCCAGCTTATGATTTTGAATAATCGGAGTATCCACAAGCTTACATTCTAATAAACTCACTTTTGCTAATAAATCCAAAATATATTTTCGTTGGACAAAAATATACCTTGACTTGATCTCGCAACTTCTATACCCAAAACATATTTTAGTCCACCCAGATTTTTCATTTCAAAATATTCCGCTGCCAACTGCTCTTGGAGTCTTGATATTTCATCAAGATTGTCTCCTATGATGATCATATTATCCACATAAACAATCAAGGCCGTCACCTTGCCATTTTGTCTTTCTAGAAATAGAGTATGATCCAAGTTGCTCTCCTTGCCATTTTGTCTTTCTAGAAATAGAGTATGATCCAAGTTGCTTTGATGTCATCCATATTTTCTCATTGCAAGACTAAATCTTCCAAACCATGCTTGTGGCGATTGCTTCAATCCATATAGAGCGCACTATAACTTACACACCACCTTATTTCCATCAGTCACTGAATATCCATGTACACTTCGTCTTCAAGATCGCTATGGAGGAAAGCATTCTTCACATCAAATTGGTGTAGTGGCCAATCTAAATTTGCTGCAAGAGACAATAATATCCTAATAGTATTTAATTTTGCCACCGGTAGAAGGTTTTGTGATAATCAACTCCATATGTTGAGTGTAGCCTCTTGCAACGAGTCGCACCTTGTACCATTAGATTGAACCATCCGCCTTGTGTTTGATAGAAAAAACCTACTTACATCCTACGGTCTTCTTTCCATCCACCAATGGCATTAAATTCTAAGTTTTATTTCGCAGCAGTACACTTATCTCTCCTTAAATTGCTTGAGTCCAATTCGAATCTCCTAAAGCATCTTCAATTATTGTAGGGATATGGCAAGTAGACAGTTCACGTACAAACGTTTTCATAGGCTATGTTAATGATTTTGTGGCCACATAATTGGCAATAAGATACTATGATTTTCTATCCTTAAAGTTAGGAGAGTATCACCTAGGTGGTTTTCCACCATTTTTTTTTTTGTAAGGAGCACATATCTAACAGCAGAAGATTCCATACGATTTGAATTTAGGAGAGTATCAGCTAGGTGGTTTTCCACGATTTTTTTTATAAGGAAGCACATATCTAACAGCAGAAGATTCCATACGATTTGAATTTAATTCGTTTACCTAGACTCATTCTCAAGAGAGAAATCAGCGTGATCAGCCGGGAAACAAAATTGCCGCAGGAGAAAAAGTTGCAGGAAATTCCATAGGAGCCAAAGCTGCCGCACGAGATAAATCTGTCAAATCTGCAGCATTTGGCTTATTTTCAGTATTTGGCAAATTTGCAAAATCTGCCCTGCCAAATCTGCCGAATGGCATTTTCTGCATTTGGCAAATTTTGATCTGCCCTTTTTGCAGATTTTCTGCATCTGCTGCATTTGGCAGATTTGTAAAATCCTCCTACTGTGCAGATCTGCGGCGTGAGATAAATCCTGACAAAAATCAGCGACGGCATGGACAGAATCTTCCCCTGGTCAATTTAATTCTAACCAATTCGGCTTTTCCTGATTCCGCTCCCCTGCGGAATTGGGTGAAACAAAAACAGCTCAGACTTCATAAATGTGACGTCCATGGTAACAAATGTCCGCTTAAATTTAGGATCAAAGCAAGGTATCCTTTCTAGTGAAAGGCATATCTTAAAAAAAAGTATTTTAGGGCACACGCATCAATAGCAAAGATCCCAATCGGAGGATTCTGCTTCACTCAATTAGTAACGAAAATCTGATTACCGAGACAAATAGCAGAGAAAAAACTTTCTCAAGTAATTTTGATCCTACAGTGTTCAAAGTTGAGGCCTTTCCTTATACGAATCCCTAGGGTTTTATTTGTGCAAATAAATTGGCTTTTTTCAGGTACATGTAAGAAGGAAATAGTAACCTGATTATATAAGAAGATATGACAGGAAAACCATAATTAGACAAATAATATTCACCCCAGCTAAAGCGTCCATGCATGCATCCAATGTCCGCTAAGAACTAGCAGTATGTGACTTTCTATGAACAAAAGAACTGAAAAATCCCATGGGATAACTTCATCTCCAAGCTGGCAACAACTATACAATTAAGAACATGACGGACTTAGATATGTGTAAGCACTCACCACTTCACAGGGGAAGAGGACACAAGCCAGAAATATGTTTTCAGTGAAAAATCTAGGGGAGTCTTTTGGCCAGGTACAAGGCATTCAGGGCAGAAATTGCCTGGATAAGTTGATGTAGAATCTCCATGTCTTTCAGAAGAATCAGCAGGAAAACCAGAAATGGCAGGGGGCTCACGGGCAGCCAGTCCATTTAATGCTTTATCCTATGAAAAGAAGTGACTTATTCCTAACAGACTCTTAGGTTAGACATTTGAAAGGAGAACTGCCAAGAGTATATACCAAATCAACAGTTGCCAAGCAAGATGATTTATCCCCACCCAATGAAAGCTCGTTGACACTACGAAATGTACTTTGCGTGCATGCTTTCCAATTGATTGAAATGCTTGTGCAACACCACCTTTGGCATCTTCCGCAGAAGCAACAGAATTTTCTGGACTGAAGGAGATGTTAATATAAAGGCTTAAATGCACTCTATGCCTATGTGATATGCGTAAATTGCAAATATGCTCTTATGGTAAACAAATTTATTTTTATGCCCCTGTGGTAAAACTTGAATTCACAATATGCCCCTTTGTTCACGTCACCAATTAGATAACACCACGTCAGCACTTATCGTTAGATTTTCAAACAGCACTAGACGGAAGGGCATATTGTGAATTCAAGTTTCACCTCAGGGGTATAAAAATGATTTTGTTTACTACAGGGGCACGGAGTGCATTTAAGCCTAATATAAAACTCAAAAGAACATGAGTAAAATACTATTAACTATGAAAAACTAAACAATACAGAAAGGCGTACCATGAAAGTTGGCGTTGTCTCTTGGCAGCCAAATCTGAAAGCAGAGATATATTTTTCATGCTGCCAATTGGCTCAATTGAGCTATTTTCCTGAAGACAAAATAAATCATTCTTATGTAGGATTGCTCGCATTCAAATTCGGAGGCTTAAACTAGATTGAAAAGTTGCACCAAAAAACACTGAAATCAAATAAAAGGAAATCCATTCACCTTAGCATTTTCTTTTCCAGAAAGCATTCTAAACCTGGACTTTTTAACAGGAAATACTTCCATCTATACGGGTGTCAATGTATCTAAGGTTCCTTGACTGTTCAGGTTTCCTGAGCCCATTGTCCACCTCATTTGCATCACTGAGATTAAACAAGCAAAGTCTCAGTGAGCTACAAAACCAAAATAAATTTTTAGAAATATAATAGAAACTAAATTAAAGGTGAAGTTGGGGAAAACATACTTTGTACTACCAAGTAAAGGGAATGGAGATTCATCTATAAGCTCTATAACATTGGCCTGCTTCAACTGCTCTCCCTGTCAGGCAATCCACCAATGAATGAATCACGAGTACTTTTCTTTCCATTTAAATGTGTTAGTTTTGTTAGCATTTTAACCGGAGAATTCCAAGAAGATAACTACAATTAAATGGTTGAAATCATCTCCAGAGAATTCCTAGTATGAACAGGAGAATTCCTAGCATTAACAAAAAATTGCAAATTACTCAGTTACATTTGCTGTGTAGACTACATCAGCAAAATTTGTAGTATAAACAAGAGAATTACTTGCACTAACAAAAAATTGCAAATTACTCAATTACATTTGCCGTGGAGACTACATTAGCAAAATTCTGACCCAAAACGAAAAGTACTGTTTCTGTATCCATGAGCATAAACATTGTGCGTGAGGCGTGGCTTCTTTTTGTGGAAAAATTTAGAAGCAATACTGTGCAGTCTCACTAGCATTCCCACTAAGAGTCACAGGTCACTCGAAAAGAGATGGAGCCATAAGACAAATAGTTTCTTCCAGGTCTCACTACCTTGTGAATCTGTGTTGATTTTCATTTTGGATTTGGGAAGAAGAGAACTTTGTGAGTCTGTGGGAAAATTTTTTGATTTTGAAAAATTTTGTGGTGATCCGGTACTATGTAACTGTTACTGGCAATGGCCGGTTATTTAACTAACCGGTGCTCGTGTCGGTACCAGTGTCATATATGAGCTATCAAGATTAACGGTATCGGTATTATTTTGACCAAAACGGGCACCTACATCACCGTAAATCAGCTCTAAGTATTAGTACGCTAACTAATCACGAATATCTTTTGATTAGAAAAAAAAATTAAAAGAAAACTAATGAATATCCCCTTTTTTTTTTTTTGTTGGACCCTGTCTACTTAAACTCGGACTCCGCAGCAGTAGTGGATCAAGTAGAATCACTGTATGGACCGACTTAAAAAAAGGCTAATTAATTAATGTCAATTACAGAAGACTTCGACAATCTAACGTGCACTGCCAGTGGGGAACTGGACCCACTTAAAAAAAGGCTAATTAATTAATGTCAATTACAGAAGACTTCGACAATCCAACGTGCACTGCCAGAGAGGACTTTCACTATGAGTGGTTGGTGACTCTTTCGTCCAAATACTATCTGCAGCCAAGAACTTTGCCTCACAAATTTTTTCTGGTTACTTTTTCATTTCTCTATAATATTGGCAAAGTTAAGGATCATGTTTTTTTTTGGGAAACATATCATTTAATTGCTGAAAACTAAGCCCCACAGGTGTTCGTCACAAGTGACTACTTGGAATTAAGGCTAGATTACAAAAACCAGTGAAATGATTCGTATCTACCCATTTAGCTGATAGATGGGCCTCTTATAAGGATCAGAATCTTCACTTTAATTATCACCCACGTATTACTAAGCAGTTTGAATTATAATTTTTCATCGCATTTAACTTTAAAATTATTAAAATACATCAGAATGTAAAGAAAATAATCTACGGAACACAATATGTTCGATCCTATGACAGGCATTAATAAATTTTAATAATTCTAACGTTAATAAGTCAAAATTAGTAGTTTGAGACTAAAATTATATTTGCACCATACTTTAGGGGCGATATTCTTCTCTACCCTTTAACGAGTTTGGTGTCCTATAAATTACTATCTCAGGGGTTGCAGGGACAAACCCATTTACAGCAATCCAATATAGCAACGGCGGTTGTAAGGCCTACAATAATGCTCTCACTGCTCTCAATTCTCCTGCTCACAATCCCATGGCAAACTACGGGATCATCAGCTTCTGGGCTACTTTTTGACTGTCTTTGGAAACATTCTCAACCCTCTCACCCTATCTCTGCAGCAATATATACTCCACACAATTCCTCCTACTCTTCTGTTTTGCAATCCCACATCCGTAACCTTCGATTCAACACGCCCACAACCCCTAGACCTTTTCTCATTGTGACGGCTTTGCACAAGTCCCATATTCAAGCTGCTGTAATATGTGCTCAAAAGCATAACCTGCAAATGAAAATCCGAAGTGGAGGCCATGACTTTGAGGGTTTGTCTTACGTGTCCGATGTCCCGTTCTTTATCCTTGACATGTTCAATCTCCGTTCCATTCACATTGACATGAAAAGTGAGACCGCTTGGGTCCAGGCTGGGGCAACTCTTGGCGAACTTTACTTTAGAATCGCCAACAGAAGTAAAACTCATGGCTTCCCTGCTGGTGTTTGTCCCACTGTTGGTGTGGGAGGGCATTTCAGCGGAGGTGGATATGGCAATATGATGAGGAAGTATGGCCTCTCGGTGGATAACATTATTGATGCGCAACTGGTCGATGTTAATGGCAGACTGCTTGATAGAAAATCCATGGGAGAAGACCTGTTTTGGGCCATTAGAGGCGGTGGAGGAGCTAGCTTTGGAGTGGTTGTTTCGTACAAGATCAGACTTGTTCGTGTTCCGGAGGTAGTGACTGTTTTCAAGGTTGAGAAGACCTTGGAACAGAATGCCACAGACATTGTGTACCGGTGGCAACATGTTGCAGATAAGCTGGATAAAGATCTGTTCATTAGGCTCATCCTGGACGTGGTAAATGGAATTGAAGGGGAGAAGACTGGAAGGGCTACATTCTATGCATTGTTCCTTGGAGACTCTGAAAGACTTCTCTCGGTCATGAACAAGAGCTTCCCAGAACTGGGTTTGCAAAAAACTGATTGCAACGAAACGAGTTGGGTTCAATCTGTCTTTTTCTGGACATATTACTTCCCCCTTGGGACGCCAAACGATGTTTTGCTCAGTCGAGCACCTCAAACTCTGACCCACGGTAAGAGGAAATCAGACTACCTGAAGAAGCCAATTTCAAGGGACGATTTGCAGACGATTTGGAAGAGATTAATTCAGCTGCAGTACGTGGTTCTAACGTTCAATCCCTACGGCGGAAGAATGAGTGAGATTCCCGCTGAGGATTCTCCTTTCCCACATCGAGCTGGGAACCTGGCCAAAATTCAGTACGCAGCGAACTGGAACGAGACAGGGAAGGAGATGACGGATTACTATCTAAATTTAACTAGAAGGCTCTACAGATACATGACTCCATTTGTGTCCAAGAACCCAAGGGATGCATATTTCAACTACAACGATCTTGACTTGGGAATCAACCATCACGGCAACAATAGCTACTCGGAAGGAAGAGATTACGGGATGAAGTATTTCAAGGGTAACTTCAACAGGTTGGTAAAGATTAAAACTAAGGTTGATCCTGATAACTTTTTCAGGAATGAACAAAGCATCCCTACGCTGCCGTATGGCCATATGGTCGACGTAGACTGTTGTCCAGCTAGGGATTTCATTGCTTTAAGTACAACGTCAGTATTTGATTACCCTGAAATTTAATGAACAATAGTTAGTATGTGGGGAGAAACCAAAAAAAAAAAAACATTCGTATGTATGTTCAAAGATGCGTATGTTTAAAAATAAAGACGTAGATGTTGTTTAAGCTTTTGATGGTGATATCAGATATGGAATTAATACATTAAGATGTTAGATGTGTTAATAAATTACACCAACTACCGTTTCGGTATTGGGGAAGGGAGATGAGCCAAGCTCGTGGTTAAATTGGTCATGTCATCCAGAAGGGTACCGTGAACAACTTGCAGCCACACGAAAACCGATCTTTTCGTTATCGACCCCGCCCGGCCAGGGTAAAGTCGCTTTCATACCAGTTTGGCCCTTTTGCCTTTGTCTCAAATATAATACGAATCCGTCTTCCTTTCCTTTTCTTCTGTGAACAATCTTCACATTTGTGAGTCCGAATCCTAGAAAAATCGGTTTGTCGTGACTGTTGACATTATTCTCTATTAGCAGAGCTGCACTAGTTGGTCTCGATAGTCGCGGCCATTTGTACCTTGCCACCGCTTGTTGGGTCCCCGCTAGTTTGACTCAGCAGCTTTTGAGGTTGCATTCATCACTAGGATTTCTTTGTATTTCCTACCCTATGTATCTATCCTTGTATGTCTTTCGGTATTTATTTTTTTTTCAAAAAAAAAAATCCAAGAAAAACTTCCTGTCACCTGTTTTGAAAGGGAATAGTCCTGAAAGTATATTAATTTTTCAAATTTCTTGATAAAATTCCAGACTAGCTAAAGAATATTATATAGCCTGTCATATATTATTTAGAGATCTGGTATCGCACAAATTATATACATATATATATATATGCTCCTTTTGATAAGCCTTAATTCAAGGTTTTGACTAGGTCTTTCGTACAATAATTTGGACTCAAAGTTTATGCCTAAACATATTTTTCTCCTTGCCTGCTAAATGCAATGATTATGTTTGGATTACTTTCTAAACGTTTTCAAAAATTTATCACAATCACTTTTACATCAATTTTAATAATTTTTTTAAAATTTTATAATTTTTAAAATTTTACAACTTACCGGAATCTATATTACTTTAAAAAATATAAACATAAAAAATTATTTTAAAAAAACTAAACATACTAATAGTTTTTGTATCACCCTCAGTGCAAAGGAGTGAAATCACAAGCGGTGCAGGTGCATAACAATCCAAAAGTTCCAATACCCAGCAACAATCCTAATGGGCTCGAGGCCCACATAGAGTAATGAAAAAGGGTAGTACGCCCTCATCACGTGTGCACCTTGGCTTAACAAGAGCCTCGAACTCCTAAATTGCATTAAGATGCGTCAGAGCCTTGACCTCCCTCATCAATGATCACAGCTCATCCTGACATGGAAAGGAGAACCTTCCTAGTCTTTTCTTTCCCTTTAAGGCAATTTGGAGGGCTCAATGAAAGGAAATCATCGGCCATAAAGAAAACTGCTGGAAATCAATAATAACTGGAGATGATCGGAACTCGTTATGAGTACAACTACGAGCTCAGCAATTGTGGCAATTTCCACACTTTTTCTGCTCCATGTTTCAATGGCAGCTTCAGATGTAATTCCAGAGAGCTTGGTCCAATGTCTTTCAGACCATTCTCAATCCTCCCAATCGATCTCTTCAGTCACCTACTTCCCCAACAACTCTTCATACACCACTGTCTTGCACTCCTACATAAGAAACCTCAGATTCATGTCGCCCACAACCCCAAAACCATCGTTCATTATAGCACCCACCCATGTTTCTCACCTCCAAGCATCAGTAATCTGTTCTAAAATCCATGAGCTTGAAATCAGGATCCGTAGTGGCGGCCACGACTATGATGGCCTTTCATATGTATCAGCCGCCCCCTTCATCCTCCTTGACATGTTCAATCTGAGATCCATAAGTGTCAATATCGATGATCAAACAGCTTGGGTTGAATCTGGGGCAACACTCGGCGAGCTCTACTATAGAATAGCTGAGAAGAGCAAAATCCATGGCTTCCCGGCGGGGGTTTGCCCCACAGTAGGTGTTGGAGGCCATCTTAGCGGAGGTGGATATGGCAACATGATGAGGAAGTACGGCCTATCCGTAGACAATATCATTGATGCACAGGTCGTTGATGTTAGTGGTAGAGTTTTGGATAGAGCATCGATGGGAGAAGATCTTTTCTGGGCAATTAGAGGGGGAGGTGGAGCAAGCTTTGGAGTTATACTTTCTTGGAAAATCATGTTAGTTGCAGTCCCGGAAATTGTCACGGTCTTTAGAGTTGAGAAAACCATAGAACAAGGTGCTACCGACATCGTTCATCAATGGCAATATGTTGCAGATAAGATTCATGAAGATCTTTTTATCAGAATTGTTGTGCTACCAGTAATAGAAAGAGCCATCGGACAATAAAGGCTAAATTCGTCGCTCTTTTCTTGGAAAAGCAAATGATCTCATCGCCTTAATGGACCAAAGTTTCCCTGAATTGGGTCTGCAAAGCCAGGACTGCATTGAGATAAGCTGGATTGAATCGGTGCTCTACTGGTCTAATTATCCAAATGGAACATCGCTGGATGTTCTGCTTGACCGACAACCAGAATCAGAGAAGTTCTTGAAGAAGAAATCAGACTATGTCCAAAACCCAATTTCAAAGATGGGTCTTGAAGGCATATGGAAGAAAATGATGGAACTCCAGAAGCCAGTACTAACATTCAATCCTTATGGTGGAAAAATGGGTGAGATTCCGGAGTTTGAAACGCCATTTCCACACAGAGCAGGGAACATATACAAAATCCAATATTCTGTAAATTGGAAAGAGGAAGGTTCGGAGGCTTCAAATCAGAACTTGGATCGGATAAGAACACCATATGAGTACATGACACCTCATGTCTCAATGTCACCGAGGGGTTCATATCTGAACTACAGAGATGTTGATTTGGGTATCAATGGCGTCGGAAATGCAACCTTCTCAGAAGCTAGCGTGTGGGGGACTAAGTACTTCAAGGGAAATTTCGATCGGTTGGTGGAAATAAAGACTCTGGTAGATCCAGATAACTTCTTTAGATACGAGCAAAGTATCCCATCTCTTGCAGCTTGGACAAATGGCAAAGTAGAGCCCGCTTTGAACGCGAGGGAGCCCAGTAGGCTGTTAAAGGGTTGAGTACACAACTACTGTGCCTCGAAAGCAATGCTGGAAAAAGATTGTGCAAGTATTTTAGCATGATCAAAATTATTCACCCAAATCTCAAATTGAAAATGCACATTAATCTTTCTTTTAGTATTTCAAACATCTGAATATATTGTAACCCAATTGAATTGTACAACAATTTCTAACCCACAAGGATTAATATTCCTATGGCTTTTGTGTTATCTTACTTTGGTCCTCTGAAGCTCTATTAGGTCTGTTGGTTTTAGATATTTTCTGGTTAAAATTCAGCTCAGTCTTCATCTTGCAGAAATTCAACAAAATCTTGGAAATTAAAAATTGTCAGATGTTTTTTTTTTTTTTTTTTATCATTTTTATTTGAGATCATCTCCTAATTAATGATTAAATTAGAAAAGACATAAGCATAAGATATATATACTTTTACTGTTACTGGAGAAAATTGGAGCTCTACAAATACAGAAACATTAAAACAAAACACAAAAATATTCAATTTACCCCTCGACGGAATAAAAATTTACAAACAATTATAGGAAGGTATCTATCTCAAAAAATCTACACTATCTCTAATTTTTATTTTTAAGAACAAGGCCTATCACAAATCGTGGCGACGTGGCGGGAGCGTAGGTTCCAACATCTTGACTGGGTCAAATCGTTGTCTTTAGGCAATACTCTTCCATAGGGTGGCCCCCAGAGCCGTAAATCTAGATGCTCAAAAAGTTGACTATAGGTGTTGTTTGGTTACCGAGATTTTGAGAATTATTTTTAAAATTTTAGAAATTATTTAAATGTTAAAATTTATTAAAATTTGTGAAAAAAAAATATATATAAAACTATGAAGTTTATTAAAATTTGTGAAATATATTTAGTGTGGTGAAAATTTTAGACCCACAAAAAATTATGCAAACAAACGCCACTAGCTATTCAAAGCATGCACATGTTAGTTCAAAGTGGTTGCTACGCTAACTAATTGTCAACTGTAGGCGACTTCGACAATCTAACGTGCACTGCCGTGGAGGACGGGGAAAAAAACAAGCCTAACATCGAACAGAATCTATGATGCGTCATTGCTTACTCTTCCTACTCATATAAATCTGCACCTCGTACTTTCTTTCTCACCAAAACAATGTCCTGCTTTTCTGTCTACTTAGTATTTCTGTGTAGTTATTTTTTTATAATAAAGTTCAAAAACAATAAAAGTTAATGAACAATACTATTGTATATTAATAGATCAGATACTCTACCATTTCTTATTACTAGTAAAGAAATGACATGGCATTTGGGTGCCCATGTTAAGTTTCGGGCTGTGCTAGTCTTATAACGCTACGGTGATTGGGTTAAGAGGAAATTTTTTAGAAAGTTTTAAAAAAAAATTAAATAATAAAATTTTAAAATTTTCATACAAACTTTAACACTTTTCAATAAAAGACTGTACTTATGACCAGTCTTTGTCATACGTAGAAACTTTTGCATTTCCTTCGGGGTGGTGGTACATATGCCTGTTGAACAGTTTTAAGTTGACAGTTGACTGTGGCCTTCATGTATCCATCATTATTATATCATGACACGAAAACTTTTATCGGATTAGAAATATCAATGTCTATATCACCTGTGTCACTAAATTAATATTTATTTTGACCCATTGAGTTTGCAACCGGGAAAGGGAAAAGGAGAAAACTTTGAATAACACCCGTTGATGGTACAATAGGGTTAGAGGAGGGCAAGACGACTATTGAGATTAAAAAAAAAAAAATTGAAGTACGTTTCAGATGGTTGAAAAAGTTTAGAGTGTTATGTGTCACGAGAGCTTGTTAACAAATTAAGAGAAAAATAATTTGACTAAGGGGTTAACGGTAGTGTAGGTGACGATTTGGCGAAAACCGTCATTGCAATTGACGGAATTACATATTTAATACCGTACCGCTAAGGCACAATAACTACTCTTGCCGGTTACGGTACCGGTAGCGGTTTTAGCGGTTAAAACCACCACCGCCGGTGAAAATGAGCACTCCTAGTCATGAGAGCCTGTTAACAAATTGAGAGAAAAATAATTTGAGTAAATTTTTTTTATTTATTGTGATAAAAAAGAGGACTGGAAGGACATAAGTTTTTTATATTTATTGTAATGAAAAAAATATAATTTAAAAGACAATTTGTTTTTGAAATTTATTATTATTATTTAAAATTTTAAATTAAATAAAAAAATAAAGAAAATTCTTGTGGGCTTCTTATTTATTAGTGTGAAGACAAAAGAAAAAGTTAAAAATTTTGAAACAATTTTACGTCTTAAAATTTTTAAAAACTGAAAATTAATTCCTGAAAAAAAATCTGACGTTCCCGTAACTTGACAGTGGTGGGCAAAACGGCGTGCGGCAAAAGAAAAAATCAATGTGCAGGGCAATACTGTCATTCCGGTGGTCTTCCGAGACTACCATATACGTACAAAACATTGAGTCACGGGACCAAGACGTTCTCCAACCACCTCCCCAATGTCGGCTAGTGATTTTACCAAAAAACCTACTAGTTATCCCGGAGCCAATCCTGTGAGATGAAGACCATTCTACAACTTACGCAAACAGTTGACCACCATTGCAATCTCTCGATCAGGTGGAGTGCACCAAGATCATTACACAAAAATGAAGTCGTCCCCAACTAAACTATTGGGAAAAGTATAGAAAATGACTAGTGCTGACTCTCCAACCGGTTAAACCAAAGAATACCGTTCCGTTTTCCTCTGACCGCAGAATAACAACGAATTTTCAAGTCAAATATTTTGGCTCTTTCAAGAGGGAAGAAAAACTGCATCTTCCTTGGTTATCAACACATCAATCAGGCCAAACCAGTCTCGTCTGTATTGCCTATAAAGCCTGCATCTCAAACCCAAAACAAATAGCTCAATTTTTTTTTAGGAAGTAGAGACAAAATAACATGAGAAAATCACGCTCTTCGGCTTATCTTTTTGTGCCTGTTGTGATTCATCTATTTCTTGTCCTACTCCAGGTCTCTGCCTCCTGGGCAGACACAGATTCAGTTTATGAGACCTTTCTGCAATGCCTCTCAAACCAGACGAAACAACCCGATCAAGTCTCCGGAATAGTCTATGCTCAAAACAATGCTTCCTACCCATCTGTGCTGCGCGCCTACATTAGAAACTCCAGGTTCAACACCTCCTCTACACCAAAACCCTCGATCATTGTTACCCCAACGCAAGAATCCCATGTCCAGGCCGCCGTGATTTGCTCCAAAGACATTGGCATTCAACTCAAAATTCGAAGCGGCGGCCATGACTACGAGGGCATCTCTTACATCTCTGATGTGCCATTTATCATCCTAGACATGTTCAATCTCCGATCCATCTCTGTCGACATCGAGGAACAAACTGCCTGGGTAGGAGCGGGGGCCACACTCGGAGAGCTTTACTATAGAATTTGGGAAAAGAGCAAAGTACACGGCTTCCCGGCCGGTATTTGTCCCACGGTTGGCGCTGGCGGCCACGTGAGCGGTGGAGGATACGGTAACATGTTGCGTAAATATGGTCTGTCAGTGGATCATCTTATCGACGCGAAGATAGTCAACGCTGATGGTAGAGTTCTCGATAAGGAGTCAATGGGAGAAGACCTTTTTTGGGCAATTAGAGGAGGAGGAGGAGCAAGCTTTGGAGTGATTCTTTCATACAAGATCAATTTGGTTTCTGTTCCGGAAACGGTAACAGTTTTCCGGGTCGAAAGGACCTTGGAAGAGAATGCGACGGACTTTGTTTACAAATGGCAGCAGGTTGCTCCCACCACAGATGACAACCTCTTCATGAGGATGCTCATACAACCCGTGAGTTCCAAAGTGAAGAAGGGGGAGAAGACAATAAGAGCCTCAATTGTGGCATTATTTCTCGGCAAAGCAGACGATCTTGTCACATTGTTGGCCAAGGAGTTTCCTGAAGTAGGTTTGAAGAAGGAAAATGTTATGGAAATGAGTTGGATTGGATCTGTCGTTTGGTGGGCTAATTACGATAACGGGACGTCTCCAGATGTCCTGCTCGACCGAAATCCCGACTCAGCCAATTTCCTAAAGAGGAAGTCGGATTATGTGCAAACCCCCATATCCAAAGATAGCTTGGAATGGCTATGGAAGAGGATGATTGAGCTTGGAAAAACAGGACTGGTTTTCAACCCGTATGGCGGACAAATGAGTAAAATTGCGGCTTCTGCCACGCCATTTCCACACCGTGCAGGAAACCTATTTAAAATTCAGTACTCTGTGAACTGGGAAGACGAAGGAATTGAGGCAGATCGGAACTACACAGCTCAGATAAGGAGGCTGTACAGTTACATGACTCCATTTGTTTCCAAAAACCCAAGAAGTGCATATCTGAACTATAGGGACCTTGACATTGGAACCAACCAGAATGATAAGAATAGTTATCAGGATGGAGAGGTTTATGGGGTCAAGTACTTCAATGACAACTTTAACAGGCTGGTGAAGATTAAGAGTGCAGTTGATCCAGATAATTTCTTTTGGAATGAGCAGAGCATCCCAACTTCTCCAAGTAAGACATAGGAGGGAGTTTAAGCGTCACCCATACTGCTGTGTTCTTGGCCTTCTTTCCTTAGCCTGAGTCAAATGTTGTATTGGGTTGATTTGTTGACTACTTAGTTCAGTTAAAATCTGAAATATCTGTTTGTATCAATCTGTCTTATCTTTCTGCCATTTGCTATTTGCTATTTTTCTTGCGTCAGCTGGAAATATAAACACTTGAGGAGTGATAGACGGAGGTCTGCCTTGAAGGATGGGTAGAGACCATAAATGTTGAGTTGCAGACTTTTTAGATCGGTTCCTTGTGAATCACATCATTAGATTAGGTGGAATAGCTCTATACCAGATTATGGCCGTTTGAGTTTCGCTTACTAGTACTGGATACATTTGACATTGAAATCAAAACTTCCTTTCACTTTGGAATATTCTAGAGAGAGAGAGAGAGGGGCAATCAGTGACATCAAATAATTGTACTGCCTTTATTCTTCACAACACGGTTAAGCAACGAATCTTTCAATGGCCCATATTACATGTTCTGGTTTATGTTCAATTTCCCGGGAGTAAGATGTCATTTCGTGGACTGCTATTCCTTTCTTATTTCATGGGAAACATTATCACAAACGTCTATCGTGCGCGTCAAACTTTCGGCTTGTCCGCTGCTCTGTCATATAAAGGCTTGCTTTTGTGTGTTTCTGACGGTGGAGCGGCTTTCCCCCTGCTCTTTCAAAGGTTTCTCACTTGCTTTTTAGAAATTGGTGAGCAAATATCGTCTGGCCATCAAACTCTATATATTTGCTTACATTTGTTGATGGTTATTGCAGGATTCAAGTCTGGAGTTAACGGATTGTCGACATCCAACTTATCATCAGGAAAACTGATGGGCGTGCCTGTGTGGATAGTGTTATTTGAATATCTTCTTTACCCCTATCTTATCTAAGCAAGCTTTTGTACTTTCCCCCACTATACTACAATTTCTTTATTGGCTCAGAAAAAAACACTAACCCCATGTCTCGCCCACAAATTATAAAAACTAATTGTTCGCGAAGAAGAAAGAAAACACAAGTGGTTATCAGTTTTTCTTGAGCAAGGAGAAATTTACTTATACAAAATAGAAGACACCGTCCAAATAATAGTATTGCCCCAAGTGACTGTGGAAATTTGAATTCTAAATCTACAGAACTTAAAAGAATCAAATGATGAAGCAATATAATGTCATCATGATATATATATATTTTCTAAGTAACAAGAAAAAATCTGTTATAATCTATATTTGTGCGCACATTAAGCTCTAACAGATTTGGCTAAGCTGAAAAGCATTCTGGCCGAGCTGAAAGCCTAACGATTAACCTTGAATGCTTGAATGGACTCCAAGTATCATTTAAGTAAAGAATTTGCTCACAAGAGTAGAATAAGTTCAACAGAAATGGAAGTCCTCCCTCCGAACAATTGAGCTATCAGGGCTCGGAGCATTCTTTCCATATTCAACCAAATGTCATAGCTGGCAATTATTGAAAGGGGATTCGAATTAAACTACTTTGGTACTAACGAAGTTTCCAATTAAGAAGCTAAGAATTTTACTAGTGACCACCCCATCCACAAGATGCCGAAAGCGAAAAAAGAAGAGACAAATCTCCGCATCCAAAAACTAATTAATTACACACGATATCCACTTTTTTAATGGTAACTTTTATTACTAAGAATGCTGTCCGTTTAGTAGAAATTTGTAGAATTCTGATAAAATTATGAATATTTAGGTGATGTTAAAGTTGTATTGACATGCACACAGAAGTTGTTACAAGAAATTGATGTATGCAAAAATAATAATAAAGTGTTGTATTAGAATACGTATGTTTTGTGATGTTTAGATTGTAAATATAAAAATAGGATGCAAATCCTAAAAAAAAGTGACAACCGAACATGCCCTAAACCTTCCAATTTCCATATTCTTTTTCTTGGAAAATCCATCAAGGATCAAGCTAGCTACAATATAGAAAAGGAAAGGTACTACAAGCAGCTATTTATCAGTCGAGTAAGAAGGTTTTCTAATCTGGGTTCGGATTCAGTACAGGAACCCGAACAACTCTAATCGAACATTGCCTCATCCTTAATTTAATTCCTTTGGGGGCGAGAAGGTTTGCGTTATCGGGTGACTTGCCTAAAACATGAGAAGTACTAACTGGGGAACTACATGAATCTGTCCAATAAAGAGAATTGTTAAAAAAAAAAAAAAAATTCACATATAACCAAATTTAAATTCATAGATAGCCCTTTAATCATGATTAAAAAAAACATTAGATTTATGCACTAATCTTATGACATAATAAATATCTAGAATCAATAAAGAGTAAAGAAAAGAGAATAAAATCCACAATCACACAAAACAACAAGATTTAAGTAGTTTGATTTTAAAGTCTACGTCGCTACAACAAATTTGACTTTTTGGGACACCAAAAAATCAACCCCAAAAAGTACTATTTGAAATCCGTCCCCAAAAGTTTTTTTTTTGGGACAGAAATTAAAACCGTCCAAATTTTTTTTTCACTACGATTTTTTTCTTTTTGGGATGGAAATTTTCATCTCCAAAAAAAAGTCGATTATTTGGGACGGAATTGTGTGCCGTCCCAAAAAAATACGCTTCTAGGGACAAATTTGTCCATCTTTAAAAACTTGATTGTCTGTCCCAAAAAAAGAAGTCATTTATTTGAGACGGAATTGTGTGCTGTCCCAATAAAGAGGCATTTAGGGACAAACTTGTCCGTCCTTAAAATTCCGTTCGAAGAAACTCATGACCGTTACAATGGTTGTAATTGTTTTGGGATAAAATCTCGTTGCGTCCCCCCAAAAAAAAAGAAGCTGTTCGAATGCTTATCACTTATTGTTCAAACACTTATCACTCTACGTTCAAACGCTTTTAAATATCGTTCCAACGGTTTTTGAATGAAAATAAAAAAATTAAAAAAAAAAAAAATTAATTAAAAATAAAAAAGAATAAAATTAATTAAAATCAAATATTTACATATAGTACCTTATACATATTATATAATAGTATCTTAAACATACTATATATAGTACCTTGAATATATTATTTAATATATAGTAACTTATACATATTATGTAATAGTACCTTATACACATTGTTTAATAGTAACCTTATACATAATATGTAATATACAGTAATTTAACAATTATACATAGTAATTGTATATAATATACTACCTTAAACATATTATATATATAACTTGTACACTAGTACTTTATACATATTATACCTTGTATAGTAATTATACATATTATATAATAGTACCATATTATTTACATATAATAATGTTATATATGTAATATATAGTACATACATTTTATTAATATATAGTACCTTGTACAATATATGTAATATAATAGTACTTATACATATTATATAGTAATATATTATAGTACCTTATACATATTATATTAGTAGTACTTATTATACATACATATTATATATAGTACGTACATAGTACCTTGTACATATTATTTAATAGTACCTTATACATATTATTGTACATATTATATAATAGTACCTTATACATATTAATATATATTACTAATTATGTAATATAATTATAAATATTATCCTTATACATATTATATAATATTACCTTGTACATATTGTATAATAGTACCTGTACATATTATTTAATAGTACCTTATACATATATGTAATAGTACCTGTACATATTATATATATGTAATAGTACCTTATACATATTATGTAATAACCTTGTACATATTATTTAAATAATAGCACCTTATACATATTATGTATAGTAATACTACACTTATACATATTATTGCACCTATACATATTATATAATAGTACTTATAAATATTATGTAATAATACCTTGCACATATTATTTAATAGTAGCTTGTACTAAAAAATGTTCAAATGATACTTCGATAATTGTTAGAACGATATTTCCAATCAAACCACTTTAAAGACCGTTCGAACGGAGTTTGAATGAAAACAAAAAATTAAGCGCCAAAATTACCCAATTTTTTTTTTCTTTCGAACGTTTTTAAAGACCGTTCGAATGAGATTTGAATGAAAATGAAAAATTAAGCACTATAATTACCCGCTTTTTTCCGTTATAACGCTTTTAAAAGATCATTCGAATGAGGTTTGAATGCAAAGTCAAAATTACCTGCATTTTTGCCGTTCGAACTCTTTAAAGACCGTTCAAACGGGGTTTGAATGAAAATGAAAAATTAAGCGCCAAAATTACCCGCCTTTTTTTTCCATTTGAGTGCCTTAAATGACTGTTCGAACACCTCACGGGAAATCAAAATAAAAAGACGGAAATCGTTAGAGTGAAGAAGAAGAAGAAGAAGACGTAGATGAAGAAGAAGAAGAAGTAGAAGGAAAAGAAGAAGGAGGAGGAGGAGGAGAGGAGAAGAAGAGAAGGAGAGAGAAAGAGGAGGAGGAGGAAAAGACGACGAGGTTTCTCATTTTTCAGTGTTCAAACAGTTCATCCACTAGTAGAACGCACTACCGTTAGAACGATTAATCCACCATTAGAACATAATAACGTTTTATAATTTGATGAAAATTCGAATGGTCCACTTTTATAACGTCCCATCCACTGTTAGAACATTTGATGCAGCGTTCGAGCGAAATGGTTGCTGTTGGATGTAGCGTTCAAATGCGTTTGAATGGTTGTTGTTGGATGTAGTGTTTGAAGACCGTTCAAACAGTTGTTGTGGATGTTCAAACGATTGTTGTGGATGTTCGAACAATTGGATATAGCGTTCGAACTGTTGAAATATATCCGTCCCAAAAGGGTACTTTTTGGGACGGAATATATTTTCCATCCCAAAAAACCTTTTGCAACGAACTTATTGGGACACCTGACGCGACGAACGAATTTCGTCCCAAAAACCAAAATTTGTTGTAATGCGTCCACCAGTGAAAATTCATTAAAAAAAAAATCATTATAGTAAAAAAATTAGAGTATAAAAGAGTGATATTGGAAGATTTTTATTTTTATTTTTGTGGAAAACAAAAAAATAGAATTGATTGTTATAAATCTAGAAATAGAAAATAATTTTTAGAAATTCATTTATAATGTAACACGAGTCAAAGTTGTTCAGCTCATACCATTTTTTTTTTTAGTACTCACAATATCTAATTGTCGGAGGTTTTTTCAATGTAAAAAAAGTTTGGAATGAAGAAATGGGGCGATCAACTTATCTCGGTGATATTTTCAATATTTGAATTGAAATCTTATATTATGATATAAGACTTATCTAATAATTCTATTTTTGTTTCTTGAGACACCAAACTTAGAGATGCGAATGGGATTAGACAGGCTCACTCCTAAAGCCCTAATCCATTGTGAGTCCGTTGTCATAAATGGAAAGTGATATTTTTTATTGACAGTTTATAAAAGTAAATATTTTGACGTTTCAAAAAATAACGCGGCTAAGGTGAAAAAAAAAAAACCACGCGGTATTTAGTGCAAAAAAAGAACATTTGTGGTGTTGAGAAGCCAAAGCCACACACGCAACATGTTATTTCCTTCTTTTTTTTTTTTTTTCCTAATAAACTTATGTCAACTAGCTATAGGAGCTCAATCATTCCTCATATATAAAAACTGACGGCCTTTTGGTTCTATTTAATTTAGTTTCCCTAAAATGTAATTTTTTTAACCCTAAATGCACTGATTGTAGTGATTATTTCAAAAATTTGATACATATCGCCACATTTACAAAGTAAGATATATAGATGATAGAGGTTGTATTGAAGAACCCTTCTCTCTTTTTTGTCTCCTCTATTAATGTTTTTAATTTAATTGTCTAGAACAAATTAATTAAGGTGGTTTTTGAAAACACAGATTTTTTAGAGCTTCTAAAATGATTTTGAGAGAGGACATATCTCAAACTCGGTTAGGTTATGAGTGGTGAGCTTGAAAAACTACTTGAAAGGTTTTCTAGCATCTGGAAGTTAAAGTGTATAATATTTGAAAGATAGTGGAAAAAACTCAAGGTTTGGAAAGAAGCTTGAGAGGTGGATATAGGCAGGGTTTAGGGGTGTTCAAAAATCACCCGATCCGACTGACCAACCCGGATCCGACCCATCTCAACCTGACCGGGTAGAATGGATTCGGATAGTTTTTATAGAAAAAAAAAGTTTTTCGGGTCGGAGTCAAATATTCGAATAAAAATCCAGTTTTCACCGATTCCGACTCGAATACTGGGTTTTAGTTAAACGCGCGTTTAACTTCCCCCTTCTCCTTTCTTCGCATTTCACCCTCTCTTCTCATTTTTAATTTCACTCTCCCAATTCCCAAGTCCCAACCCGCAACCCCCTTTGAAAAAAACCTAACCCTAACACTTAATAGCGAGGTCTTGCCCATTGCTGCTGCCGTCTCCCCCCCTCCCCCCCCAGCCGCTGCCACTCGCCAGTTCTCCTTGCCGTCACCTGTCGTTGGTCTCCTTGCAATTTTGCAACCTCTTGCTCCTTAGATAGTCACTATTGACAACTCCTTAGTGCAGTCAAGAGTGCCATACTGCCATGTAAGCTACTCTCTCTCTTTCTCTCTCTCAATCGTTTTTATACTGATGATGTTACAACATGCTCGAATTCTACACAGGTGGGCTTTGAGATGGTGGATGCTATAGCAGAATCTGAAGGCATTTCTATGTGCATCGTTTCCTTTAGAGCTCTGTTTGGAAAAAGGTTTGCCTTCTTTTTGAATCATTCTCTCTTTCTAGTACGAGGTAAATGCACATATAAAAAGCATTGCGCAAAAAATGACTGGTGAATTCAACTTGATTGAATCGAAAGGTTAATTCGGTATTACATTTATTGTAGCTTGCTGCAAATATGCTTATGATAATTGTGGATAAGTTTTCATAGACTTATAGTATGTATGAATGCTTGAACATGGCACCTAGCCTGCTAATAAAGTTTCTAGGTGGCCATCTTAGTTTTGTTGGTTTCCTCTGCCATAAGAAGTTAATTATATTAGGTTACTACTGCGCATCTATTACATCATTGACCAGTCAAGTTGATTATGGATTAATTTGCTTCATGTGCCTCTAAGGTTGGTGATATGAACTATCTAACATCAACAAAAAAGAAAAGAAAAGAAGTCACAGTCCTCATCCTTCGCAGCTTACCTCAGTAACCTCCCTGCCCTCAGGTAATTTGTTAATGTTGTTTTCTTCATTATAAAATTTATTATTGGATTATAAAATTCATGTGTTGCTTGCTGTTGTTAATTATGAATTTTGATTTGAGTTATTGTAGATATTGTGTGACGTGTGTTGCTGTTGGAGTGTTGGTTGTTGCCTTGCTACCTTGTTGTTCATCGTTGCTCAGGTCAGTGTATATTTTGGTATTTTAAAAATTATTAATGAATTAATTATATGGAGATTGGAGGTCAGGGCTTGCTGAATTGGTTTATTGGGTTCTTTTTGTTGGAGATTGGATTGTGTTGGAGATTGGAGATTGTGTTCCTGAATTGGTTTATTGGTTGTTGCCTTGTTGGCTTGCTGATTTGCTATATATATCTTGCTGGCTTATGAATTGGTTGCTGTATTATATGAATTGATTTATTTTTTTGATTTTATACTATAAATATATATTATATCAGAAAGTATTGATTTGATTTGGCTATGTAAAGTTGTAAACTATATAGAGAAGAACTGAAAATTCTGTTTATAGTTGCTGAAAAATATATAGTTTGTTTATTGATTTGATTTGCTATATAAAGCATTATAGCTGTTGAAAAATGTGTTTATAGTTGCTAAAAATATATATAGTTGCTGAAAAAATATAGTGGTTTATTGATTTGATTTGCTATATATAGTATTATAGTTGTTGAAAAATGTGTTTATCTTTGCTGATTTGGTTGCTGAATAATGATTTGGTTGAGGACTTTGAGAGCTTTAGACTGGACTCAGGTAATAATGTTATTTGAAATTCAATTCATTTATTGTTTTGGTTCTTCTTTAACTCTTTTTGTGTATTTAATGTTGTTTTCATTGTTTTATATAGAATTGGAAGCTGATCCTGTGCGTATCTTATTAGATGAATCTTGAATGAGTTGGATTTTGGACATCATGTGACTATGTGAGTAAAATCTTACTTGTTTCTCTTTTTATCTTACTTCTATCCTTTAGGTTCTAACAGTAATTCATTGTCTACATGATGAAAAGCATTACTTTTTTTAAGTAATTGGAATGACATTTTGCTTACTTGGGCTTTCCATATATTCTATAATTCTAATGGGATTGTTTAATGTAATTTGTTTCATTTGTTAGTTTGGAGAGGCTAGAAAGTGACTTAGTGTTATTTTTATTTTTAAATTTTGTTATTTTTGTTAATTAGAATTTAGAAGTGTGAAAGACCTTGTATGTTAATGTTTGGTTCGATTGGCATGTGATCTATAGTTAGTAGTTATATGCTTATATAGTATATCAGAATGTGGTAATTTAGTTTATACTTATTACTTATATTCGAATGAGGTTTTTTAGCAATCTACCAAATAAGGCTGCAATTCTAATTTTTAGCAATATGCAAAAAAGGCTGAAATATGCAATTGTATTCAGCACAAGTTTTACCGTATATGAAATGGGCCCAAACTAAATAAGGCTGAAATAATAGGTTAAACGTCAAAGGTATATTCAAGCCCCATTCAAATTTCTGGAAAAAAAAAATAAATAAAAACAGCCCATTACAGAGCTTAAAACAACCCCAAAACAGTCTTGGCCCAACTTGGAAAAATGGCCCAATTCGAAAATCTCCCTAAAAAAAAAAAAAAAAAGCCCATTACAGAGGCCAAAATCTGTCTTGGCCCAAGTCCAAATCCGATCCAATATCTACCCCAAATTCGAATCCACCAACTAGGCCGGATATATGGGTATTTCGGATCTGATTCAGATCCAAAATCCGGTATCCGAAATTTTCAAATTCGGATATGTGCCTTCCGAATCCGAAAACTTTTCTAACTCTACTTTTTACATTCAGCATTGTTATAATATTTGCTTAATATTTGTACTACATTAGTCTTTACTTTGCAAACATGATTTGGAGATTAAAATTGAAAAAATTTAGGAACTCAATTCAGCCTCCCTCTTGGGAAAGCTTAATCCTAGGAATTACAAAGTTTTCTAAAGGGGCGAGGTAACCCTACTCTTTACATTCAGCATTGTTATAATATTTGCTTAATATTTGTACTAAATTAGTCTTTACTTTGCAAACATGATTTGAAGGTTAAAATTGAAAAAATTTGGAAACTCAATTCAGCCTACCTCTTGGGAAACCTTAATCCTAGGAATTACAAAGTTTTCTAAAGGAACGAGGTAAGCAAGATTATTATGCTAGACTTTTTAAATGGTATCGAGGAGATATTTTCTAAAATTTGCATGTTTTACTAAAAACTCTCGGAGTTTTACGTACATTACGTTATGATAAAATTATCAAAGATTATAACATGAAATGCGTAAACATGAGCCTATTTTTATGTTCAATAATATTAAATTATGTTTTTCATTGTTTAAATTAAAAAAATTTTATGTTCATTGTTATTTATGTTATACGCATTATGTTACATGTAAAGAACAGAAAGATGCAAAATTCAAAGTGATGTTTATAATATGATATCTAATATATTTTCAAATCCTGAGGCCTAAAATTTACAGAGTTGATACCAATTGCAATCCATTGCATGCACCCATTCTAGAAATAGAGTGGTTTATTTTGTAGGTTCTGCCTGAGTGTACACTTGGACATGACCAACCTTGGTAAAGGGAATTCTACCCATAGTTGGCTTAGGTAGCAACACACAACCTGTCACGGGGGTAAATTGACCAAAGTTATAGCCAAATGGATTTTCTATAGTATAATGATATATAGATAGAACTCTTTTATGGCCAAAGAAGTTTATTTGAATTTGCAAAAAAATCAGTTTTCAACAGTTTAAAAAAGATTTATAATATTTGCTTACTTAGTTGTCGAACTTACCCTTTATCTTTTGTCTCTTTTTCAGATGATATTTAGGAGCTTGCTGAGAGTCTTGTTAGATAGCGCATGGGTGGGTTGTTGAGAGAAACTTAGAGTTCCAGTTCGACTGAGTGTCTATTTTGTTATTTTTCTGTTTTTAGGGAGTTTTAAACGAAGTATACTAACCGCCGGAGTTCGAGCATTGCAGGAATACCTATAATCGACCCTTGCCTCATCTTTTTCCTTTGGGGACGAGATGGTTTGCAAATTAGGAATTATCGTGTCACTTGCCTAAAACAAGAGAAGTACTAATTGGGGGACTACAGGGATCTGGCCAATAAAGAGAATTGTTACAAAAAAGGGGTTAAGTACTTATTTGATTTTGACTCATAGTAATAAATCGTCCTTCGATTTTAAAAAATGAAAAAAAATTGGTAAATTTTTTTTTTTTTTTTTTTATAAGTCACACGATTTTAGTTTTGAGTGATATGTGTCAACTTATGATTGGAATTGGTATCGTTAACTTTATAAATAAAAATTTAACAAAAGGGTTGTTTGATAAAAATTACAAACTTAAGAATCTTTTATGATTAATTTGAAATCTCAGGAACTATTTATTAAATGGGTCAAAATCTAGAGATCAAATAAATACATAACCCAAAAATAATACACAGCCAAATTTAAATTCATAGATAGCCCTTTAATCGTTGATAAAAAAAAAAAAGATTTATACAGTAATGTTGTGACATAATAAATATCCAGAATAATCTAGGAGTGAAGAAAAAAAATTAAAATCGGCAATCACACAGAAAATGTCAAGATTTAAGTGATTTAACTTTAGAGCCCATCTCCACCTGTAAAAATTCATAGAAATTTAATATAATAATAAATTAGAGTACAAACAGAGTAATAACGCAAAAATCAATCTTAGCCCCAATCTGTTGTCGTTCCGTTGTCATAAATGGAAAGTAAAGTTTGTTTTTGGCGTTTATAAACGTAGAAGTTTGAGTTTTCAAAAAATCACGTTGAATTTAATGCGAAAAAAAAAAAAAACATTTGTGGCGGTGAGAACCCAAGCCACACACGCAACACGTTATTTCCTCTTTTATTTTATTTTTCTTTTTCCGAACAGACTTATGTCAACTGCTACAGGAGCTCAATCATTCATCATATATAAAAACTGATTGTCTTTTGGTTCTATTTAATTTAGTTTTCTAGCAATGTTTTTTTACCCTAAATGCACTGATTGTAGCGATTATATCGCTACATTTACAAGGTAAGATATATAGATGATAGAAGTTGTATTGAAGAACCCTTCTCTCTTTTTTGTATCCTCTATTAATGTTTTTAATTTAATTGTCTAGAACAAATTAATTAAGGTGGTTTTTGAAAACTCAGATTTTTTAGAGCTCCTAAAATGATTTTCATTGGGAATTTGGGGTCCTGGGGAATTCATAAATTGTTACAAGTGGTCAAAATTGTGCTAATCAGATAAATATAGTTATAATGAAAACAATAAAAACAATTTTTAGATCCTTTTTTTGGAATTAGGAAAGAACTTGATCAAAAGGGTAAGGACTGGAGAGAGATTTTCAAGAGTACTGTCGAAAAGAAAAGAGTATGAAAGAAAACAATTTGGATTTTCTCCTATATTTAACAATTTGCATTCAAATATATTCAAAACCAGATATAAAAATTATAACCGAGTGTCATTTGTTGTGTCTATTTTTCTTAGGATCCAACTCAAATCAAAGAGGATCTGGATTCCTATATTTGACCAATATGTTAGGTCTATGTCTATTATAAATGCACCGTCCAATTCACGCAATAAATTGGAGAAGGATCTGATGCTATATTAATTTTAGCTGCCGCAGCTTTTAATGGCATGCCTGACGAGAGGATACGCGTTAATCTCGGGATGAAATTCATCTGGTGATGTTAGTATATATTAAACCGAACGGGAAAACAACAATCCAAAGCGATCGGACAGTTACAGACTGGGAAAACCAAGCCCATTGTCGTACCTGTCTGTATCTAATTCAACGATGGGTCGTCTTGTTCTTCTTGTTCTTGTTCTTCTTCAGGTCTCTTCCTCGTGGGCAGCCACGGGGTCAGTATATACCTCCTTTGTCCAATGCCTCTCAGATCAAATGAAGCAACCAGACCAGATCACTAAAATAGTTTACGCTCAAAACAACCCTTCATTCACGTCCGTGCTACGAGCCTACATAAGAAATGCCCGGTTCAATACCACATCCACGCCAAAACCTGTCATCATCGTGACCCCAACACAAGAATCCCACGTCCAAGCCGCCGTGCTTTGTGCCAAGAAAAATGGCATTCAAATCAGAACCCGGAGTGGCGGCCATGATTACGAGGGCGTCTCGTATGTCTCCAATGTACCGTTTATCATCCTCGACATGTTCAATCTCCGATCGGTGGTAATAGACATCAAGCAACAAACTGCTTTTGTCCAAGTCGGCGCGACTCTTGGAGAACTCTATTACAAAATATCGGAGCAGAGCAAAGTACATGGGTACCCGGCGGGGGTTTGCCCCACGGTTGGTGTTGGTGGCCACTTGAGTGGTGGAGGGTACGGTTTCATGGTACGGAAATACGGACTGACGACGGATAACGTCATCGATGCACAAATAGTGGACGTTAATGGTAGACTCCTTGACAGGAAAGCAATGGGCGAAGATCTCTTTTGGGCCATTAGAGGCGGAGGAGGAGCAAGCTTCGGAGTAATACTTTCCTACACGATAACGTTGGTTCCCGTTCCGGAAACGGTTACCGTTTTTCGGGTTGAGAGGACCTTAGAAGAGAACGCGACCGACGTTGTTTATCGGTGGCAGCATGTAGCGCCAACCACAGACGAAAACCTTTTCATGAGGATGCTCATTCAGCCCGTGACATCCCAATCAGCGAAGGGGCAGAAAACGATTAGAGCCTCAATTGTGGCGTTGTTTCTCGGTAGAGCAGATGATGTTGTCACATTGTTAGGCAAGGAGTTTCCGGAATTAGGCTTGAAGAAGGAGGATGTCAAGGAAATGAGTTGGATTGAGTCAATGGTGTGGGCTAATTTTGAAAACGTGACATCCGCGGAGATCCTGCTCAACAGAAATCCTGACAAAGCGACGTTCGGGAAGAGGAAATCGGATTACGTGCAGACTCCGATTTCCAAGGATGGGTTGGAATGGCTATGGAAGAGGATGATTGAGCTGGGAAAACCAGGACTGGTCTTCAACCCGTATGGAGGAAAGATGAGCACAATACCAGCTTCTGCTTTACCTTTTCCACACCGTGCCGGAAATTTGTTTAAAGTCCAGTACTCCATAAGCTGGGGCGAGGCCGGACCTGATGCAGAAAAGACCAACCTTGGTCTGACAAGGAGGCTTTACAGTTACATGACCGCATTTGTGTCGAAGAACCCAAGAAGTGCCTATCTGAACTATAGGGATCTTGACATTGGTATCAATCACCATGGCAATAATAGCTATGAAGAAGGGAAAGTTTATGGAGTAAAGTACTTCAATGCCAACTTTGATAGGTTGGTGAAGGTTAAGACTGCAGTTGATCCAGATGATTTCTTCAGGAATGAGCAGAGCATCCCTCCTCTTCCTCGCAAGGCTTAGGAAATGATATCGGGACGCCCTCAATGACAGGGTGATATTATTATTACAGAGCAGAAATAACTTGTAGCTTTGCTACCATGCGTGATACGAATGTTTCGTTTTTTGGTGTTCCTACTTTGATTCAAAACAAAATATCTCTGCAATTTGTCCATTCATCTATATTTAGCTCCTTGTCCTGTTTATTATATGTCAGCCCTCTCTAACGATGGGCTGACATATATGCTAAAACCCCTGATTTCCCACATATATCGAAAATTTATCGATAGAAACTGTAACGAACGTTCATCCATTTTATGAGATGTTCTGAAGACAGATTTTCTTAATACAGTAATTGTGATGGACACAATTTGGACCGATAGAAATGAGCAAAATCCATAATGGCTCAAAAAATGCCTGGGTAGGAGCGGGGGCCACACTCGGAGAGCTTTATTATAGAATTTGGGGAAAGAGCATATCTGAACTATAGGGACCTTGACATTGGAACCAACCAGCATGATAAGAATAGTTATGAAGATGGAGAGGTTTATGGGGTCAAGTACTTCAATGACAAATTTAACAGGTTGGTAAAGATCAAGAGTGCAGATAATTTCCTTTGGAATGAGCAGAGCATCCCAACTTCTCCAAGTAAATAGGGAGTTTAAGCATCACACATATTGCTGTGTTCTTGGTCTTCTTTTCTTAGCCCGAGTCAAATGTTGTAAACTTGTACTGAGTTGATTTGTTGACTAGTTTAGTTCAGTTAAAATCTGAAATATCTCTTTGTACCTGTCTGTTTTATCTCTCTGCCATTTGCTATATGCTATTTGGTTTCTTTTTTCAAATCTGAATCTGTTATGGTTCTTGTGTAGCTGGAAATATAAACACTTTAGGAGTGACAGAGAGAGGGCTGCCTTGAAGGATGGGTAGAGACCATAAATGTTGAGTTGCAGACTTTTTCTTTTGCAGTAGATCGGTTCCTTGTGAATCACATCCTTATATTAGGTGAAATACCTCAATACCAGATTAAGGTGGCTGTTTTGAACTTTTGAGTTTCGCTTACTAGTACTGGATACATTTGACATTGAAATAAAAAATTCCTTTTATTTTGGAATATACAAGAGAGAGAGAGAGAGAGAGAGAGAGAGAGAGAGAGAGGGGCAATCAGTGACATCAAATAATTGTACTGCCTTTATTCGTCACAACACGGTTAAGCAACGAATCTTTCACTGGCCCATGTTACAAGTTCCGGTTTATGGTGTAAGTGTGTTTTCAAATGGAATGGACGTCTTCAAAAAAAAAAAAAAAAATTGGAATGGACGTCTTAACTGTTGGTTTGTGTGTGTGCGTGTGTATATATATATATATGTAAAGTGTGGTTGGTGGCTGTAGGATAGCCATAAGAAATAAAGACTTATTCTATTCTTGAATGGAATCAATTTTTACGGAGTTATCAAAAGTGTGAATATTCGTAATTTTCTATTAATGAAACTGAATTCGTACATCAATATATATACAATTGATTTAGCTCATATGAGCTGTTATAACAGAAAAGACAATTAACTCTTATCTACTGTTATAAAATTACAATAGAAGCCACGTGTATTGGCTTGCCCGAGCCTTCCTTCTGCTCTGTTATTCTGCTATGTGTAGCAGTTAGTTTTGCAGCATCTTGACGTTCTTCACACTCCCCCTCAAGATGAATAGCATTGTAAATGTTGAAAATGCCTATCTTGCTAATCAAATTGTGAATTGATAATAGCCCAAAGCTTTTGTAAAAGCATCAGCAAGCTGCATATCAGTTTTAACATGTACAGTCTCAATGAGTCCAGGTTGCACCTTTCTCTCACAATATGGCAATCTATTTCTATGTGTTTGGTTCTCTCATGAAACACTGGATTTGTTGCTATATGTAATGCTGCCTGGTTATCACAAAATAACAGGGCAGATTTATCATGAGAAATGTGCAAATCTTTAAGTAACCGAAGCAACCACACAACTTCACAAACAGTAGAAGCCATAGATCTATATTCCGCCTCAGCCGATGACTTAGATACTGTTGTTTGCTTCTTTGACTTCATGATATCAGTGAATCACCAAGAAATATGCAAAAACCAGTCACTGATTTCCTACTATCTACACAACCTACCCAATCCGAATCTGAAAAACCCTTCAGATGTATCTCAGATGCAGCAGACAAGAAGATGCCTTGTCCTGGTGTGCCTTTGATATATTGCAACACCCGAATGGCTGCTTTCAGATGTGTGTCCCGTGGCTTGTCCATAAACTGACTTAACACTTGAACTGAATATGCAATATCAGGACTTGTTATTGTCAAATAGATGAGTCTTCCAATCAACCTTCTATACACAACAGGATTTGCTATTAACACACCTTCAGTGCTGCTAAGTTTTAGATTTTGCTCCATAGGAAATTTTGAAACTTTGCTGCCCAACATACCACTATCTCCTAAAATTTCTAGAGCATACTTACGCTGACAATGTGTGATTCCTTTTGTTGACCGAGCAATCTCAATTCCCAAAAAATATTTGAGAACACCAAGATCCTTCAGCTTGAATTGGCTGTCTAAGAATACCTTTAATGCATAAACCGCTTTCAAGTCATTAGAAGCTATAAGGATGTCGTCTACATACACCAAGAGAGCCATGAATGACTGTCCATTAATGAATGACTGTCCATTAATCCATTAATTCTTGTTTAAGGCCATACAAGGACTTTAGAAGCTTACAAACACGCTGATCCTCCCTCTGTTTAGTAAAAGCCGGAGGTAAACATATATACACCTCTTCATGTAAGTCACCATAAAGGAAAGCGTTATTAACATCAAGTTGGGACAGATGCCAGCCATGGACAGCGGCTAAAGCAAGAATGGTATGCACGGTAACCATTTTTGCAACAGGAGAAAAGGTTTCATAATAGTCAAATCCTCCACGTTGCGTACCTTTGGCAACTAAGCGTGCCTTATGACGCTCGAGTGAACCATTAGAACAGAGTTTGACCTTATACACCCATTTTGCAACCAATGGGTGTTTTTCCAGGAGGCAAATCAGTTAATTCCCAGGTATGATTAGCTTCCAAAGCAGCAATCTTAGCTGCCATAGCTACTTGCCAATGGGGATGACCAACAGCCTCTTGAAAAGATGTGGGTTCATAGATGGTGGAAAGACAAAGAGAATATTGTCTTTGAAGCGGAGAGAGGTTAGAATATGAAAGAGAATGGGACAAAGGATGAGAGGTACCTGTTTGAACAGAACCAACCTGAGATGAAAGAGCAGGGTTTAGAGAAGATAGTAACCTGTGATGAAAATCATGCAAATAAGCATGTATATTTCTAGTTCGAGTGGATCTGCGAGGAACTATAGGAGGTGATGGTGAAGGAGTAGATATACTAGGAGAAGAATAAGACGAAGTAGTGGGAATAGGAGGAATAAGATGTGGTGAAGTGGAATGTGAATCTAGTATAACCCGAGGCAAAACAACAGAAGGAGGAATTGAAGAATTTGTATGTGAATGAGGAGCAGACGAAAATAGTGTTTTATCATGAAATGGAAAGATAGTTTCATGAAAAACAATATTACGAGAAATGAATATTGTCTTAGAATCAAGATCGAAAACTCGGTAACCTTTAGTGCCAAAAGGATAGCCAACAAAAATCCATCTCCGAGCTCTAGGTGAAAATTTGTCACAAGAACTAGGAAGAGTGGAAGCATAACAAAGGGAACCAAAAACTCTAAGATGAAGATAAGATGGAGAAGTACCATAGGGAACAGAAAAAGGAGATTGATTATTGAGAATAGGAGTAGGTATCTGATTTATAAGGTAGGCTGCAATGAGGATGCAATCGCCCCAAAAAGAAAGAGGAACATTGGACTGAAATCTAAGAGCCCGAGCTATGTTAAGTAGATGTTGATGTTTTCTTTGAACTCTACCATTTTGCTGAGGGGTTTCTACACAACCAATTTGGTGTATAATGCCCTTGCTAGCGTAAAATCAGGCATCATAAATTCCATCCCATTATCAGTACGAATGCACTTGACAGTAGTATGAAATTGATTGTGAATTAAGGCAAGAAAAGAATATAACAGAGGACGAGTTTTGGATTTAAGTTTCATAAGAAAAACCCAAAGGCTATGAGTACAATCATCAACAATGGTTAGAAAATATCTATGACCAGTTGATGTAGAAGTAGAGAAAGGACCCCATATATCGCAATGTATGAGATCAAAAGGTTTAGAAGCAAGACTATCACTGTTATTGAAAGGTAAACGTTTCTGTTTTGCTAGAGGACAAGTAGTGCAATGAAAACTAGGAGAACAAGTGATAGTAGAATCAAGTTGATGTAAAACTGAAATTCTAGAATCTGACACATGTCCTAAATGATAGTGCCAGAGATCAAAATAGGAAGAAACCGAAGCAATAGCAGGAGTATGGACAGAAATAGCCATGTTATTTTGCTGTAACACATAGAGACCATCTTTCTCTCTACCCAGTCCAATCATCTTCTTGTTGGTAAGGTCCTGAATCAAACAATAACCAGAGAGAAAGACAAGACAACAACGAAGGTCAAATATCAACTTACTAGCTGAAATCAAATTGAAATTGAAGCTAGGAACACATAGAACATTTCTGAGAATTAAAGAAGGAGATAAGCAAACAGTTCCTATATGAGAAACTGTGGCTGACTGACCATCAGGAAGTCTGACAGTAGACTGACAAGGTTGAACATCTGAAGAGAACAGATCTATAGAGTTGATCATATGATCAGATGCGCCAGTGTCTAGAATCCAAGTGATAGAAATATTTTTGGAAAAAGAAGAGGATAAAGCTGAAGAGAGAACATGAGAAGAACAACTATCACCTGAAATGTGATGAGATTGAACCAGATTAGAAGAGGAGGCTGTTGGTCCTTCAGTTTGCAGAGATTGAGAATTCTGAGAATTAATCAGAGAGATTATCTGCTGATATTGCTCATAAGTAAAAGGTGATGTAGGGGAAGCTGATACTGGACTTGAAACGGGTTCAAGAAGTTGATCAGCGTAATTAAAACCAGCAGAGGTAGAACCAGCAACATTGGCAGCAATTCTAGGAGGTTTAGGCTTAGTACGGTAACCAGGAGGATAGCCTATCAGCTTGTAGCACTTGTCCGCAGTGTGTCCAAGATTGCCACAATGGCTACACTGGGGTCGTTCTTTACCTCTAGGATTAAATTGATGAGGAGCTCCAGAGTATTTGCGATTTAAGAGAGCTATGGAGTCAACAGAAGGCATTAAAGTTATTCCTCTCTGTTGCTCCTCTTGCAAAATCAAGGAAAACACCTTATTTATAGGAGGCAGAGGAATGGATAGCAAGATCTGAGCTCGAACTTGAGCAAAAGAGTCATTTAATCCCATCAAAAAATGCATCACACACTTAGATTGTTGACCTTCAGCAACAATATGCAAAGCACCAAATCGACATCCACAAGACAGCTCGGAAGAGGCTTACAATTCTGTAATTCATCCCAAATGCCTTTCAATATAGTGAAATAAACACTAACTGAATCAAATCCTTGAGCTAGGGATGAAATTTGCTTTTGCAAGTGAAAAATCCATGGTTCGTTCCCTTGAGAAAATCGATCACGAATGTCATTCCATACATCCTTAGCATCAGTGATGTAAATGATGCTTGCTGCAATCTCTTTAGCTACTACATTGATTATCCATGAAAACACCATGATATTGCATTGACACCAGGCACCATACAAAGGATCAGTCAACGATGGACGAGGAAGTGATCCATCAATGAAACTGAGCTTGTTTTTGGCTTCCAATGCCATTAGCATTGAACGATTCCACGTATGATAGTTTTCACCAGAGACGTGAAGTAACTGTGTAACAAGCATAGAACCAGGACTTTCTCCGTAGTGAAGAAAATGAGGATTGGAAGGATGATCTTCCTTGGAGACTACTGGATTCAAAGGAGTAACAATAGGAACAACTGGAGGTTCCGGAGTCGACATTGCAACAAGAAATTACAATGGAAGAATGAAAGAAATAGTGGTTGTTTGGCAAGAAAATTGGAAAAAGAGAATTCTGTGTTAAGAGAGCTCTGATACCATATCAAAAGTGTGAATATTCGTAATTTTCTATTAATGAAACTGAATTCGTACATCAACATATATACAATTGATTTAGCTCATATGAGCTGTTATAATGTAAAAGACAATTAACTCTTATCTACTGTTATAAAATTACAATAGAAGCCACGTGTACTGGCTTGCCCGAGCCTTCCTTCTGCTCTGTTATTCTGCTATTTGTAGCAGTTAGTTTTGCAGCATCTTGACGTTCTTCATAGGAGTACTCGTGTGTTGCCGTAGAATCAGAGAGCTATATCTTATCAGTATTCACGACACTTATTTAGATTGCAAACAAATTAAGTTAGCTTAGAGAAGATCAGAAAGTATCACATAAAGGCTATATGGACTTAAAGGTATGAACATGGAGACAGGAATGCTCCTAATCTGAAGTCATGAAAGCTTCATTGTAAGGGGCGAGTATGAAAACCTGCTAAGAAATATTAGCGAAAGGTGGAGCTATAGGTACTAGAATTTGCAATATTATTACGTGTTGATCTTTGGTAAAAGGGCACAAGTGCATTATAAGTACATGTACTCAACGAGATCAAACATGAATATCTTTGACTATAAATAATTATTGATGCAAAGGATGATATTCAACACAATTGAGTACTTATGATATCTAAAAACTTTACAGGTTTATACAGGTATATTTGTTATATGCTTGTACTTTGATTGAGTCGTTTGGTGATAATCTTTCTAATCACTCAAATATTCCAGACAATGTTAATGAGTCTTGTGCATGATAAATAGATTTGGTTAAATGCCGGATAAGAAATTCAATGTCTCATGTTGAGACAATATATATTCATATTTAAAAATTTGATTTGGATAAAATGCTGAATGAAAGAGGCCGGCATGAAATAGTAGACCGTGCCAAACACTAAGATGTAAATAACCTTTTCCAAACTAGCTACGGACAGTTACTATATTATTTGTGTTAGAGTCTCTTGGGATTTCAATTCTCTACTTGCTTTATTTTTTTGTGCTGAATTCTTAATTATTTTCTAATTAGGTCCTCATGACTTCATTGTTTCTAATGATACCGAAACTAAATCAATCCAGCCCAGATCAATTTGGGCTGGATGAATATGATCATGCGAACAAATAGTCCAACAACGATAACGGGCCCATATCTCACAAGGCTTGAAGGAAGGAAAAACCACAACACATGTCGTAAATAGTTATAAGCCGACTTATAACGTGTAGCAGTCCCACGATCCTGATGTTCCCACAATCAAAGCAACCACCCATTATGGATACGTGTAAAGAGTGAGTGCACCCCGGGACATAATGCGATGAGAGATCAAAGTTCCTCGAAAAAGGAAAACGCGAGGACATGGAGAAAAGGCTACAAAAGCAGAATGTCATGAAAAAGAGAAGTAAATGATTCTAAAGAAATTGAATTAGAGATATATCACTAGCACATAGATAAATTTTTCAAGTATGCTCACAAAATAAATATATTCCAACATTTCAAGTTAGATATTTCAAACAAATTCATGAAATCTAAATCATTTCATCTTTATCAAAAATTTGAACATTTTCCCCATATAATAAATCAAAACCATATAAAAATAGTGCACATTTTTAAAAATCTATTTCACCAATGTCAAGAGATTTAACCTCACACAAAGAGATATTTTCAAATCAATTTCATCTCACAAAATAATTAAACATCTCGTGCACTTAGGTTCCACAAAAATTTAGAGAATTAAAAATCTCATTAAGAAGCCACTTACCTCAATGCCTAACTGAAGCTTAAAATTTCACAAAGAATTACTGAAGAGTCAATCAGCACCTAAAATCCATTTAAAAAATCAGTCATCTCTTCATCTTAATCCTCACACATCTCCAATGCAAATCTAATAATAAAATTCGAACAACAAACACACCTGAACTCTGATAATTCTATAAGAATACGTTATTCCCACAATCACGAAATTCCTCAAAACCACCTTTACTTACCCTACAACAACTGAAAAACTAATATGAAAAATCTAGAAATCTCAGATCTAAAACTCCATCAAAGATAGAACTTGGAGAAAAACTCACCCAAATGTGCCGACGAAATCTAAGAAAAAAATCGCTTAATACTTGACGAACGGCTCTCCAACGTTGTCTATAAAATGATATAACCCAAATCAATCCTAAGAAATACCAGCCTAAATCACCTAACCCCTACAAATCGTGTCTCCAAAGGTGAAAGAAAGGGAGTTTCGTGATATATATATATATATAGAGAGAGAGAGAGAGGAGAGAGTGCTTCAAAAGAGAGAAAACTACAATATTGAGCGGCGATTTTCAAAAATAACAAAGATCCATACTTCAAGATCTCTAAATAGGTTTTGAAAAGGGTAAAAATTCGTTCAAAATCCATTCAAAATTTGAAGAGAAATCAAATTTTGAATGAAATTTGAGTTCGTCGAGTTCAGACATTTGAAACTGAACATTTTAGTTCAGTTTCGTGAAACTTGCGGAAGGGATAAGCCACTTATCCCTAACGCACCATTTCACTTGTTTTCAATTTTTTTTTTTTTTACAATAGCGGGTATCATAATCTCCCCCCTTAAAGAAATTTCGTCCTCAAAATTGACTTATCGAAATCAACGAATAATTCTAGATATTTGGAGCGCATCTCATCTTCTTGTTCCTATGCTACTTCTGCAATTATTTGATTCTTCCAAAGGACCTTCACCAAAGGTATCGTCTTAGTCCTCAACACTTGCTCTTTACGATCTACAATTTGGACAGGAACTTCTTCATATGACAAATCTTCCTTAATCCGTAGCGGTTGATAATCCAAAGTATGGGATGAGTCAGAGGTATATTTTCTCAATGTAGAAACATGAAATACATCGTGAATCCTTTCGAAAGCGGCCGGTAGTGCGAGGCGATACGCAACAAAGCCGACCTTCTCCAAAATCTCAAATGGCCCCACGTAACGAGGATTTAATTTTCCTTGCTTTCCAAAATGCATCACTCCCTTCATTGGAGCAACTCGTAAAAATAATTTCTCTCCCATTTCGAATTCCAACTCATTTCTTCGTTTATTTGCATAACTTTTCTGTCTACTTTGGGCTGCTTGTAGTTTCTTTCGAATTAACCCAACTTTCTCATAATTCTTTTCTACAATCTTCGGACCAAAAATCTTTCTTTCACCCACCTCATCCCAACAAACTGGAGATCTACATCTCCTCCCATATAAAGCTTCATAGGGAGCCATCTCAATACTAGAATGGTAGCTATTGTGTTGGCTTTTGTGCACAATCGAGATTTTGATGATTTCAATAAATGGATCAAGTTTATAAAACGGACATCTTCAAAGACAAAGACGTTTTGATGAAAGAGCCAAAAACTTCAAAAAAGAAGATCAAGAAGATGCAAGGAGCTCAAAAGTGAAGTTTTAAGACCTTAGGGTATAAACCTTGTAACTCTTAGTTTCACTTTTGACAAGGATTATGAATCACACTTGCATATCTTTCAAAACGTGCATAAACCGTTTTACCTTTTGTTTGAAAGATTAAAATATTTTTAAAGGTTTCAAAACACCCCAATCAAACTCCCAAACCTTTCTTATACTTATGGGAAGTAAGTCTCTAAAATTGGGTGTTTCAAAGAGGTCAAAAACGTGGTTTTAATTGAATCGGATCATGTGCTTAAGTTGAGGAGGTCGACCGGCTGGTGAAGCGGTCGACCGGTCTTTGACCGCTTGGTATAGCGGTCGACCGGTTGATTTGAAATAGATCCGTTGAGCTTCTGACAATATGACCGTTGAGTAATGGTAACTTGAAGCGGTCGACCGGCTTGTTTTAACAGACGACTCCAATGGCTATAAACGGCTAGTTTTCATATGTGGCCTATAAATACACCTTCATAACGACCAAAATAAATACACAACGACCATATATCATTTAGATCACTTGAGAAATATTCCAAACCTTCATATTCTATATTTCTCATATCATTCACACAAAATACACTTTCATATCCTTGTCTTTGTGTGAATCAAGAGATAGAGCTTTCAATTTCATATCCACTCTTTGAGAGAGTTTATTCTTCAATCTTCATATCCAAAAGAGGTGATTCCTTTAGTGAGGTTGTTCACTAAAGAAGAAGCTTAGAGAGGGTATATCTCAAGCTTGGTTAGGTTGTGAGTGGTGAGCCCGAAAAACACTTGGGTGGATTTGAGTGTTAAGCCCGGGAAAACACTTGTACGGTTCTCTAGCACCCGGAAGCTAGTGTGTACACTATTTGAAGATAGTGGGAAAACCTCAAGGCTCGGTGAAGGAGCTTGAGGGGTGGATGTAGGCGGGTTTGCCGAACCACCTAAAAATCACGTGTTTGCTTCTCTATCCCTACTCTTTACATTTAGCACTTATTTACTTATTGCTTTAATATACTTGTGCTAAATTATCTTTACTTTGCAAACACGATTTTGGGGGTTAAAAGCGAAAAAGTTTTGAAATCCAATTCACCCCCCCTTTTGGGTTGCCTTAATCTTGGACTCACATGTTGTTGTATGCGAATTCAGCCAATGACAAAGCATCAGTCCAACTACCTTCAAAATCCAATACATAAGCTCTTAACATATCTTTAAGAGTTTAAATGATCCTCTCTGATTGTCCATCTGTTTGTGGGTGAAAGGCAGTACTTAATTTTAACTGCGTACTAAAAGCTTTATGCAATCTTTTCAAGAATTTAGAAGTAAATCATGGATCCCGATCTGATACAATCGTCACCGGTATTCCATATAATCTCACAATCTCCTCAACATAAAGTTGCGCCAATTTATCCAAAGAATAATTCTTCCAAATAGGGAGGAAGTGTGCAGACTTCGTTAATCTATCCACCACAACCCATATTGTATCATGACCTTTAGGCTATCTCAGGTAACCCTAAAACAAAATCCATACAAATATGTTCCCATTTTCATTCAGGAGTTGGAGTGGCTGCAATAACCCTGAAGGTCGTTGATGTTCAATTTTCACTTGTTGGCAAGTAAGACATTGCTCTACAAATTTGGCCACCTCCCATTTCATATTATTCCACCAAAAATTACCACGAAGATCTCGTACATCGTAATACTCCCTGGATGTACTGTAAAACGTGACGATGTGCTTCTTCTAGAATTTCTCTCTTTATCTACAGGTTATTCGGTACACATAGTCTGTTCCTGAACTTCAATATACCATCATTTTTCAATTTAAATTCAGATTTCTCCCCACTACGCACTTTGTCCATGAGCCTTACCAATTCTTTATCCTTGTCTTGATTACTCTTTATCCTTTCAACCAAGGTAGGCTGCTCCTTTAAATTTGCCAAATAAGATGAAGAATCTCCCACTATTATCTCTATGTCATATCTCTCCAAATCCAACAAAATATACTTCTGCGTAGTCACCAAAGCAGTTATCCAAGACTTTTGACTAAGTGCATCAACTGTTACATTCGCCTTACTAAGGTGGTAATGAATTGAGCAATCATAATCTTTAATTAATTCCAACCACCTCCATTGCCTCAAATTTAATTCTTTCTGAGTAAATAGGTACTTCAAACTCTAATGTCGGTGTATATCTCACACTTCTCTCCGTACAAATAGTGTCTCCATATCTTCAAAGTAAAAACTATTGCTGCCAGTTCCAAATCATGAGCAGGATAGTTTTGTTCATAATTCTTCAACTGACGAGAGGCGTAAGCAATCACTTTACCCTATTCCATCAAAACACAACCCAAACCTTTTCGAGAAGCATCGCTATATATAACAAAACCCTCTGAACCTGAAGGTATAGTCAATACAGGAGCAGATACTAACCTTTGTTTTAACTCTTGGAAACTCTTCTCACATTCTTTTTGTCCATTCAAATTTTTCATTCTTCCTCGTTAACTATGTCAGTGGCACAGCTATACAAGAAAACCCTTCTACGAACCTTCTGTAATACCCAGCCAACCCCAAGAAACTCCTAACTTCACTTACATTGGTTGGTTTTTGCCAATTAGTTATAGCTTCAACTTTACCAAGATCAATAGTAATCCCCTCATTAGACACCACATGATCAAGGAACACAATCTTAGCAAACTAGAATTCACACTTTTTCAATTTGGCATATAACTACTTCTTCTTCAATATCTACAATACCATCCTTAAATGTTCTTCATGCTCCTCTTGGCTCTTTGAGTAAATCAAGATATCATCAATAAAAACTATCACAAATATATCCAAATATTCTCAGAATACTCAATTCATCAAGTCCATAAAGGAGAGATCGCACACATGGGTTTGAGACTCGATCCTTTAAAACAGAACTCCACGTCATCTAAAGGTATGAAAACTGCCGCTTTCTCAAAATAGTATATGCTAGCATGATAAGCAGACAACTAGTCCATTCCTAGGATGGCACCAAAATTATACATATCAAGCAATATTAGATCTGCTAATAATTTTCTATTCTCAATTCAAATTTCATATGACTTAAGCACAAGACTTGCAATCAAAGCATCACCCGTTGGAGTAGAAACAGACAACCGATAATCAAGCTGCTTAGGTTCTCTATCAGAATTTTTTGCAAATATTTGGGAGATGAAGGAATGAATCGATCCCGTGTTAAGCAACACTCTAGCATACATAGAAAACATAGGAAGCATACCTGTCACCACCTCATCTGTGGCCTGACCATCCTGAGCTGATAAAGCATATACTCTTCCCTTAACCCTTTTTTTGGCATTATTATTCTAAGACGATGAAGGATTCATGTTCTTATTTATAGGGCACTCACGTGCAAAGTGACCAGGTTGCTTGTAAGTGTAGCACAACTTAACTCCAAAACGGCATGGTTGTCCTTGATGATGCTTCCCGCAATTGGGACAAGGCCTCTCATTTCCATGTTGGGTATTCTGTTTCCTGACATGACCGCTATTGAAGGAATTCTTCTTATTATTGAAATTCTGCTCCTTGCCCTGCCCATCCTTTGACTTAAACTTTCTTTTCCTACTATCCTTGACAACATCTCGATGTTTGAAGTCTTCCTCTAATGCCATGGCCTTCTTCATTGTTTCAATGTAACTATTAACTCTAGAAGCCAAAATGAGGTGACGGAACCTGTCACTGAGACCCCTCTGAAACTTTCGAACCCTTTTTTCCGGAATTAAATAAGGTGCAAAGCAAGATAATTCCACAAATCTTGCACCATATTGCTCCACACTTATGGCCCCCTGAACCAATTTTGTGAATTCCTTTTCATGACAATCCTTGACAATCTCTGGATAGTAGGTCTCATTGAAAACTTCCTTAAATTTAGCCCAAGTAATCAAAACATTTTCACTAAGTTCTTCCTTTAACAGTAATTCAGTGCCATCCCACCATCTTTCAGTAGCATCCTCCAAGACAAAAGTCATGTATTTCACCTTTTGCGAATCTGTGCAGTTAAGAACTTTGAGTAACTTTTCCATCTTAGTTAACCATCTCTCAGCAACGATTGGATCAGGCTCTCCTTTAAAAACAGGGGGATTATGCTTCTTAAAATCCCCAAATGAACAACCTTCATGTGTAATCATATTTCCTCTTGTGGCCTGAGCAAGTCTAACAATGATCCGATTTGCCACTGCATCCCCATTGTCCTTACTAGGAGTAATAGACTTTTTGTTCGGGGGAGCCCTCTCATTAGGGCTTGACCCTTCTTCCTCTAAAATTTCGTTCACAGCTCACCTTCTCAGTCTTGCACCCTTTGGCGGCATCTTCTTCCTAAAATTTGTTTGGCTCAAAAATTAGTAAAAGATAACGACCTTAAAGGCCAAACGCAAGGAATAAAAATGTAAAATCTCGATCTCAACATCCAACATCCAACATCCAACAACAAAATACAAAATCCAAAAACTCACTTCTAAGATCGAAACCTATCGTAAATCAAGATCAAGTCCTAGCTCAAGTTCCACTATCTCTCAAATAAATCAACAGATTCAACTTTAACCCTTGAAAGGAAAAATACACCTATTTTCCTTCTCGACTTTAATCCTATGCTCTGACTTTCATCAAAATCTTTCTAAGAGTCTATAGAATCATAAACCAATGCTCTGATACCACCAGTAACGCCCCGACCCAAAAATCTAAAGGGATAGAGTACCGCTTGAAAAAGGTACTTTCCACCCAACTTAAAAGCAATTTTTCTCAAACAAGAAAACTCAAAAGAATTTTTATTCCATCTCAAATAATAAAGGACCACGCTCTGAAAAATCCCAAAAGGAAAATCTCAATAGTTTAGTCAGAGCACTACGCTAAAATCTTTAAATACTACTCTTAAAAAAGTCTCAATAAACAGTTCCCAAATAAACAATAAAATTACTAAAGTCTCTAGAAAACTCTTTATTCAATAATCCTGCATCTTGCAACTACTCTCAGAGACTACAACTCGCAATCCTCTGTCACTCACTGCCACCAATCTCTAAATCTAAAAGATAGAAAATAAATGGTGAGCTACAACTAGCTCAGTAAGTATCAAGTCAATGGGGTAGGGGAAAAAGACAATTTAATAACAACAAATTGAATAAGAAAATATTATGAGCCATACTAAAAACCAAATTACACGTTTGAAATAAAATTATCCAAGGCCACGCAATATAGGGAAATCACCAATGATCACACAGACCTCTAGGCCACATAGACCTCCAGGCCACAAAGACCTTCAAATACCACGAGGGATATCAAATTGGCTACAAAGACCACAAGATATATTGGCCACAAAGACCACAAAAATATATCACTAGCACATGTATACATTTTTCAAGTATGCTCACAAAATATATATATTTCAACAACGCAACATTTCAAGTTAGATATTTCTAATAAATTCTTGAAATCTAAATCATTTCATCTTTATCAAAAATTTGTACATTTTCCCATATAATAAATCAAAACCATATAAAAATAGTGCACATTTTAAGAAATCTATTTCACCAATGTCAAGAGATTTAACCTCGCACAAAGAAATATTTTCAAATTAATTTCAGCTCACAAAATAATTAAACATCTCGTGCACTTAGGTTCCACAAAAATTTAGAGAATTAAAAATCTCATTGAGAAGCCACTTACCTCAACGCCTAACCGAAGTTTAAAATTTCACAAAGAATTACTAAAGAGTCAATCAGCACCTAAAATCCATTTAAAAAAATCAGTCATCTTTTCATCTTAATCCTCACACATCTCCAATATAAATCTAATAATAAAATTACAGCAACAAACACACATGAACTCCAATAACTCTATAAGAATACGCTATTCACACAATCGCAAAATTCCTCAAAACCACCTTTAATTACCCAACAACAACCGAAAAACTAATCTGAAAAACCTAGAAATCTCAGATCTAAAACTCCATCAAAGATAGAAACTTGGAGAAAAACTCACCCAAATGCGCCGACGAAATTGAAGAAAAAAATCGCTTAATACTTGACGAACGGCTCTCCAACGTCGTCTATAAAACGACATAACCCAAATCAATCCAAAGAAATACCATCCTAAACCAAGATTAAATCAAACCTACCTAAAAAATTACCCCTACAAATTGTCTCCAAAGGTGAAAGAAAGGGAGTTTCGTGATATGGAGAGAGAGCTTCCTGAGCAAATTGCATCTCCAAAGCGAAATTTTCGAAAAAATAACAAAGATCCATACTTAAAGATCTCTAAATAGGTTTGAAAAGGGTGAAAATTCATTCAAAATCCGTTCAAAATTTGAAGAGAAATCAAATTTGAATGAAATATGAGTTCGGCGAGTTCAGACATTTGAAACTGAACATTTTAGTTCAGTTTTGTGAAACTTGCGGAAGGGATAAGCCACTTATCCCTAATGCACTGTTTCACTTGTTTTCAATTTTTTTTTTTGTTTTTTTATATAATAACGGGTATCATACGGGATAAGATGGATTGGCTAATAACTGTTGAATCATAAGATCAAAGGCAGCACGATCCACTTTCATCTGCTTCCTCTCTACGGTGAAGGAATCAGCGGTTTCGCGAATTTGGCGATGAGCCTCCACAAGTTCAGTCCGTAGCGTTTCCTCTCTCCTCGATGAGGTCACACGGTAATCCATGAAGCTTTGATATAACTTGCCCTTGTCTTGGGTATGTTGAGACTCGAGGTTGAGATAGTTCTAGTCGAGACCTTCAATCTCTTGCCGCAACTCAGTAGTTGCATCTCGAGAAGCGATTTCACCCTAGCCTTAAATATCTCTGATTGAGAATGAGCACAACGATTTGCAGTTTGCAACTTGGATAACTTCTTCTTCTCAGTTGCCAACTCAATCTCAAGTCCTCGCAACCTTGATTAAGTTGACTTTAGCTTCGAATCATGCACCAGCTCAGAAGCGTCAAGGGCAACTAACATCGATAAGCCACAAGACATATTCAGCACTATCTGGTCAACCTTCATATATCGAGGTAGAGGTAGAGCCTCGGTCATCAGTTCCTAAACCAATAAGGGTTGAGCATAAGACCTCGAACGCCAAGCAGGTTTGACCAGAGGTGGACGCAGGATTGGAGAGTCAGACTCAGAAGATTCTGAGGCTGATTCACCCACTAGATAAACAATATGTTCTTTGCCCCTAGCCGAAGGAACTAAAGTCAACCCAGAACCACCAATGATGGAAGCCCCAAGCACACTAGGTTGTCACGAATGAGGTACTTCGACCCCGGAAGAAACCACAGGAGAAACCTCCGACGGTAGAAGCATCTCGAATTGAACCTTGGAATCAACCCTGGTCCCAAGTAAATCCAATCGTCAGGGGCATCCGAATAATCCACGATGGGAGTCCCAGACAACTCTGAAAGGCAAAGATGTGCCACCGAGAGTAAGAGAGGGACCCTCCGGTACAAGGCTAAAAGAAGGGACCCTTACCTCGGGGAATATCCCTCACTTTCGGATTTGCCACCTCAATATGAACCCCTAAGATGGGACTAAACTTACAAGGCATATCCTCAGATTCTACAACAATAAAACAATAACAGGATTATGATACATCCACAAATAGACAAAGGAAAGATCTCATAGCAAAAAGCGTTTTCCACTATTGGTCTCATGCTTTGAAGATTTGCATTCCAAAGGCACCTCATCCTTAGCTTCTTTTCTTCAATGTTAGAAGCGATAGGAAGAGACACCCTCCTTCGCTTGGAGCCCGAATGGCTAGAGGAGCCTTTAGCTCTGCCAGAATGCTTACGCCTAGAAGAACCGCCACCCAAAGAAAGTTTAGGAGAACCTCTCCTAGAGCCACTACCTGAATAGGGACGAGAATAATGCCTTCTCGAATCATCAGCAGAGGGCAGGCCCCGAGAACCTTTCTTGGTTGTAGGAGGAGAACTTATTGGACTATAAAACTTTAATTGGGAGTAGCCAAGGAAATTCTCGACATTCTCCTTACAGAGAAGAGTCTCCCAACTAAGAGTAATAAGTCTGTTCAAGGCATCCACCCGGGATTGTTCCTCATGATCGAGACGCGAAATTTCTCTCTTAAAGGATTTAGCAACAAAACCAAAATTCCAGTGCAAAGAAGATTCAGTTTGGTAGGTTTCCCTAGGAAAATGTTCACATCCAACACCAGACATGAAGAAAAAGCGCTCATGCCACACCTTATTATTATCAGGGGAATGAGCAACTATAGAAACCCTTTGAAGCCAAGGGCAGATGTTCCAGAACTTTTTAGCATGAGAAGAAGAAATGGAAGCATAAGACCACAATAACTCCCTCAGAGTTAATTGAAATTCTGGCCCCAAATACAGGGGCCACAACCCAGCAGAACCCTCAAACTATTGGGAACAATTTATGTTGGAGAAAAATGCAAAGTCCTCAAGATTTGGAGAACACTCAAAGGAAGAGGAAATCTTACCCTTAACTTCAGAGGAGTTTCAAAGAAACAAATTTTGCTAGTACCTCCTCAGGAATAAGGCGTCACTCCATCATTTGGAAGATGAAAATGGGTTCTAGACGGAAAATGATAAGTAGATGAAAGGAGTCGAAATCTTTTTGTTTCATTTTGCTAGGACTCCAGTGACCAGCGTACATTGGCCGAGGATGGTTGAGCATCAGCCATTGTATGAAGGCAAGAAAGTAGAAGAGGAGACAGAGAAAGAAAGCAAGAAAGTAGAAGCAAAGGCTTTGAAAACAAGAAAAGACGTAAGGGCTAATAAGCCGAGGAAAAACAACCCATAAATAGGAAAATCCAATGACCGAAATGCCCATAAGAAAGACGCACAATTTCAAGAGATTCTTTGAGAAGTCTGAAACGACACCAATTAAACTTGTGACTAAGCAGTCACGAGGAATAGCAAGGCCAACAATACAGTTGGTAGAAGAAAAAGATGAAATTATATAAAGGCATAGTAGGGAATACGACGCGTCAAAGATTTTTTGAAAATTCCAAAACGATGTCCGTTAGACCACGATAAAATGGATCCAAAAATTCGCCGAGTCCAGAAAAAAAGTAGGTGATTAGGCCAAATTATCGAAGTGCCCATCATCGTGGAGGGTAAACGAAGTGTCATCTCAGGAAAATTCAAGAAAATGCCGAATTAAACTCATAAATCAAGCCACATTGATGCCCAGTACATGCCTATGAAGGCCATGATCAAAGAAACACGTTTGTAGTAATGTTTATAAAAGGACAGACATGCGTCCATGGATGAAAAAGCAAAAAAACAACTCCAGTAAAATGGGCGAAGTTAACCAGCTCCCCCAATTTTTTCTTAATGTCCTCACCATCATTGTTAGTTATACAGCAAAGTAAGACATTTATGATTGGAAACGATTCAAACTGGTGTCTCGGGAGTTCTATCATACAGCTTCAAATGATTTATCACATAGAAGAATGAATCTTGAAAACTACTCAACCCCATGGCTGCCAACTGACACTTGACATCAAATAAAAAGACACTACCGAGAAGTGTGGAATCCTCAAGAAGTCTTCATGGAGGCAGTTCGATAACTACGTGAAGAGGGAGCTACCCCTGAAGCCATCAATAAGCTGAGATGAGCAACTTCAGACGGGCATAAGTCTACCCAATACTTTCTGGCAATCATTTACCATTCCATGGAGGAAGAAATGTTCCGTTAACAAGCTCAAGACATGAACTAGAGCTTAAGGATGCGACTCAGAATAAAAGGGATAAGGATGTTGATGAGAATGATGAAAGGCTGATTGACACACCATATCGGATATGGTGGAATGATTTTCCGTGTAGGAAATTATGTCTCCTGTCTAGATGGCTACAATCTGCTCTTCATGGCAGATCGCGGAAGAAAAGGCCAAAAAATCAACCTCTGCAAAATATGTTATGTGAATAGGGTGTTCAAACACCTTCATGAATACATTTTAAGGCAATGGCTCGGTCCAGATGTTTTATTTCATTTCCAATGATTAATGAAATTAACTTTATTTCGTAAAAGTTTTTTTTATTGGTTGCATGGTTTGAAATAAAATGTCCCATTCGAAATCAAATTAGATGGCTACAATTCAACCAAAAGACTAAATCGCCAAAAAGGAACCAACAAGACAAGAGCTGCATGTCGCTGACAATGGAAACATAAACCATATTTAGTAACTGTCCAAATGCAACTGGCATGGCATAAATAGCTACAAAATGATAAAATTGAATCATTAAAGCATCATAAGCTACCGCATTAAATACAGCAGACTGCTTAGGCATGACGAAATGATGCACGTCAGTTTCAACAATTGTCAGAAGGCTTACATTGGCCACATGTCGTCCACAGACGATAAGCAGCCAAAGCATCAAGATCTAGAAGCTGCCCATTAAAAGCAACCTACTGCTCAAGACATAACGAAATGATGCACATAAGTTCAAACAGTTGTTGGAAGGTTTATATTGGCTTTGTGTCATCTGCAGACGATAAGTAGCCGGAGTGTCAAGAGTCAGAAACTACCGCATTAAATGCTACGTGTTGCTTAAGACACGGAGAAATGATGCACATCGGCTCCAACAATCATCAAGAGATTTGTAATGGCCACGTGTCACTCGCAATAAGTAGCTAAAGCACCAAGCGTCAAAAATATAGAATTAAATGGAATTTGCTGCTCAGGAAATAGAGAAACCATGCACGATCAGTCAAAAGTTTTTCAAATAACTTTTTGAAAAATAACCGTCAAAATATGCAGAGATAAAAGGGGGGACCATCTTGGCAGAAGCAAAGACAACAAGAGAGCCAAAAGTGCAGTCATCAAAGCAAAATTGTAACCAAAACCTACCCGAAGAAATCTAGACTGAGATAATAAGCTGGTGATCCACGACAACCCAAGGGAATGGCAAGGCCTTTGCACGGTATCAAAGAAATTTTGCAAGGCAGCCCATGAATCGTTGTATATCAGAGACTAAAGCTCGAAGATATACAACCTTCCATACCCCTACAGAGGCATGGCTAACTCTAAGCAATTAATGTTATAAGTGCCAAAATCACATGAACTCTTCATCCGAGGTAGCGGAAGATGTGCTGGAGTGCAACAATGGAAGATGGACTAAGAGAAGTCCATACATCGTCAAAGGAAGGAAACGCAAGGGCCAAATATCTTATCGCTTTGGCCTATCACTACCAGGGAGGAGATGCAAGACGAACTGTCATTACCATAATGGCAGAGCTTAGGGAACAACTGACGGCGGAGCAAATGGGAGTCATACATGCTGCTATTATAGATTGGACAACAACCAGATGGGGACGCACCGAGTTACATCGATACAGGTTGAAAGAAAGACTAGGGTGTCCTGAAGAAGATACCTACTACATTCCCGAAGAAACAGATCAACTGGCGTCATTCACAGAATGATGGACCACTTATCATAACCTATTTCTGCAATCTTATTATGCGAACAAATAATTCTTTTATAGTGACAAATGTTTAGGTTTCAATAGAGAGGTAATTGAATGGACAATTCCTCCTTGGACCGATGTGTGATCATTAATAAAAATTCAGTTCATTAAACATTAGCTTTGATTTACATATACATGTGTATACGAAAGCATCAACAGACGTTCTCAACCTGATTCATAAATGAATCCACTCGAGAATGGGTGGATTCTGATGATACTGAAATTGAATCAATTCAGCCCAAATCAATTTGAGCTGAACGAATATGATCATACGAACGAAAAGCCCAACAACGATAACAGGCCCATATCACACCAAGTCCAAAGGAAGGGAAACCACAACACGTGTCGTAAACAGTTATAAGCCGAACTTATAATGTGTAACAGTTCCACGATCCCGACGTCCCATAATCAAAGCAATTGCCCATTATAGAGACGTGTAAAGAGTGCACCCTAGGACACAATGCGACGAGGGATCAAAGTTCCTCAAAAAAGGAAAACATGAGGATGTGGAGAAAAGGCTATAAAAGCAAAGTGTCATGAAAAAGAAAGGTAAGTGATTCTAAAGAAATTGAATAGACGAATCAATAGATCAAATTACTGATTTAAGCATCGGAGGTGCCTTACCCTGGAGTCCAGGGTCATCTTTGTTTTTTTGCAGAAGGAGTTACGCAAAGGTCGAGGTTCATTTACTCCAAAGTTTTGACCATACATCAACTGATTCGTTAGTTCCATCTAAATTGTCAATGGAAAGAAAAATTGGGGCTTAAAAAAGCTCTTATTCTTTCTTGCCGCCCGTCTAGCATGCAGTGAGGGTTGATGATGCCATGGCTCACCGTACATAAGTTGAGGTAGGTGCCAAGGCACTACGTAAAAGATGGGTCAAATGGGGGCAATATCCTGAATGCCTTTTGGAAAAATAATTAGCTGTCTCTTGCCAGCTTTCCTTCCCTAAATTTATAGAAAAATAAACAAACGCCATGTTTGATTTCGAAGTATATATGCCTTTTGCCAAAGATTGAAATCATGTTCCCCTAGGAAACTAAGTGGATGGCCTGATCCCCTTGTGGCCTGAAATCATGATTGATTTCGAGTGATCGATTGAGTGGTAAGTTAGGGACCTCCAAATTTGAAGTTCTAACTTTTTTTTAGGGAAAACATTACTTTGCGCCCCTAAACTACCTAGCAAAATTACAAACACAACCCCAAAGTATCATTCTTGATGCATTAGTCCAATTACCATAGTTATTCAAATTGAGTCCTGCAGTTAAATTTTTCGTTAAAACAAACGGAATCGTCGTCACGTGCAACGCACGTGATCTTCACCCTATGCTATCTGCCAAAAATGCCCCCTCCATCCCAAAACGCATAGCACTAGCCATCGTTTTAATTTTTCCCCCCTTTATCTCCAACAGACAATGTTACTTTTCATTGCAAATGACCAGCACAGTACTGGGCAACACAACACTGGCCGTCAATAAGAAGACATAAGTGTGGTGGCAAATCAGACTATTATTGATACTTTCAGAGACGACTGTTACATATGAAACTGTAAAACCTACACTGCTCACAGCCCACAATAAATGCGAATAAAAAAACATCCGACAATCTTATGAGACGTAAGTGGGTATGGCCGAATAAGTAAATGCACAGGTTAGCATTGTAAGTGGAACCTACCAGTAACTGAGCTCTAAGAAGCAACATGTCATGCACAGAATGGAGGCAGAGTCCCAGCTATTGAGCAACGCAATCGTTGAATTTTCAGGCAGGGTTTGTGACGACTATGTCCGGTTGCCCTTCCTTTCCGACAGTATTTCCCATTTCAGGCCATCCAGTTCTTTGTCGGGCTTCAGCTCTAATATATTGGAGGTTCTGAGGTAGTAGGGAAGATAAATTTCACTATTTTAAAAGGAAATCTGTCACAATTTGTGGCTCCAATATACATTGACGGCTCATATAAGTCATATTAGTAACGAGGAAACAAGCTGCAGAAGTTTGATTAGTAGCGAGGAAACACCAAATGCCCATTCGAGCTCTATTTGCCTAACATCTGCAAAAATAGGGTATTGAAGCTAGGGACAAGTCAAGAACAAAAGAGAGCCAGAGGGGTGACCTAAAAAATTCCATGATGGAATGCAAACTATATTGCAATAATCACTAGTGAAATACATCTTTTTTAAGAAGCCATACAAGAGATGGTTACAGATGAGCGGGATCATGCCACTTTCTCGATTTAATAATGTCATACAAAGATAGGCAATTTCTTTGGAGTCAAATGATTGTTATTGGAAAAAATAGAGATCTATAATCGATCAGGGGCCCAACATTGAATGACCACTTCCCTGTGAAGGAAGATTGTAGGGAAGAGCCTTGCAAGAAAACTATTGTTTCACCATGAAAGAACTTTTACACAACTGCACCCGCCCACTGCACTTGGATTTTCAGTCACTTACAGATGACACTAGAACTTAGCCAAAGCTGCATCACTTATAACATTAAACGGCAATTTTTATGATAGGGAACAAGCATCTGCAGAAATCACAAGGCATCTGCTACATTTTAACTAGTAAGAGCACAGCCATGAGTATATCTGCATAACAAAAAGAATCAAGACTCTGGACCTTGAACCTCAATCACCAGTAACAACTCTAAAAAAAAAAAACCTAATAATGTTGCTGCATTAGATGCATTATATGGTTAATTCATAGAAATGCGTGCTCTATAACGATGTGTGACCTTAAGAAATTTAAGCACAGCACTGGGCAACATTTCAACCTCGGTCTTCCTATCGATGGCCAGTGCTGTGCTGGGCATTTGTAAGGAAAATTAACACTGTTTGTCGGAGAAAAAGGGGAGAAAATTAAAACGATGGCCAATGCTGTGCAATTTAGAGTGAAGGGATATTTTTGGCAGATCGCATAGGGTGAAAATCAGGTGTGGTCGTTTTCGTCTGTTTCGACGGAAAATCTAATCACACGGCTCAATTTGAATAATTGTGGTAATTTGAGGCCTAATGCGTTAAAAATGATACATTGTGATTGTGTTTGTAATTTGCTTGGTAATTTAAAGGCGCAAAGTGATGTTTCACCTTCTTTTTATTAGGAAGAGAATTCCGTATGTAGCGCTGAAGAGGGACAAATAGAGGACTAATTGGTTGATATAGCTCATGCATCTACTAGGGCCCCGTTTCAAATTAAAGAGAGAAAAGATAAAATACAACTCTGTAATCGAAAACTTGTATGCGACTGATAAACTAGTGGATGATATGATGTAAAGGGAGGAAGGATCACATCACATGATACAGAAGAGCCTCGATTGTTTGAGATGAGAGTATATAATGGTGCCTAAAACAATTGAAGTTCATGTGAGATGATCTTAATTCGTCTGATTCATTCCCATTTCGTGAAGGATTTTTTCAAAAGTTGCATCGATTACTATATATAGTAAAAGAAAACAAACACGCATAACAGTAGAACCTAGTTCGGCATACATCAGAGTTCATGGCCACCTGCAAAAACTTATACAAATTTATTATAATAATAAATTAGAGCAGCAAAAGAGTGATAACGCAAAAATCAATCCTTAGCCCCAATCCGTTGTCATAAATGGAAAGTAACGTTTGCTGTTGACGTTTACAAAAGTAGATGTTTGACTTTTCAAAAAATCACGTTGAATTTAATGAGAAAAAAAAAATCATTTGTGGCGGTGAGAAGCCAAGCCACATAAATTGGAGATGAATCTGATGCTATATTCTAGCTACCGCAGCTTTTAATGGCATGCCTGACGAGAGGATACGCGTTCATCTCGGGATGAAATTCATCTGGTGATGTTAGTATATGCTTAAACCGAAACGGGAAAACAACAATAGTTACAAACTTCGAAAACCAAGCCCATCGTCGTACCTGTCTGTATCCTCAACGATGGTTCGTCTTGTTGTTCTTGTTCTTGTTCTTCAGGTCTCTTCCTCGTGGGCAGCCACGGGGTCAGTATATACCTCCTTTGTCCAATGCCTATCAAATCAAACGAAGCAACCAGACCAGATCTCTAAAATAGTTTATGCTCAAAACAACCCTTCGTTCACGTCCGTGCTACGAGCCTACATAAGAAATGCCCGGTTCAATACCACATCCACGCCAAAACCGGTCATCATCGTGACCCCAACAAAAGAATCCCACGTCCAAGCCGCCGTGCTTTGTGCCAAGAAAAATGGCATTCAGATCAGAACCCGGAGTGGCGGCCATGATTACGAGGGCGTCTCGTATGTTTCCAATGTACCGTTTATCATCCTCGATATGTTCAATCTCCGATCGGTGGTAGTCAACATGAAACAAAAAACTGCTTTTGTACAAGTCGGCGCGACACTTGGAGAACTCTATTACAAAATATCGAAGCAGAGCAAAGTACATGGGTACCCGGCGGGGGTTTGCCCCACGGTTGGTGTTGGTGGCCACTTGAGTGGTGGAGGGTACGGTTTCATGATACGGAAATACGGACTGACGACGGATAACGTCATCGATGCACAAATAGTGGACGTTAATGGTAGACTCCTTGACAGGAAAGCAATGGGCGAAGATCTCTTTTGGGCCATTAGAGGCGGAGGAGGAGCAAGCTTCGGAGTAATACTTTCCTACACGATAACGTTGGTTCCCGTTCCGGAAACGGTTACCGTTTTTCGGGTTGAGAGGACCTTAGAAGAGAACGCGACCGACGTTGTTTATCGGTGGCAACATGTAGCGCCAACCACAGACGAAAACCTTTTCATGAGGATGCTCATTCAGCCCGTGACTTCCCAAACAGCAAAGGGGCAGAAAACAATAAGAGCCTCAATTGTGGCGTTGTTTCTCGGTAGAGCAGATGATGTTGTCACATTGTTAGGCAAGGAGTTTCCGGAATTAGGCTTGAAGAAGAAGGATGTCAAGGAAATGAGTTGGATTGAGTCAGTGGTGTGGGCTAATTTTGAAAACGAGAGCTCCGCAGAGATCCTGCTCAACCGAAATCCTGACTCAGCGACGTTCGGGAAGAGGAAATCGGATTACGTGAAGACCCCGATTTCCAAGGATGGGTTGGAATGGCTATGGAAGAGGATGATTGAGCTGGGAAAAACAGGACTGGTCTTCAATCCGTATGGAGGAAAGATGAGCACAATCTCAGCTTCTGCTTCACCTTTTCCACACCGTGCCGGAAATTTGTTTAAAGTCCAGTACTCCATAAGCTGGGGTGAGGCCGGACCTGATGCAGAAAAGACCAACCTTGCTCTGACAAGAAGGCTTTACAGTTACATGACAGCATTTGTGTCGAAGAACCCAAGAAGTGCCTATCTGAACTATTGGGATCTTGACATTGGTATCAATCACCATGGCAATAATAGCTATGAAGAAGGGAAGGTTTATGGAGTCAAGTACTTCAATGCCAACTTTGATAGGTTGGTGAAGGTTAAGACTGCAGTTGATCCAGATGATTTCTTCAGGAATGAGCAGAGCATCCCTCCTCTTCCTCGTAAGGCTTAGGAAATGATATCAGGACACAGATTGTTATCACGCCCTCAATGACATGGTGATATTATTATTACAGAGCAGAAATAACTTGTTGCTTTGCTATAATGCGTGATACGAATGGTTTGCTTTTTGGTGTTCCTACTTCGATTATTTTTTGTAAATAACCTTCATAAAACCCAGTGTAACTCAAGGAGGAATCGTAGGAACAAAATATCTCTGCAATTTGTCCGTTCATCTATATTTAGCCCCTTGTCCAGTTTATTATATGGGACGTCTCCCGCATTGGAAAGAACTACTTAGCAATCTTAATCGTTTGTGTGGGTGAACATGGAAGAGACTAAGCACTGAATGATAAACAGAAAAGCCTTATGGCAAAAGTCCTAAATGCCAAATATCTGCGTAATCAGCAATTCTGAATGCAGATCCATTCAGGGATTGTTCCTATATAGATCTGGAGACAGATCATCAAAACAGGGGAAGTTCTGAATGAGGCTTTGCTGTAGTTTTGACAATGATATATATATATATATATATAGTAACATTATTAGTTGCCAGTGTCCCAGTTTTGTAGAACTGCTTCTGACATTAGAGATAAACATTTATGGGTGTGGCCGACCAATCGTGATGGATTGGCAGGGACTGGTCCCACGTTGGAAAAACACCCACTTCGAATTTGACATGGTCAATGACAATGAGGCGAGATTCGAATGGGCTCAAAGTTCAATAACCCATTGCACATCAATCAGGGAAGCTCAATTAAAATGTGTCATCTTCTTTGATGCCAGCCTTCCTATTGAGGCAACTGCGAGCCTGGAGCTTTGCGGGTCCCTCAAACGTTGGGCTGACATAGAAACTGAAACTCCTAGATTTCCCACTCTTTGACGTCGCCTGATTCAAACATATGTCGAAATCTGACGGTGACGATAGAAACTGAATGGAAATAATTTGAGATATCAAACTCCTAAGGTTGCGTTTGACAAACAAAATTTTGGCCAAAATTATGGATTCTCCCAAAATTTTGCTGAAATACGTTACTCTGTTTAAAATATTACAAATCAGACTTATTTTTTCCGTTTTAGCCCCTAAAATTGCTGTCAAGAATTACCAATTAGACCCCATCACAACTGCAACCATTTCAAACACGAAGGGCATGAACAACATTTTAAAATTTTGCTGGGTCCCACTCTGACGCTCATTAATACTCCTTTAATGTCAAATTACATGAGTGCCCACACTTATTTCATACACAGCTTGCAATGCGTTAAGGGTATTTTAGTAATAGTCATTCACCCTCTGTCTCACGTACAACTGACACCCTGCTGCTGTCGGAGGACCTGCGCCTAATCAGTTGTAATAAATATTTTCTATCTGATTGCATTAATTTCACAACAGTAATGACAGAGGAGAAAATGAGGCGAAAAAGAAAATAACGGATCGGGTTCTTCTGCAACAATTCGGAGAGAGGGGAGTCGTCCCGCTTGGGACCTATACTGCTCGGGCAGTGCAATTCGGGTGAGCATCCCCGTCCGAAAATAACAACAACCCGCCTTGCAGAACTCGATTTTTACTTTTTGGCTGAATACCCACCTGCAGAACTCATTTTCTCACAGAACAACATTTCTCCCAAAATTCGACACGCAGCCGAACCAAAGAGAATCGGATTCCTCTGCCCAGAGAGGTCTCGTCCGCCAGGCCCGTACCCCTGCAGTGAGATGGAAGTTCAAGCGTGTTTCCGTTCATCACCTATTCATTTGTGGGTCACGGGAGAGCTGAATCTCCATAGCCAAATTCGAACGCAGCATTCTCGGAGGAAGCGGAGGCGAGACACCAGTCGCAAGGCAGCCACGGCACCAGTGACCCGCGCCTCTGCTCGCGTCCAGGTGAATCTCCATTTCCAATTCACTGTAAAGATTGAAGCAAGCACCTCTAGTCAGTTATTAAGTTCTGTTTTTTCTCAAATAGGGAAAGAAATTCTCTCTCTTGCTCTCCGTCGAAATTTCTTCTTGGTTCTGTATTATGGTTATAGAAGAGGGCAGAGGCAAAGTGCTTGATGTAATCACTAAATGAGTTTCATTATTCATGTGTAATCAGAGAAGTATGTATGCCATGTCCCCATCTAAAGTAGCTAAAGTGCTTGTATTCAGCTTGAAATTCAGGGTTAGTTGAAGTAAAATATTGGATTTTCGTTAGAAAAAGAAGATCAGTTCACCAGTGTTTGGAGTTATCATGTCTTTTTCTTTCTTCTCAGTCAGCGAGCTTGTCGTCTGAACATTTAGGTTGGTGATGAAATGAGGGCCCAATCTAACCTTCCCTGCACCAAGTTTCATTCAATTGCTCCATTCTGAGTTGTGGTGTGTGAAGAACAACCTCAAGATTTTCATCTTAATAAGAAACTGACCACCTAGACTGTCATTGTCCTTTCGCTTCGGGGGTTGTTTTTTTTTTTCCTTCGGGTTTGGGGAGTTGAAATTCAATCTACTTGCATTATAGCCTTAAATTTTAAGTGGCATCTTCTTCCATTAGAAGTTAAAGTAGAACTTAATTTTACTTCCCAAAATAAAACAGAGGTGGTTCCTGGTGTTTGTTTGATAAAATCATCCGAGTAGTGGCTGCGCGATCCCCTATTCGCCGACACCTGGTTCTTGGTGTTTCTTGGAGTAAGTGTTGAAGTAGAGGGTGTTTTGATATTTGTCTCTTGCTGTTTATCACAAGGCCACATAATTCCTGCAATGGTCTTCGAATTTGGATCTTACCTCACGCCTGGGATGCAAAAGAGGGTCTTAATAGCAGCCAACTAGATGCATTTGTGTTTAAATCTGAATAGAGCATTTAGAAACAATAGTTCCCTTTGCCAACTGTGGAATTACTGAGTTTGACATTTCTTTATGAAGTTGGACCCAGCGTGAGACACTGTACTAATAAGGGCTTTTATGGAGGCTCTCAAAGTCTCACTAAATGATTTTTTTGTCCATTTTCTATGAGCATCAAATATAAACAGCACCCGGTAAATGATTTTTTTAAATGCTACTTTTGTAACTGACTCATTCATCAACAATATGCAGCGACGCTTGCTAAGATCAGGGAAGTCATTGTCCGATCCATTCAGCACTTCGTCTTCAGTACGAATGTCCCAAGTAAGACATCTTTTTTCTCCCCTTTGTGTATTTTACTGTCGTTGATAATATATCACAATGACTAGTTCCGTTTGTTTGGGTTTTTGCAATTAAGCCATGTTGGTATGAGTCTAATAATACGCTCCGTTTTGTTTTTAGCTCGGCATGTTAGTATGTTATTGGTTGTTGTGTGTGTAAATAATTGTAATGGCATGCTGTTGTGTTGGACTTTGTTGGGTTGTTGCTTTTTTTTTTTTTTATTGGATTGTTTGTATCTCTATAGAATCCACGAATGGTATGGCACCCGAAGACGTCCAGAATTTGATCTACCTATTAATAGATGAGTATAATGCGAGGACTTTTGTGGATGGCAAACCAAAAGACCCCAAACTGTGGCAGCAAATAGCACAAAAGTTGGACATCCCAGACTACCCCGGGATATCGGGCGTTCAAGTGATGGGAAAAGTGAATTCATTAAAACAAGATTATAAGGCATTCCAATTCCTGAAAGATCAAACTGGTGTTGGGTGGGATGAAGAAAAGGACACTGTTGATGCAGATGATGGTTGGTGGGATCTAAAGTCCCAGGTATACACGCACAACATGCCTATAGCGTCATTACGTTATATGTTCCACAATAAAAGTAATGGTTATTTATTTCAATACTTAAATTGTCTTTAATTTTATGATTTCAGGCGAACCCAAACATAACCAAGTTCAAAAATAAGGGGCTTGCCAACTATCCCGAGCTACATCTGCTTTTTGCTTATAGTACTGCCTCGGGGGCTCTACGCCAGTCCTCTGTCCAGAGGGCACCTACGCCTGAGGAATGTGCGCGGCGGGAGCGCGCAGTCCGTGATAGACACGGGGGGTTCCACAATGTCGATGAAGAGCATATCGCTTCCGGTGGTGGTGTCAACCTTAGTTGTGGTGGGGTGCAGTCTATGGACACTTCGTCGAGTTCCAGGAAGCGGGGATCTGCTTCGGTTATGGGTGCTAGACAGCGTCGTAAAGCGAAGCCCACCTCTGAGGAACTATACTATGATGAGGTGAGGAATTTTATCATTGGTCGGCGAGACAGAGACGGTGCGGGCAGTAGCGGTCATTCTGGGGGAATGAAGGAGTGCATTGCCGCTCTTCAAAGTTTGAATCCAAGGTTGCCTATAGAACAATTTACAGTGGTTGTAAGGTATCTAACTGGGAATCGTGACGCCCAGGAAGCCTTCCTAGCGATGGATGATGACATCAAGGGTGATTGGGCACGATATGTCAAATGATGCCAACGTTGTGGTTCGGATCACGATTTATTAGGATGAGTTATGTATGTGCTTGTTGTGAGTTTAGCCTTAGTATTTAGGCCTACTAGACCTGAATGTGTTAAGAGTTGCTAGTTTTTTCTAAGCTTGTTATGCGTTTATCCTTCTTACTTGAACCTGTTGGACCTTTATGTTAATGAGATGACTTGTTTATGATGTGTGGATTTTTTTTTCTACGTTGCAGTTTTTCGTCTTTATATGGTAATCAATGTTGGTTTATATGGTTGTCTTATAACGTTGGCTCTACTTTCTACGTACTTCCCCAGTAAGGAATTATAATTAAGGATTACGACGTTCGGATTGTATTTTCGTGTGGAATATTGCTTGATTAAGGTATTTATTTCAATACCTAAGCCATGAACTTTCCTTCTCTTCATTGTGCAAATTGTCCTCTACATCTCATCTGGTCATTAAGTTCAGATTATTTCATTTTGTTGGTTTTTGCTTTTTGTTTTGTGCAGTGAAATTTTAGTAAAGGTGCGTTGAAGACTGTTCTTCATTTTAGTCACCAATTCTCAATCTAACGTTGGCTCACTCTGTTGCATTTGAAGGAACCCATAACTGCAACAATAACCATGCATTAGCGAACTTATGAATGTCACAGTCCGTTACTTTCCATTACGTTGCATTTGGATGAGCAATATGAAAACGTGAATGACTATTTTATTCTTCCATGCAGGTCTATTCCCTTTTTCAAACACCAAATCCATGAACCCCTCCAATGCTAGTAGCTCGAACCCAAACGGATCAAACCGAAGGGATGATGATTCGGACGACGATTTGAGAGAACGATTGATGATTGCAAACTTTTTTATCCTAGATGGACGCAGGAGAAGGCATAGACGGAGGTTACGTATGTGGCCCGTGGGATTATCGGGTGCTGACTATATCCAGCAGGTTCTTAACAACCCCAATCCCACTAATTGCAGGTGGCAGTTTCGTGTGGGTCCGAGTGTATTTCAGCTGCTAGCTGATACACTTCTAGAAGAAGGGCGATACCAGCCTACGAGTGGCGTGACTGTGGAGGAGGCTTTGGGCATGTTTATGAAGGTAATCGGATTCGGGACCACCCAACGGGATCTTGCCGATCGATTTTGTCGTTCACTTCAGACAGTTTGGAGTTGTGTGCACAAGATCTGGACGCAGTGTTGAACGTGGGCCATATCATTATACGGCCTCGACACACTATAGGCGTGGTGCACCCCCACATTTCTGGCAATCCAAAGTATGACCCCTGGTTCAGGGTAAGTAATTGTTACATCCACGACGTGTAATAGCCTTTAATTACATTGCATTTTCTTGAAATTGTTAACAGTCGCTTTATGTGTAGAATTGTATAGGGGCCATTGATGGGACACATGTGGTCGTAGAAGGGGTTCCTCCAGAACTACATAATGCATTTCGTAATAGGAAAGGAATTTATCACAAAATGTCCTGGCAATTTGTGATTTCGATATGTTATTCACATATGTTTGCCCTGGGTGGGAAGGGTCTGCGCATGATAATCGCGTATTGACAGACGCCCTCACCAGGCCAGAATTAGGATTTCCTGTTCCCCCACCAGGTACGACGCTTCAACATATTTTAGCTTTATCAACAAAAGTATGAGTGGAAAAAAACAAAGCATAACTCTCTATTAACTTTTCTTCTCTAGGGTACTTTTACGTCGTTGATTCGGGCTACCCCTGCAAAGAGGGCTTCCTCCCTCCCTACAAGGGGGAGCGGTATCACTTGAGCTCTTTTGTTGGGAGTGGAGCACCAAGGGGACGTAGGGAATTGTTCAATCGCAATCATAGCTCACTGCGAAATGTAATAGAAAGATCCTTTGGGGCGCTAAAAAAGCGGTGCAAGATTTTGAAGAGAATGACTAATTATGAATTGAACACCCAAGCACAGTTGGTCACGGCAAGTTGTGTGATTCACAACTTCATAAGGTTGAATGATGTTGACGATAGGATTTTTGGCCGTTATGCTAACCCAAACTGTGTCGTGGGCTCGGATTCATCGTCAAGCAGTGATGACGACAATGACGACGATGACGACGATGACGCTCCAGATAGTGAGGATACACCTTTGATGGTAGCGATGCGTGACCATATTGCTGATATGATGTGGTCGGCTGCAGGGGGCACTTGAGAAAGTTGGAGATGTAGTTTTTCGTACATTTGTGGTTATTGGTGAATATGTGAACTATTGGATACAATGTCTGTTATGTGGGAAGGTAATGGCATTTTATTTGGTGTCATGAGCTTCAAATTTTAGGTGCTGTAAAGAGGTACGATTGCAATGCCATTACTTTATCTTATGAGTAGAGATAATGCCGTAATTTTGAACCAGAAACTGTCTGTTTATTTGTCACTTTGTCTGGAATGTATTCTCATTAATTTTCTTTTTCATATTCAGTTATAGAGAAACAAACTAGCCAAAGGCCAAACTGGTGTTGTACGACCGAATGAGAAAGGGGGAGGGGGGTGTAAATGGAAACGGCGTGTAGTTTCAATACCGGAAACTACACACTGTTTAGGGACCAAAAAATTGGGGGGGGGGGGGGGGGGAGTGGAGACCGGCGTGTAGTTTCAAGTATTGAAACTACACGTTGTTTAGGGACCAAAATGAGAGGGGCAGGGGGTGTGTAGTTTCAATACATGTTTAGGGGGAAAAAAAAAACACGTTAAAAAAGAAGACACAAAAACTGTCGTTTAACAAGGGGTAGGGGGAGCAGCACGCAAAGAGTTATAACGTTTTATATTTGAAAGTTTTTTTATTATCATATAATAAAATAATAAATAATATTCTCTCTTATAGTGTAAACGAAGTGTAGTTTCAAGTATTGAAACTACACGCTGTTCAAAACGAGGAGGGCAAGAGGTGTGTAGTTTCAATACATGTTTAGGGAAAAAAAAAAAAGTTAAAAAAGAAGACACAAAACATAAGTTTAACGTGGGGGAGGGGGAGCAGCACGCAAAGGGTTACAAAGTTTTATATTTTAATTTTTTATTTTATTATCATATAATAAAATAATAAATATCTCTCTCATATACACAAATCCCAAACAAACAAACATCTAATCATTATCAATGATTATTATTCAAAATTTTACAACATTTACACAAACACACTTTAAAATTTTAACACTTTTTACAAACTTCAATAACACCTCTTTCTTATCAAAAAGTACTAAAATTTTACAAATCACTCAAAATTTTGTCAATCAAACAGACCCTAAGCAAGGTTAGGTTAACAAAAGAATTCTGGAGATTGAGAGATTATGATCTGAAGAACAATTACGGGCTTATGATTGTAGATTAATAAATTGATACTCAAACTTGTTATTAAATATGGATCATGCACACCGAGAGGTATTTGAGCAAGCCAATATCCACCTAACACCTAAACATATATATATCAAAAGGCCCCGTGCTATAACTCAAAATGTAAAGGATACATTACATGATCCACGAATTCAGTCATCCAGAAATTAAAGGAATGACAAACTCAAATATCATTTAAGTCAAGAACTTAATTACATGCAGTAAAATTTAAATTTACGTCCACTTATTAGATATAGTGCTTCTAAGAGTAGAAGTCAATCCTTTTAACTGTCAAATTATCGTGTCGAGGGCTTCTTAAGCCCCATTTACTTATAAGAAAGGGCAAAAAAAGTTTAAACTCATAAGACCTGAAAATTTTTATCTTTTTACAACCACACGAGAGAGAGAGAGCAACGGATGGGCTTTTCTTGAAAAGAAAAAAACCAGTGTACATATTTGGTCTGCCCTTAGAGTACTACTACGTAGAGCATTCCCTCATCCCTCTCGAATTATCGTTAGACATACTCACAGTACTTCTAGCTGAAACAGAGGAAACTTGACAGACCTATCGGGCCATCTACTGCCCCTACCAACCTTTCTCTAGCCTTCATCCGTCTCTGTAGAAAGTGGAAGAGGCGGAATACTCTGTTCATGCCTGAAGAAGTTATCTGGATCAACTTTGGTCTTCACTCTCACCAATTTGTTGAAGTTATCCTTGAAATACTTGGTGCCCCAAGCACTTGCCTGTATGAAGCTGGTATTCTTGTCCTTGTTCACCCCCAGATCAAGATCCCTGTAGTTCACGTATGCAGTCCTTGGAAGCATCGGAACATAAGGAGCCATGTAATTGTAAAGCTTCCTAATCCAGTCCATATGTGGCTTCGCATTCTCCTGACCATCTTGCCACAAACTTAGGTACTGGATTTTGAATAAGGTTCCATTTCTGTGAGGAAAAGGAATTGCAGACTCTGAAATCTTGTTCATCATTCCTCCATATGGATTCCAGACCATCAGGGGAATTTTTTCTTCCAATAACCTTTTCCAGAGCCCCTCAAGCGCCGTCTCCGGTATGGGTTCTCTGACGAAGTCTGATTTGGCTTTGAAATAGTTCTTGAACGTGGACTTCCCTTGCAGGAGCACTTCAGGGGGTGTTCCACTTGGGTATCCGGCTATATAAAGCACGGATTGAATCCAGCTCGTTTCCTTACAATCTTTTCGTGTCAAGCCCAACTCTGGGAAGCTTTCTTGCAGAACTTGGAGAAGCCTATCCGCACCACCAAGAAAAAGAGCATTGTAAGAAGTTGTTATTGTTCTTTCACCTTTGGTACTAGTGGTGGCCGGTTGAATGATGACCCTCATAAAGAGGTTCTCATCAATCTTAGGGGCAACTTCTTGCCATTTGTAGAGGATCTTTGTTCCGTCTTCTTCTAAGGTCTTGGTAACGGTGAAAACTGTTACGGTTGAGGGAACGGGAACGAGCTTTATCTTCCACCAAAGAATAATTCCAAAGCTTGCTCCGCCCCCGCCCCTAAGAGCCCAAAAATGATCTTCTCCCATGGTTTCCCGGTCAAGAATTTTGCCATTAACATCAACAATCCGAGCATCAAGGACATTGTCAGCACCGAGGCCGTATTTTCTCATCATGGGACCGTATGCACCGCCGGTAATGTGGCCGCCAACGCCTAAGCTGGTGCAAAGACCAGCGGGGAAGCCATGGGTTTGGCTCTTCTCAGAAATTCTATAGTAAACTTCACCAATAGTGGCACCGGCTTGAATCCATGCACTGTTTTCTTTTAAATTAACGTTGATGGATCTAAGCTTGGACAGGTCAAGAATTAGGAAAGGTGACTCCATTTCGGATACATAAGAGAGGCCCTCATAGTCGTGGCCTCCACTACGGATTCTGAGATGTATTCCGAGGTCCTTGGAACAGATCACAGCAGCTTGGACATGGGATTCATGCATCGGCAAGAAAATGAACTCAGGTTTTGGCGCTGAAGGGACTAAGTACCTGAGGTTTTGTGCGGATGATTGAAGGACTGTAGTGAACGTAGAATTGTTGGGGGCGACAAAAGCTGTGGCCAGAGGAATGGATATCTCAGAATTACGAGAAAGACATTCGATGAAATTTTCTTGAACTGAAGCTGAAGCTGCCAATGAAGCTGACAGCAGGAGCAAAACTACTGAAAACAAGGAAGAGCTTGGGGTTGGGGACAACATTGTTTGATTTTTTGCTCCTCTGTTTTGTTCTGAAGTAGAACGAGGACTGAACACTCCTATTTATGCGCTATTGGGCGACAACCTACGTGTACTTGAGCTAATGCAAACGTCAACACTGTTACTGTTGGGATCATTTTGGCCAAAAGGGTCTTCATCGTAATTATGAAACTCAGGAAAATTATCTTTTTGTAGTGTGGCACGACTCTATGCACCAAGTATAGAGACCACTTTGGAAGTACCCCTTGGTAGTCGGATTACTAAATTGGTTTTCCCTGAGTTCAAATTAGTATAAACATAGAAAAGTGCAAGGAATTAGTGGCAGACACATAAGATGTCCACGAAGTCATGTTTAGGACCTTTTGAAGGAGGAAACTAGAATGCAGAGGTCATGTTCGTGCACCTTTGTGACTGTCGTATATGCATAACAGGAATTAAGTTAGATGGTCTTTTCAAGTCATATGGGGGTTTTGGTTGTTTATCAAATAGCATGTGGTGGTGTTTTGTCCGATTAAGAAAAAGATTAATCACTCGAGGTGGAGAGATAGGGAGACGAAAAATATTCATATAGCCCGTGAAGAGAGAAATTATTAGAGTGACCCATGAGCTGAATTAATGGAAGAGAAGTAGTTCAAGTGTGAATCACACAATATTTACAATTAGTTAGTTTACTTCGGCCGACACTTTCTCTAGAAACTTTTTGGTGAAGACTCGGACATGCTTGATCATGATCTCGACCCACCTGAAACTTATGGGAAATGAGAAACATTATGAAAATATTACCTGATCGAATCATTCACTTTTAGTAAGGTTGGTAAATTCCAAATTAAGTCCAATCTTTCTGAAAACGATATATATAATTATTTCCTGAAGTAAACTAAAAGGAATTAAAATATAACATATATTATATTATATTATATATATATACACAAATGAGACATAGACTGGTGAGGATTCTATCATTTCGAATATCATCCATATATCAAGCACAATGTGCATAACATATGACAAAGAATACCTCCAAAACTATAGCAGGCATCAATAAATTTATTCTGCTAGCTAACGACTACTAGGCTTTAGAAAGGAGAAAGGAAAAAAAAAAAAATACTATGTCCACTTACTCTATATAAGACATAGACCATGTATGTGGTCAACATTTTTCAATTATTTTTAAGGCCTTCAATTAATTTAGGACAAGGTTTACAATTTTTTTTCCTGACAAACTTGTCAAGCCACAGGCGAAAAAAGTAGAGAAAATTAATAAATAATGGTAACCTCCAGAGAAAACCTTGTCAAGCCACAAACTTGTCCCCGTTTTGTATTATTATTTTTTTGAAAAAAAATAATAATACAAAACCAGGGTCTCTCACTTACTCCATTGGTCACTCCCCCTATTTCTCTCTCTCCCTGCATGATGCTGTTGTCACACTTGAAACGGCAGTTGCCGTGTAACCGGCAAGACTGATTTTATAGCTAATCGGTGCTGGTGCGGTTAGAAAATCTCATCACCATGAGTAACGGTGCTAGTTGTGATCAAACCAGTACCGAGTTCACCGCTTCTCGTTCTTAATTATTTTATTATGATAACATTTTGAAATGACTAAATATTTGAAAGCTAAACATCACCCAAGGTATTTACTATATTAAACATATGTCACGTATCGTGATGAACAAGTTTATAATCTTATTTTAGATCTTGGATCAGGTTTGTAATATCCAACTATTTTGATATTACTTGGGATCCAAAAAGATGAAATATCTAACTCCACCACTCAATGAAGCACGTGAACTTTTAGTTCAATCAGATCAGAACTTCGGATGTGAAAGAATAATAAACGAAAATGATGACATGAAGAACATAAATAGATTAACGCGTGTAAAGCTGCTTTCAGCTTTCAACTTTCAGGTAAACAATGTTGGGGTTCGATCACCATGCCTCGATAAGAGAAGCAGCGTCAATGTCAAAGTTGCCCACGTCTGCGCTAAAGCCGATAATTTAGGTCCTGCTTTTCTCTAAACCCTTCCTTCTTGTTAATTACACTTGACAATTGACACGCTTTGTAACTTCTTTGAACAAAGCATGAAGCGCTTAGAAACTAAATAAGAAAAAGAAAAAAAAGCGCTTAGGGAAAAGAACAAAGCATGAACATTACAATTATGTAAAAGTTTTTACTTTCTTTCGTTTGGATATGCTTTGAAAAGATTGGAAAAGATTCCTCCAAAAGTGAACTTTGAAAATGCTTTTTGTAAGATGCCACAAATTTCTTTTATGAATGACCCATGCGATGGGTAGAGTCGTTGAGGAAAAGAATACCCATAAAGTTGCACTACGTCAACCTTATGTAAGGCTACGTTCGTTCAGTAATTTTTGTTTAAATAAAATGGAAGTACCACTTGATGACGTAGAAAAAGCTAGTTTTGGGTTTTTAATATACTTTAATTAATTAGTGTATCACAAAACCGGAGAAAAAGTTGAGTTGATTCCATATAGGAATAAAAATATATATGCTATATTCCATTTCATGTAATTAGTCTAGTGACAAAAGCTTGTATTTTAATAAAAAAAAAAAATTAGGTAATTATTTTATATTTAATTATTTATTATTCATTTAGTGTGTCTTTCTTTAAATTATACCATCTAATTCGTCTAAAAAAATTATAAAATATCTTGATCAACCACCGTTGTAGAGAAAACACTCCAAACCTTCAAGTATTTCAACTACTAATCTGTCAAGAAAACTATGTAGTACTAATTTTTTACTTTCAAAACGCACTTATCATGCTAAAAGAGAAAAAACACAAGTAATTTTCCAAATAGACTGTACAACCTTTTAATAGAGCTACAGCATATGAGTAAGTGTTAGGATGTGTAGAATCCCTCAAAGCAATCACTGCTACGAGTAAGAGCCCCCACTTAGCCAAGTCAAAAAGGCAGTCAGACTAAACTCATTGGATCTACTTCCTATCCCTTTCTCCCGTACAAGGACACCAATGGCTAATTGCCTTCTTCCTCACCCTGCAACTTTCTGCAGGCACCGTTCAACTCCTGACCAGGGAATAGGTGCCGCCTAATGCGCGAGACATTCACTTACTCAAATGCTCAATCAGTGCCATTAATTATTCCATACCCACCAAAAGTCCAAAACGAAACTTCACTTTCAACACTCTAAAAACTGCAGCCTCTGCGAATGTCAAATAAATCAACTCAGATCACCTACCGCGGCGCATAATTGTGTGAAAGGTTCAAATATATGCCCCAGTATCCCATCCAAAAATCTCCACAAACGGACTAAGCAGCTCTGAGTGTTTCAACCACTTTGCCGTCCACTGAGTGGTCAGTCTACCAATCTGCGGTGCATTTCATGAAGTTTAATATGTGTGTACGCAGAAGATGCCAAGGAACTACATTATGCCAAGGACTCAACCACTCTTGATACGAATATTGTCTGTACGACTAAGATTCTTAAGCCCTTCTTTAAACTATGGCCACTAGGTTGGATATCTTTTCCCAAGCCATTTTAGATGAGTGGATGGTTGCTGCTCCAATGTCAGTACCTCCTAGTGAACCCAAAGAGAAAACCTTTAGGTTTGCCATGTAAGATCACACTTAGGTCACAATTGTTGCGTTCAAATCATAGAACTACCGAGGTTAAATCGAACTATGATACGGACAAAAAATAGCACGGGTGGGTTTGAAGAGTAGTTGATTCCTGGATATATATTAATATTTGAGAACATTACAACCACTAGAATTCAGACAAGGACTCAAAGGGCCAGTGAAAAACCTAATCAAACCCGAAGGCCCTACAACCTTAGCAAAGGGACTAAAGCCCTCGATGAAGGGGCACAGAAGCCCCAAAATAAGCTAGATCTAAGAATCCAGACACTAAACCAACCACAAATGTCAAAGACACAAACAGACCACAAGGTCGGGACACAAACACAAATGGCCACAGAGGCCGAGATACAAACACAAAATGACTACAAAGGTTGGGATACTGACACAGATAGACCACAAGGGTCGGGACACAACACAACCACTGTGCAAGGCAGCGACGACTTCCACTGCAGGAAGGACAGACGAATCGATGATTTGACTCCTTCGAAGAACTTTTCATGCATACAGCAGCTTCAAAAGAGAGAAACATAATGGAAGTTCCGAATGGCACAAAACAGCAACAGCCATGGATAGGCGCGGAGCGGCCACCAAAGAAAAATATCTAAAACAATCCAGCATAGAAAAGCATAGAAGAGCTCCAAGCAAAGGGTTGAAAACGACAGCGAAAAGGGTTGAAAACCAAGTACATGAGGCACATGCGCCGCTATATAGGCGGTGCATGGATGTACACGTGGCAGTCGGTCAACATCAGACCAGTATGGAAGGAGAGCCTGGCGCCTAATATGTTGATTATGGTGTGCGTGTTCTTCTTCGAAGGCCAAAAATGCCTAGATCTGGCCTCCTTTCTTGATGGGACATATCCAAATGGTTGGTTATACAAAACCACCCAGTTCTTCAACTTTCACAAAACCCCCTTTACTCATTGCATTTCACTAGCATCATATCACATGGAAGGACAAGCATTGATATGGTTCCAATATTTAGAAAATTCATGAACTATACAAAATTGGAAGGGGTTTGTACAAGCTTTTCTAATCAGGTTTGGTCCTAGCTCCTATAATGATCCTATGGAGATGTTGACTCGGTTGAGGCAATCTAGTAGTGTTGAGACTTATAAAAGTCAATTTGAGGCCTTATCTAATAGATTGAGGAGTTTAATTAAGAGTTATAAACTGAGTTGTTTCCTAAGTGAGCTTAAGGATAAAATCAGACTACCTATTAGGATGTTAATCCTCCTAATTTGATCACAGCCTATGGTTTCGCTACGATTCAAGAGGAGCATTTGATGCTTAATTGAAGAACCACTGAGAGGTTGCTGCCCACACCATATTCATACAACTCACTCTTACATTACCCAAATAGTTCATCCAACAATTCATATAACCAACCACAAACTAGAAAAACTTACCCATTTCAAAAACTTACACCCAAACACATGAAAGAAAGCAGAGAGAAAGGATTATGCTATAATTGTGATGAGAAGTGGACCTCTAAACATGTTTGCAAAAATCCAAAGTTGTTCATAATGGGGGTTGGGAATTAGGAAACCTGAGAATTTTGGAGATGGGGGAAGAAGTAGAGTTTGAAGAGAGGTATAAAAATTATCCAATTTAGAAACTTACACACAATCAAATGAAAGAAAGGAGAGAATGGGTTATGCTATAATTGTGATGATAAGTGGACCTCTATACATATTTGAAAAAATTCAAAGTTGTTCATAATGGGAGGTTGAGAATCAGAAGACCTAGGGAATTTGGAGATGAGGGAAGAAGCAGAGTTTGAATAGGGGTTGAATCAGGAAGTGGAGGACATAGATCTAGAAATTTCTTTACATGCTCTCAATAGTTTAATAAATTTTAAAACTATGAGAGTGATTGGGAGTTTGGAGGACACCAGATAGTGATTTTGATTGATTTAGGGAGCACTAACAATTTCTTATACCCTTCCATTGTCAAAAGAGCCTAATTAAAGGCAGAAAAGGGGGAGGATATAAGAGAGTGACTAATGGGGAATTGCTTAGTAGTGAAAAAAAATAAATAAGTAAAAATTCAAATATAGAGAAACACTTTTTTGACTGACACTTATGTGTTATCCAGAGTTGATTGTGATATGGTTTTTAGACTTTATTGGCTAAGGACCCTAGGGCAGATTCTATGAAATTTTCTAAGTTGATTAAGGAGTTCAATAGCAGGGAAAGAAGATAGTGCTCAAGGCTTTAGTCCCACACAACTGATGGAGGAAATGGAGATGATAGAGGTGAATAAGGTTATAAGAGCATATTTCTACAACTTATGAAACTAGTGAAGTTGGGTACTACTGAGCTATTAGTAGATGTGGAGACACTTCTATAGCAACATTCAGATGTGTTTGAGGATTCAACTAGACTACTACCAGTTAGATCACATGATCACCCTATTATTTTAAAAGTGGGAACATCTTCTATCTTATTGAGACCATACCAATACCCTTTTTTCAAAAAGAGGAAATAAAAAAAAATTGTTAGGAAATTATTTAAAATGGTGGTTATCTGATTGAGTAAAAACCCTTTTTCATACTCTGTTTTACTGGTGAGGAAGGAAAATAGCATATGGCATATGTGTGTGGACTATAGGGCCATAAACAAGGAAAGTATTAAGGACAAATTTTCTATTCCTGTGGTGGATGAGTTATTAGATGAGCTACATGAAGCCAAGTTCTTTTCTAAGTTAGATATGAGATGTGGATACCACCAGATCAGAGGAAGACCAAAAGATGTTCCTAAAACAGCCTTTAGGACAGATGAGGACCACTAGTCATGCCTTTTGGCTTGACTAATGTCCCTTCAACTGTTTCAAAATCTAATGAAAGAAGTATTCAAACAATTCTTGCTGGTCTTCTTTGATAAAACTCTAAATCTACCCAACATGATTAAATCCAAAATTTACTGATAAGATTCTAAAATATAACTTACCTATCTTGGGTTTCCCTAAAATTCCCAAATTAAAATATGTTCTTTCCTAAGATATTAACTATACCCCTGTAAAATTTTATATCCAAATTCCTTGTACAACTTAGTTAATAAAATCGATATTCACCTCTATTCACGGAGTCAAACTATACCCTGAATAATATGGTACTCATCACTTCCAAAATTCATAAAGATCTATTCCGATATCCTTAAATCCTAAAATTTATACCAAAGATTCATATATGTGTATAAAGATACTTATAAAATTTAATGTCAAAATTTGAAGCCTAGCTATGTCATTCAATACAAAACTTCAACCTGTTTCAAAGGATCTTTCTCAACAATTCCAATTTCTCTAAGCTTAAATTTCGGATTTTCAAAACCACACCAATACATCTCGAAAAATTACGAAACTTTAACTCAATCTTCCTGCAGATGTCTATTACGAAATATCTAAAAATCATAATTTTTCAATGTCTAAGATCTTTTATAAAAATATAATTTGATCGACTTTTCAGATCAAGAACCTAAATTTTTCTTGCATAAATCTTAAACCCAAATCTCAATTACTCTAGGAAACCTTTCAAAACTATTCCGAAAATCAAGAAATAAATAGGGCATAATCTAGACACCCTATGGTTTGATCTCTCATAAAAAATTTGATAAAAAGAATACAAATAAAATCTTAAGAAATTCGAAATACCTGACTTTGCTTCAAGAAATTGAGTCTAGATTGTGAAAGCAAGAAAACTCTTCTTTTTCTTCTTGATGGCATAAAAGTGAGGTATGAAAAAAAAAATAAAACCAATATGTAAATATATATAGACTCACACTAGTAATAGACCATTTTAAACTCTCTAAAACTTTAATTTTAAATAATCACAGTAAAATCTTTAAAATTTTAAAAAGATTTCACTAGGTCAAAGATAAAGATTCAACTATTTTAAATGAGTTAAACTCAAATTTCAAATTTAAAGAAGACATTTCAAATTTAAAGAAGTCATTTCAAATATCAAATAACAAATTCAAATAGTTTTAAAAAATAGAAATATCGGGTGTGACAATTGTGATCTTCAAAACCCAAGTAGGAAAAGATGTATCAGCCTCCAGCAACTTCCTACTTGATCAATCTTCCAACCATAGGGAAGTAGCAACTCTCTTAATCTTAGATCTTTAGAGGGTATATGGCATATGTAGAGAGAGAATGAAATAACAAAGAACTTTTGTAAGGATCTGAACGTGGATGGCTATTGTAAAGTGTGTGTCCTCTATGAAGCTTGGCAAGTGGGTATATATAGAATTTAGGGAAAGGTAGTAAGGTCTATTTGGTTAAAGAAACGGTTTGGGTGAAGTTTCTACAACCAAAACTAAGTCTGTTAAAATCACTGTCAGTCTAACCTCAAGCTAATTCCACCAACTGTAAAGTTCCGAAATTTTCTCCAAAGCATTCCAGACCGTCCAGGTAATTGAAAAACCTTTTGGAAGCTTCACCTACTGTCTACAAGCTTCTAGATCCTTCAAAGTCCAGACCAAGTTGTTTTTAACAATCTAGATCAAAAATGTAATTATAAAAAAACTGTTTTGCCATGGTAAATTTTGCCAATAATACATGTGATTTACATAGTATTTCATTCTACAAGAATTACAATTTCCATAGAAGATTGTTACAAAATAAGGAAAGCAATCAACAAGAAACGGATGCGCTCTAGCTCTTCAAACAACAGCTAGGATTCTATCAGATATGGATAACATCATACCACTGCCCTATCCTCTTATGTAATAATGGGAATGAACTGAAGCTCCCTAAACCATTCAAGATTCGATCAAACGTGGACTCATGATCCTACTAGCTTTCTTCTAATTGCTGAAGTTTGGGATAAATTCTATACTGGAACTCCAACCTCAGTATTATACCAAAAAATTGAATCAACCGCCAAAGCCTTCAAATCTTGGAACAAATATAAGTTATTTGGTTGCAGTAGAGATAGGTTTAGAATGCTTACCATTGAGGCTCAGCCGAATCCAACAACAACCTCCTAATGTGAGCAATATCTCCTATGACAATTATCTCTCTTCCCTTATGGATGAACACCTACAAAGGAATCATCGACTGTGGCTGCAAAAATCTAGAGTTCAATGGTTAACACTCATGAAAGAACTCAACACTAAATTTTTCGACACCACTACTGTCATTAGAAGATGTAGGAACACAATCAATTCCATCAAGAGTCCAAACAACTGTTGGATTTTTGCAAGGCAAGACATTGGGGACTCCTTTCTCCATTCTATAGTAATCTCTTTTCCTCAACTATTCCTAAGATCCCTTATAATTTGGATCATTTAATCTCCTCAGGCATCTTAGAGAATGAATAAGAATCTCTTTGTATTATTCCTATTGAAGAAGAAATCTACAGAACTCTAAAGTCTTTGAGACCAACTAAAGCTCCTGAGCATATGAACTAACATCTCTAATTTTTAAACATTACTAGCCTATCATAAAAAATGATCTGGCAAACACAATCTAACATTTCTCTTCATATTACCTTATGCAAGAGAATATGTACTCTACTTTTAAGCCCTTTCTTCAAATAATGATATTTCCTCACCGATCTTTCTTCCTAAAAGGAAGACTAATTTAGGAGAATTCACCAATGGCCTTTAAAGGCATTTAAACTATTAAAAACAAAACAAAAAAAAGGAAAGATTTCAAAGCTCATATGGAGAAACTGTTTGATAAGATAGAGTAGGAAGTAATTATGGTCCTCCTAGAAAATTTTGGCTTCCCAAAGACCTTATTGAAGGTGGATTTATGCGTGTCTTTCAATAGCGTCATTTTCAATTCAAAAAAATGGTAGTTCTTATGGTCATTTCAAATCCTATAGAGGCTTAGGGAGACCCGCTATCTTATTTCTTATTCATCATGGCACATATATTTTATTCACACTACTTCTGAGACAAGACTTTAGGCAGTGTTAGCCCCAAGATTACATGATAACCTCAATTCTTTTGATTTTAATGATAATAAACCATTTATCTTTTTCTAAAGAGAATATCAACTTCCTAAAAATTTATTTTTATGGAATTAATCTTTATCATTTTTGAATCTTGATGAATCACGCTCAATTAGACACTATTTTATTGATTTAATAATATTAATTTGAGTATATGTTTACATTGAAGGTTCTCATTTAACTCAAAATAACACGAAAGCTAAAAGCCTCTAATTGTGAAAATCTGCTTTGCTTTAAGTTGACATAATCGGCTACACTGTCTAGAGGTGTCGACTACATGCTAACAAGATCAAGTCCAAAAAAGTCAAAGTTGAAGAAAGTGTCAACTATAGATCTCATATGAGTCGACTACATGTTGAGACAGTCAAAGCTAAAATGGTTATAATCAGACCTTAAAATCGGCAAAATCAAGATCAAGATGGCGTTGACTACATAGGAAGATAAATAAATTATTGTTTGTCAGCGAGAAAAATATATTTTAGATTTGCTCAAGAGAATTTGACTACGCGATGACAAAGTATTGACCATCATAGGCGGGATAACTTTTGGACAGTTCATCATTTGAAATTTCAAACGGCTTGTCTCCGCATTTAATGCACCTCAAAAGCTAAAAAAAAAAATTATTTGTCTATGAAAGGAGGCAAAGGGAGCTTTATTGAACACGACTTGCACATTTGATTTGAAATGTTCGACCTAAAGTCGAGTTTCTTCTCTCCCATTTTGTAGATCATCTTTCTTGGTTTGGTGTGAGCTCTTAAAGAAAAATAATTTTCATCACCAGTGCACTTCATTAGCATATCCAACTATTGTAGAGCCATTTATTGTGCGCATTATCTCTTTATTCTTTTTGAGGATTCTCAAGTATTTTGAATCTTGAGATTTATGAGTGTTAGGAAAAACACTTGTGACTAAGCATGAGCTTCGAGAAAACCTTATAGCCTAGGTTTAGGTCTTGAGTGTTCTTATTTAAAATATACTTGGGTTGTGAGTATAGAGTTTGTAAAAACACTTGAGTTGCAAGTGTTTGCCCAAGAAAGCACTTCTAAAATTCTCTAGCACCTGCAAGCTAGAGTGTAGTACTATTTACAAATAGTGGAGAAACCTAAAGGAGGATCCTTGGAGGTGGACGTAGACATGGTTTAAACCTAAACCACTTAAAATCTTAGAAGGAACTGCGGATTGAATTAGAGTTAATTGGTACAACATCTGAAATTTTTGCCACTTGTATGAATGCGCTGCCGAATCTCATCGTCTCCAACTTTGGACGTCACTGCTATCTGCGCTGTTTGTTGTACATTTGAGCGTTTGGACCCTCGTGGTGGTATCGGATCTTAGTATTCAGCTTTGGATTTCGGGTCATTGGACCCAATCTGGTTATATGGGCTAGCCCACTTTATTTCTTGTAAAAGGCGTTGAGGCCGTTAGTCCAATTGCTGGCCCTTGTACTTGTAAATAAAACACCAGAACATTACCGAGACACAAAAAAAACTATACTTGTAAATCATTTTTTGTCCTTAGTTTTGCACCCATTTCAAAATAAGTCCTTTGGTTTAAAAAGTCCAGTTTTTAGTGCTTGAGTTTATACTTTAAAAAAATAAGGTCATCCTGTTGCACGCTTCTTTCCATTAACAGTCAACGGTCCACAGGGTGGACTTATATTTTTGGGTACAAACTAAGGACTAAAAAGTGAGTTTTAAAATGCAATGACCTATTTTTAAATTGTTGCAAAACTCAAAAGACAAAAAATGATGTTAATGACTGGAATTTTTTTTACCTGTTGGTTTGTTAACGGAATAAAGGGTCCGTTAACGGAAAAACCTTACTTTTTTGAGGTACAAACTCAAGAACTAAAAGTTAGTTTTGAAACCCAATGACAAATTTTGAAATCGATGAATAACTCAAACCCACAAATAATATTACCAAAATAAAGGACTAAAATGTTCACTTGACATTCGCTTCTAAATAAATAAACCATGCATTATTGGTTAAAACAAATTTCAACCTGAAATCTTTCTTGGCCATTTCTATATTTGGAGAAATGATGTATATTAGATGTTCATAATAGTGGTTAATATCGTAAAGGCATGGGAGTGAGAACATTAAAATTTTCCATTTTAGAGGAGAGAGTTGAAATCGTTGAGGGATGCCCTTTTTTACATTTCATCAAACCTCACCCACGCCCAAACCCCTATAGCATAAACAGTGTATGATCCGCTTCTGGTTTCGGAAGTTTCTTCCTGCGTCCGAGTAAACTTATACGTTAGAACAAGGACATAGAGAATTTACAAAAAAAGAAAAAAAGGGGCTAAAGCATTTAGAAGTAAGCCTATTATTTGGCAAGAGCTTTTGACTCCAGTGTCGGTAAAAGGAAAATTAAGCAAATTTTCTTCTCTCACCTTCCATTGCTTGAGGAAAAAGAGAAATTCGTGTGGCTCTCCATCAGTGGCCTCAATTAAGGGGATAACATTGCTGGCCACCCTATTGCAGCAAGCAAGCGTCCTTGGTCTTGACAGGAGTGACCTTTGAGCAGCCCCAAATGGCAACTGTCAATTAGACGGCTGAAGAAGATCAAGTATGAGCTACAAAGACGGAATGTTATTTTGCAAATTTGGCAAAACAGTATACACCAGTCAAGCTTTCTCATTTATATTCCAGATGAAGATTCATAAAAAATTTACAGATATAGAAACAGGCAAGCTGACAGCTCAAACATTACGCAACTGAAGGCAGTGAATATAAGATCAAAACTTTTCTCCAGCGAAAGTGCAAACAAGTCATTCAAAGGCATTTACAGAGTCTGTCCACAATCTTTATCTTCCGGAGATATACTAGCCCTCAATGGCATGATTTAATAAAACCTTTAAACTAAGGCTAAAGATTCCCTGTGTAAGAATTTCTACATGATGTCTGATGCAACTGCAGACAGTGGTCAAAAGATCAAAAAATTTCTCAACCCAATGGGTAAACAGAAATGCCTCAAAATAATCTGGCCCAGAATCTCCATATTCAGGAGATATACTAGCCCTCAACGAGCAGTGAATCAAAATTTCTTACTTCAATTCAAATGGAATGGTGAAGAGAAGCTTCCCAGTTCACACCCAGGTCAGAGTACCAGCAGTTAGTGATATACCCAGTTTGCAACTGTGTAGTACCCCAATTCCTATTTCTTTTTTGCACATGCTGTGTGAAAAAGCCGCACTGACAAGTCCTGTTGCCCCTTGCTCAGCAAAGAAAACCACTTCCTTACATAATAAGCATGAACAGACTCGGTTGAAGTTGCAGGAATCTCCCCATTGCTCTGAATGAGTGTGTCAAAATCAAGAGGAAGAAGCTCAAGCAAGGCAGTAATGGTGGCAACTTGAAGAGGAAGACCAGCTTTCATGGTAGACTCTCGACTCAGAAAAGCAGATAAATTACCCCTCAAACTTTCAACACCTTTATCTTCATATCCATTAGCATCAACTCCAATACTGAAAAAGAAAATCAGAACTGAATTACGATATTAAAGCCAATAAATTGACAAACTTGAGAGTGACACAGGCAATACAGACTCAAATATCTCAATTGCAATATTTTTTGGTGTGCACGCACTTGCTTTTGCATAAACAGGACAACACACAGCACAAGGGCATTGAGCAAGTATCCACTTAACAAAGCTTGGTCCCACCAAGGTAGGACATACAAAAAGAAATGCATAGAAGGATGAGTCCATAAATGTATCTATGATATATTTATACAGGTTCAATCAAGTCAGCCCAAAGGTTCTGTTTTCTTCTTTCTGGCATAAAACATGTTTATACTTTTTGGAACCACCTATATAAATACATGAAAAAAACCTAATTTGACAGAACTTGAAAGAATCAAACAAGAAATATATCCCAAAGTTAGGACTTCCAAGTTGAAAATACATCAAACGGTGGACCAACATCCCCAATTCACAATCCTAAAAAGCCATCCGATATGCAATCAAATTAAACATTAACCTATCTGTCGCTAATAAGAAAAAAACATACACCTACCGCCCAAGTTGACCAAGGAGAACAACAATAGCTGCAGCAAAGTTCTCCAAGACACATGACTCCAAAATTTTCAACAGCTGAGGGACCATTTTGATGCTTGTCCAATCCCATTTCTGCAATAAAAGAGCAAAACAGGCAAATATGTTTGTCTCCCAGTACCATTTGAACCAATGAAGCTACAACAAACTGAAAGGGTATTACATAATAAATTAAAGTTTCCACAACCTTCAATCAAAACTCCATAACTTTCGAAACTAGCCTTAATAAATCAAACAGATTTGCAGCAGACATATGCATCTTTCACAATTCCAGTCAAAAGCACAGCTCTGTTCAAGCAAAACTAAAACCTCATGGCCTCAAAACTATGCCTTTAAAGATTTTAACTTTCAACACATCAACCTCATGTCTATTAGAGACCAAAGTATACCAAACAAAATCCTCTCAATAACTACGGTGTTACTGCATGGATCAGGATTATTACAGTTCATCAGTTAGATAATATTCAAGTATTTGAAAAGTCTATTTGAAATTGTCAGTTTAATTACCACGATCAAATAATAGGCTACTCAATGATAAAAGGAATAAAAATCTGCAATTTGAGTGGCTCTTCCTAATCCTAAAGGCCCCAAGGAATACCTAATTGAATCAAAGAGTGTACTTTCATCAATTCTTTTATTAGTTACATGTACTATCTTAATCTTTAAGTGAACCATTTGAAAACAATTGGATGATGACAAAATTATATTATAGTCCTTGCATTATGAACATTCTGCTTTAGTTAGTCCGATGTCATCACTTCAAGAAATAGTATTAACTATTCCTGAAACACGATTGATCTGATGGACACATTAACCCCATTACCAAACAATTTCCATTGAGATTCACAAAATTAAATCCAAAACGGTATCTTTCAAAAACAAAATACTACTAGTCTAGTTTCAATTCATTCTGGTTAGAACCTCATTTTTTTTCAACTTGATGAAAAGAGAAAAAGAGACATAATGTGATAAAACTCCTCAAAACAAACCCCATTACAGTCCAAAAAACATGTTTATACAACTGTAACGTAACCTCATAACATATAAAGATAAAGAAAGAATAGAAAGATTATTATGATCTTCAATTAAATGAACTATAGATTAGATCCATATAACCCCCTCCTTTTGGACCATACCATAAACAATGGTTTTATTCTGTGTATTTTTTACCCATGTTATGACTTCCAAGTCTAATTACCTAACACGTGCAAAATTATGTTTTACCTCCACATGAGTTTCAAGGGCAGTTCACATGCAACCACTAAGCAAGGATTATAGATCAATCTTCCGTGTAATTTCTCTTTTGAAGTTGAATTCTAAAAGCTCACACCCAATACCTAAATATATTCAAAATTTCAGAAACTTGATAAAACTAAAGAGTTGATAACACTGAAACAAATGAAAATCCCATACCATATTGCAGGCCACTAGCTCCAACAATGACATGACATCACTTAGGAGGCAGAGACTCGTATAAACAGCTGAATCTGATCGGGTAGTGGGCACGTCATACTTGCCCAAACAACAGGAGGCATCAGAATTCATATCAGATGCACAATAAACCCCTTCACGGCATGAATGAACTTCACATTTAAAATTGTCAAACAGAACTCTGGAATTCAAAAAAGTAACTGATTTAACCATATCATAATTTGTGGTTTCCAACACAGCATTATTCTGGAGCACTTCTAAAAGCAGTGATGTAACTATATCTACAGAAACAGCACCGTCTGCAAATGGGCATTTTCCGGATGGATGGAGCTGAACATAAACCTCGCTTACAGATGGAGAACAACAGGCAGCACAAACTGATAAATTGATTCCCTCAAGTAACATGACTATTGATTTGAAGACAGTCACCAACAAACCATACTTTGTGAGGCCAAAGAACTTCTGTCCACATAGATAAGCAAAAACATGTAGAATAGTAAGCACCAATGAAGAGTCACAGGCATGCCTCCGAAAGATGTTATAGGATGCCTCATAAATAAAGCCAATTTGGTCAACTGCTGCACATATTGATGCTAATATGATGCTACCGGCCACCAACTGATCAGCTGCAGCAACTTCATGAAACAACATAACATTCACACCATCCAAGAGGAGGTCAATTCTTGAATCACATTTGATAAATCCCTCAGAAGACAAGTTATTATACACCATCACTCTTCCATCTATGAGGAAATCCTCATGAGCCTGAGCAATTCATCCAAAAAAAAGAAATCTGCAATATGCTTTTTGTCTCCACATCAGACATCACTACTGTCAAGAAAACAGAAAAGGCTAAGTTAACAGAACTATGATCACCAAATCAAAAATTTCAATGAACTACTTAAATATAATATTCTACCACAAAGAGATATGCCATCAATGAACAGACCTTCATGAATGTGCCGAGAGAATGAATCCAAGCACAGGATGAAATCCCGATTCGAAGACTTTCCAAATATCCTTGGACCAGCCGTGGACAAATTGAGCAGTAACAATGTAAAGAACACACAGACCTTTTCCCTAAGACAAGTGAACAACGTGAAAATTAAATTAACTTCAACCTTAACAAAACCCATCCTCTTACTGAACTCAAAGACTCCATATATCTTCTTTGTTCTTTCATATAACCTCCATAAAATAATTAAATTGGAGAAAATAAAAGCAAAATTATGGAAATAATAACGAGCAATTAAGCAACTCCCATGCAAGCCTTAAAGCAGGAAGACTTGTGATCTTTGATGGTAATTAATCACTTACCCAAGTAAAAGATTTTCTTCCATCTTAAGAGCAAGCAGAATCTTTGGCACCACCCAGTCTGTTTGAGAAAGCAAAGAGCACTGAGTGATACAAGTTTTAACTGCTCTAAATACCCTGGAAATGATGTTGTGATCCCCAATATTAGGAATCACAATAGAGTATATAGGAATAGTGTCATGTGCTGACCCAAGTTCACTTTGAAATGAAATCTTAACTTCCTCATCCCTTGATATAGGCAAGCTTGACATGCCCACATCCAGACCAGAGTTCTGCTGAGGACTATCTTTTCCTGCCTCTATAGTGCTGCAGAAACCATTCCCATTGAGAGCTGAGGAATCATGACAGCCTACATTTTTATGAGGTGACGGACTATTGGAAGGTCCTAGAACATTGAGTTTTAGCTGATTGGAGTCAATTTCCACATCAATAACCTCAAAGCTGCAAGTAGGCAATAGGTTTTCTTCATCTGTTGCCAATTTTTTATAGACCTGGTCCTCTACTAAAGCTTCAGAATTATCCACATCAAGAATTTGAACGTCATGCAAGTCAACACTAGGAAGAGTTGGTGACACTGGAATTTCCATTGCCATCCTGAAGCGTTGTTCATCAGCAGCATTGTCCAAGTCTAGCAATTTCATATAGTCACCATCAGCTACATCCTCAAAACTTCCCACAGTTTCAACATCACTTGCATCCTCCAGCACTTCAGTTTCCACACTCTCCATCTTCTTCCACTTGTCACTGACAAAAAATTGCTTTGCAAGTACCTTTTCATGATTTAACTTGCTGTTCTTGTGCAAACCAGCAAGCTTAGCATGTGGAACGCATTGCAGATTAGGAGTCAGACATGTTCCTTCTTTCAAGGGGTTGCCTACCTGCTTGTCTACCATACCATGAAAAAAAGATAGCTTATCCTCAATCTGCATATGCAACTTCTTACCCTTAGAGTACAAATATTCCATGGATTCAACATAATCAAGTAACTGCTTTCTCTTCCTAAGATGCTCACTTCTTCCAACACCATCACAAGCGTGATTTTTTACATTATTTTCAGCCACCTCAGCAGATTTTTCCCTGCACCTTAACTTAGTAACTTCACCAGACAAGTTGGATATTTCTGCTTGTGCATTCAAATTCTCTTCCACCAATTTTGAAGATGTGCTAACACAAAAAGCACACTTTTCCTGTGAGCCCATCAACTGTCTATCAGAAAAAGATGCCGTACTGGAATTTATTGCAGAAGTCTGTAACATTTTCCGGTTGGAGCATCCAAGCGGAGACTCCAATTTAGAATTAGTACCTGAAATGGACTCACCAAGATTTCCTGCATATATGGGTAGCAATGGCACAAGGTGTTGTAGGTTTTGCCCAAGGGAATCAGAGGCATCCATATCTATGCAGCTAGGTGCCGGAAATTCATTATCACTTTGAAGGTGCACTTGAGATGGTTCCAAACTGCAGAGCTTCTTCCTCTTGCCTAATCTTTGTGTGTGCGCCATTCGCCCAGTCTGCAAAGTGCATTAACCAATCAAGAATTCTACACATTAGTAGATCCTTGACCAGTTGTTGGGGATGGGTGGGAACAAGAAAAAAATACTTTTTCAAGCAAACAGAAATAACTCCATTAAGCATAATGGCTTATAACTAACTATGCAGCACAAAGCTAAATGCATTAAATAACTTGTTATCTACAAAGCAACTCTTAACACAATCGAAACCAAGAAGGAAATTTTAGTTAGACAAGCAACATAAAAGATAAGACAAGTGACAGGATGGATGTTTTAAAAAATTTGCTCTTGTTAACAAGAAAAGCAGGAACCAGGCTACGTCAACAAACTGGTTCAACTGCTTCAAAGAATGTTTAGGCTAAATGCAATCTGCAAACAATTCTAACACTGTCCATGCATTAAAACTAGCATTAAAAGCAAACTTGTGTTTCACCCACCAGGTTATTACACAAAAAAGCCATCAGGTGAATACTTGGGTTCAACTGTCATCAACCCTGCATCTGAGGAAAGTAACAGATGCCAAACCTGTATTCTATGCTAAAACAATAAGTTCCATGACAAGCAACATTACTTCATAATTGCGATCTAAAACATATATATTAAAGAGTTGTATTTAAAGACAGAAGAAACCAACCTTTCCCAGATCATTTATACCTTCAGCACTGGGTGAGAATGACTTGTTCAGTATATCCAGCCGATTTGAAAATTGATCAAACTCCAGCTTCAAACGACCAAGTTCGAGTTGTAGTATACGATTACGAGTTTTTTCAAACTTAGCCACTTGTTTGGCGTGCTTTACTTGTGTTTTTTCAAACTTAAGTTGTTTTTTCAAGAGCTTCACATTTGCGTTACCCGAAGCGATGGCTTTAACAGGTGCTACAGCAGATCCCTCAAGCAACTTTCTAGAGGGCAGAAGTTCATCTATCTTCTTTCGCAATTCCTCAATTATTCTTTTATCTCCCCGTAACTGTTTAGACAACTGATCAGCACGACATTTTTCTTCCATGGCCTTCTTGAAATACACATCCACAAGACTTTTCTGCTCAGCTGCTTTTGCCATCTCTGAATCTGCAAGTGTTTTCAGCCTAATTACCTTTTGTTTTTCAATCCCAAACACTTTGTCTGACTCTATCAAGAGCTCCAAGACTGATTCAGGATTCGACTTATTATCCACCTGGATACCAGGAAAAGCAACTTTTCTGCTGGACAAAAATTCACGTATCTCCTGTAACTCCTCTGCCCTTTGCCTTTTCTCTTCCAACTGTCGAAACAAGTTTTCTGCATGACCTTTTTCCTCCATAGCCTTCTTCCTGTTAGCTTCTGCCAGCTTCTTTTCCTCCTCTGCTCTAGCCATCTCACAATCTGCACGCTTTCTCTCTTTGATAGCCTTCCGTCTTTCTTCTTCAAGTCTCTTGTTTGCTTGTTCAAACTTCAATGTCTCAGCCGCCAACTTTGACTTTGCTTCATCTGCCTCTTTCTTCAAAATCTCCAGCTGAAGCTTATACTGCTCAACCTTCTCTCCTCCAATTTTGGCCATCCTCCTTTCTTCATCAGATTTACTCTTCTCTACTTTTAAAGATTTCCGTAATTCTGCAGCCTTCTTTTTCTCCCCTTCAGCGTTCTTCCTTTCCACATCTGCCTTTTTTTTCTCTTTCTCAAGAAGCTCCTTAAGCCGATTGATTTCATTTTCCCTTTCAGAAACACAATCTTGAAGAAGCCTCACTTCCTGATCCCTATCTACAGCATTTGTGCTTGGTTTCTTCTGTAACAATGCGATCTCAGACTTCAAGACAGAGAGTTCGTTCTTCAAAGATACTCTATATGTTGATTCCTTCAGTCTTCCCTCTTTCTCATTGTCCGCTCGTGCCTGCTCCTCCTCATATCCTGTAACAGTTCAATAATATGAAAAACGGGGGGAAATTGCAATGTACTACCTTAAAAATACACACACACACATGCATACACATCATTACATGTTGCCATTAGGACTCGAGCATTTCATAGGTACTTTTCAAAAAAGTTCTCTCATTCTTGCCATTTTGGCCCCTTGTCTCTTATTTTTGATTCATTTCTCCCCTTTCAATTTTACAGGCTTACAGCACAAGAGGTGGATGTACATGCCAAGTAATGTGGGCAGCAGCATCATCTATCTTATTACACAAACACATAATTAAATGATCACCATTGTCTTTCAGATGAATGTGTGTGATAAAAACCTACATCAAATATAAGATGTTTAGGTGCCTTGGCGATACAGCTCTCCCAAGAAGAATTTAAAAAGAAAAAAAAAGGCAACAGTTGAACCCACTAACCTTTCTTGAGATTGGCATTCTCAGCTTGCAATGTATCGATTTGTGGGGTAAGGATATCCACAGCTTGCCTGAGTGCACACCGCTTCTTTTCTAGCTTGGAGTATTTCTCCTTCCACTGCAGACAACAACAAATTATTTTCATTAATTCCAGGCAAACGGACATAAAACCAGTTCGAAAGCCCAGAATAGAATGAATCACACAAGCCAAAACCATACCGCTTTGCAGCAGGGATTATCCGTCTCGAGCTTTGCCGCCGCATCCGCCGCCATTTCTACAAGTTCGCAAGTTTGGGAAAAAAATTTAAAATACAAGCAAAGACTCTAAACCAAAAAAGAAAAAGAAAAAACGAACTAGGGTAATAGAGAAACGCAAGGATTTGGGGTCTCGTTTTCCTTTTCTTCTAGAGTTTGCTTTTCCTAAAATTTCCTGGCCAGCCAACGGGCGGAGAGACAGACAGACTTACTGGTCTTTTACGGTGCTGCGAAGGACTTGTTGATGAGCTGCTCCATTGAATCGTATAATACAAAGAGAGAGAAATGGTACAGAGTAAAAACCCTAAACCCCAAATCTCCGAGTGGATACGAGACCACAAGTACAAAACCCTCCAAAACCCATCTGTGTTTGAAAGCTAAAGAGAGAAAAACCCTAGAAGGATATATTGATATAATACTAATTTTGTGTGGGCCACCTCGTGAACGCCACGGTCCCCCAAACGTCCTCTAGCCCCAGATGCCAGGGTGGATATTGGTGTTTCGTTTTTTTTTTGAGTAAATTCATTTTAGGTCCTTAAATTTTAGGCTAAAATTTTATGTGGTGCCCGGTATAGATTTTTTCTGAACATACCTTTAAGGTTCATTTTGTTATCCGCTGCTCTTGTAGTGATGTACTTTTTTCAAAAATATTCTTAAAAATACCCCTCCATCCATATGTCGTCTGTAAACTAACAAAATTTGTTGAGCTGCCAAAAAATTACACATCATGGCCAATAGAAAAAGGACACATGTTCATTTTGCTGACTGGACTAATGTCCATGTGGTTCCCATACAATCCATGCTATCAACAATTTTTTCATACCTAAAATACCCCTACCACGTCATTTCCTCCCCTTTCATTGGTGTGCCAAAGCCTTGCTGAAAACTCTGATTTCGGACCCAACCAAAGCCACTACCCTCCTCTAATAACAAAAAAAATCATTTTGAGCAGCAGTAGACTAAAAAACTAAGCGAGAGAGAGATAGAGAGCTTTCATTACTTCTCTTTAAAAAAAAAGACAATCTGTGCCAACAATCACAGATAGATAAGAAAAAATTTAGAAGCTGTGGAAACAGGAAAAACCAAAAAGATTATACACATGGAAAAGAGAGAGGGCCTTAGAGCTTAGCATCAAGCAACTGAATTAACAGCCACTAACAAAAGAGATCGAGAACACCCACATTGCATTCAAAAAACAAAGAACAGACGAGGAGATCAAAGAAATGAAATGCACCGCAAATTAGCAACAAAACTTGAGAGATATTTGCTTAAACTCTGTGGTCCGATCTGACAAGATCTTCTTCACCACCCCTCTCTCTTTCCCCTTTTCTCTCTACCCCTCTCACTCTCTCTTCCTTCGTGGGAACTGAACAGAGTCAAAGAACATGTTTTTGTATGATTTTCTTATTGTACAGCCGAGAATTTCATGAATGTAAACCCCATGACTAATGGAGGCGAGAAATCAAATCTACTATGAGCTTCTGCATAGGTTCATCAATTTTCTGGAATAAAAAACAAATAAAATCCTAGACTCTCAGAAACCCACAGGCACGACGTCCTAATCAACACAACAATCATGGACCTACAATTCCAGATACATATAGCAGAAGCAGCCAACCAACACTCAAATCCGAGCCGCTTCAAAACATAGACAAGAAAACCAAAATTGAAAAATGGGTACGAAAGAAACTCACGCAAAAGATGAGGTCCAAAGAGAGGATTCTCTCGAAGAGGTTGGAACGAGAACCTGCCTAGAGCTTTGGCCACACAACCCCCATTAAAGCCTATATTGTTCTTCGGGCATTCATTGATGGTGGGTAAGAATGTTTCTTCGGCTGATGGTGGGTCAGAGTGGAGACTGACCCAACGAAAGGGATAATGACGTGGCAGGCGCATTTTCAACATGAAAAAATTGTTGACAGCATGGATTGTACGGGAACCACAGGGACATTAACCCAATCAGCAAATTAGACATGCACCCAGTTTCTATTGGCCATGATGTGTAATTTTTTTACAACTCAACAAATTCCGTTAGTTTGCAGACGACATATGGACGGAAGGGCATTTTTTGGAAAGTACATCACCACAAGGCAGCAGGACAACAAAATGAACCCTAGGGGCATATTCAGGAAAAGTCTATACCACAGGGCACGTGTAATATTTTAGCCTAAATTTTACCTACTTTTCAACAGGTCCTCAGGTGAGTACTTACCCCGTCAGCTATAAAGTTATTGGACATATTATGTCACGTTCCGTGCCAGTACTTACCCCCTAGGCTCTCCCTATAGTAATGGATGCACACAAGTGGGATTACGGCACGAATTAATCCTATAAAGGCCTGATAATAGGCTTTGAAATAGCTTAGCGAAACGTTTTATTGAAAGAGATAAGTATATTAAGGAAGGATAAGAGTTTAGGGATTTAACAAATAGGTCATGTGGCTCACTGGTGAATTCCCCCTGGCCAGTCTACACACCTAAGCTAGAGGTCTAGATAATCATTGTAAATCAGGTCGTACCCATTCATAAGCAGCCACCTAATCTCCCCATATCTCACGTATCTAGTAACAAGCAGTAAATTAAAATATGCGCCAATGACAAAGCTCCATCTAAGTGACCAGATAAAACATGATAAGAGTGCATTTAATGCACACCATACGGTTAAGGCACGTGAAAAAAGATAACATGAAAAGTAAACCCGGGCATACAGGGCTCAGTACATGTCATCCCACGACTAAAAAATAAGCCCCAGGCAGTTAGCTCTCAGATGCCCCGGGCATGTAGCACGCAGATGCCCCGGGCATTTAGCTCTTGAAACCTAATTACCCTGGGCATTTTCCCCGGGCACTCAATGCTCTATTACCCCGGGCTCAATTCTCAATTACCCCGAAATTTTCCCCCGGTAGTTATCCCAGACATCCCGGGCAATATAGCCGGTAGATCTCCTGCCAGGCCTGATCCCAAGCATCCCGGGCAATACAGGACACCGCACACCCAAGAGCCAGGTCTCAAAACTCCCGAGAACTACTCGGGTCTCCAACTTCCAGAGAACTACTCAAGTCTCAAACTTCCCAAGAACTACTCGGTGCTCGGTTCAGCTCACCTGGGAGTGCTGCTCTTGCATCCAGAGAATTCAACGCCCCGTTACCTCGGGAAGTCAACTCCCAGTTACCCCAGGCATTCAACTCCCAGTTGGCCCGGGATCTTTCCAGGATTTTCCTTGGGCACTCCTGGCCTCTCTTGTCAAACCCTAGATCCTGCCTGCCCAGTTACCCCTGTAATGTAAGCGCAAAGAAGAAAAATATTTCATAGAGCACATCTATTATAACTTCTATCTTTTATATAAACACTATATTAAACAGCTATATTAAATAGGTGGAATAAATAAGGGAGGGGTGTTACACATCAGTAACATCCCAGTTACCTACCGACTGATCTCAAGCATGCCCCTAAAATTGGAAAATTTAAATTTTTAGTCACTATCTTTTGTCCCCTTTTAAGATTTGATGACTAAGATTTTTTTTTTTTTTTTCAGTTTTCAATCACTAACTTTAAGCCCTTGTAAAAAATAGGTCATTCTGTGAGTTGACCATTTATTTGACTAACGAGATTTCTCTCTACGTTAGCAACTCTGCTTACTTAGTTCACTTGTTTCCACGTCACACTCTCTCTATCCGAAAGAGTTGCCTGTCACTGGAAAAGCCACCTCCAGTAGAAGCGATCTCCTTCACAAATCTTCTGATGAAAAGGGTTTTCGTCTCTTCCAAACCTCCAGTCTAGCTTCTGTTCTCGAAAGTAGCAGCTCTTGCTCAGTTGAAAATCCTGCAACTTTTGATCTTAAAATTATCGTCACTCTGTAACGAGCTAGAAGCAAGCATCAATGCCGACCAATCTTCAAACGGTACTTCCTAAATGCTTTGCTTTTTGTTGCTCCCAAAATATCCCATCCTTCAACTGCAAAATGATGATTTCGAAATAGGCTTCTTGTGGGAAAGCACAATTGTTTTTCAAGCAAGGTCCTAGCAAAGGCAAAGCTATCCTAATAACAAATGCAGCAAGCGTCGAAGGTTGGCTCATACTGACTCTTTTTACCCCAGAATTAAACATTATCTTCTACATGAATTCCACTGATCCCTGACAAACTGAGTTTGGTAAATATACTAAGCCTTATTATGCTAAGAGGTGCTGAGTGACAATGGACATTCAAAGTTCACAATCCAACAGTCCAAAACACACCACCTCATCTAAAATGAAGATACCCACTTCTGACTCGATTAGAGAATGACCCAATCCATGTAGAGGATGACCCCTGATTTTAGAACCAGATCCCAACTCTTCTTTTCATGTTCGTTGCTTCGCCATTTGAATCTTCTTCCCCTTCGCTGTGATTTGAATCTTCAGGCCCTCTGCCCAGCTCGCCCTTGAATTTATGGTAGACTTGTTTCTGATACATGTATAGTTATAGTGAAGATGCAATTTTGTTTCACAAAGTTGTAAATGGAGAGTTGGAATCCATCACAATGGAAAAAGGGGGCAGATTTCTCAAGTTACAGTAGAAACAAATGGGTACCTTATGCTTTTTCAATTTATTTATTTTTTGTGGGGAGGGGAAGGGGGGCATCGAGGGTACCTTATGCTATTTCCAACTCAAGTGCACTTCGTTTGTCAATTTAGAACTTAAATATGGGAGGTTTAATTGAGGAACATTTAAGTTATTTGCAAAAGCTTAATTTTGTGCTTCTCATCTCTAGAAACTGTATGATTCCTATATACCCTTTTGTATTTGGATTATTGCGTTCACTCAGTTTTATGCTTATGTTGCAGTAATGCTAGTGATACTCTAGACAAGTTGAGATTCTTAAATGTGACTGAACCTTCACTACTTGAAGATGCTGGTAGAGCTAAATTATTGTTGAATATTTTCCTTATAATTGAGTTGCTAAGTTCTAGTTGAATCTTTTCTCGGACGATAGAGAGGAGTTGTTTGAGGTGCAATTTCTTGAATTTGTAGAGACAAAGATATTGGAATGACCAAATAATAGCTCCTTGTACTATCTTAGAACTATTGCATAGAGTGGCACTTCAAAATTCTTGAAGGCTCTTAAGGTACTTTTTAATGCATTTTGTCTGTAGAAATCTTAGTACTCTTTTTCTTGTGATTAATTTTTATGTTCTTGAAGCTTACAATTCCAGCCTTATGTTTTGGTAGGAAAATAATATTTTTCTATGTAGATTTTCGTATGCTAGAGGTTTAGCATCCTTTTTACTTGACACATGTTAAATACTTATCCTTTTTTTCACATAGGAGATTTAAGTTTGAATTATACTATAAGGTCATTATACAAAGATCTTGTTTCTCTACAGTTACCACTTTGTATCCATGAATTACATTATGAAGCACTTGCAGATGTTGCATAAATTTTCATTAGTCATAAACCTAAATTGCTTAAAACAGATCTATAGATGTTACAGCATGTCATTATGAACCACTTGCTGGTTTCCTTGTGATGTTATTTGACAAAGTATGCATGGTCTGTATTTGTTATTGGTCATATCATTTTGTTTACAATTGGCCCATTATTCTTGTGCAGTATGACAAATAGTTCATGGGCACAAATACTCTCTTTCAGTGTCAATGCCAGCTGAAAAATCCTCATGTCTTAAATCAACCAGCGCACAATGAAGTAATTTTCAACAAATCAGTGCTAAGGAATTCAGTCCTTGGGCAAAGCTGTATTGTATGAGGGCAGAGTTACAGAGTTGAGTGTAACAGCTCTCTAGAATTTGTAATCTATTTGGAAAGATCTCATAAATTGTAATTTAGAACTGGATATTTGAGTCACAGAAATTGGATTGATATTTAAGCCAAATTTGAGGTTTCACTAATCTCCATAGAAGTAGAGAGAAAAGCAGGAAGAAAAGCTCTGAAGCCTAGTCTGAGTTGTTCGGTAGTCTTTCCCGAAGGAGTAACTGCCTTATAAATAACCCTAGCCAACTGAGCACATGCATAACAAACTAACAGAAGCAAAAAAAGCATAAAGGCGCGGAAGCCCCTAACAACATCTACTAGGCCAAAACGTACATGAAACATAGCCATTAACAAACGTAAATAAGCCCCAAACGTAGCCCACATAACTAAGCCCAGCCCAAACGAAAAGCCATCTGAAAGAATATCTTGAAACTTCTCCAGACTTCACCAACACTCACCTTATTTCCCCTAAACACTCCCAAACCTAACACACTTATGTCTGGCTGTGTAACATAAACCTCTTCTTCAAAGCACCTTGTCCAACTGCTCCTAAGTGGCATCCTTAAGCTGTTGTCCTTCCCAATGAACTAAAACTTCCATGAGAGGAAGATGACCCTACCGACAAATATGCCTCTCCAAAATCGCACGAGGCTCTAGAAGAAAAGTACCGGCAGAGGTCACAAGAGGCAACATTGGAATTGGAATGCACCGATTACCAAGCTTCTTTTTTAGTTGGGACACATGGAAGACAGGATGCACCTGTGCTTGCAGTGGAAGCTGAAGATGGTAGGCAACAGTACCGATCCGAACCTCGATCTGGAAAGACCCATAAAATCGAGGGGAAAGCTTTAAATTCTGCCTCTGAGTCATTGAAGTTTGGCTATAGGGCTATAGACGAAGGTATACCCATTCTCCCACCTTAAAGCTTCTTCAATGCAATGTGAATTTGCATAAAATTTCATACGGATCTGAGCTTTTAATAATTTTTCCTTTAACAATTGCATGGTCTGATTGCGAGAGAGCAAAGCATTGTCCACAATAGCCACCCGAGTAGTACCAGCTTCATACGGGAGAAGTGGTAGAGGTAACTGCTAATTGACTACCTTATAGGGTGTGAGTTTTGTTGAGGCATGATAATTCGTATTATAGCACCACTCTGCTAAAGAAAGCCACTGTGACCACTCTCTTGGTCGATCACCCACAAAACACTGCAAATAATTTTCAAGTCACTTGTTAACAATCTCATTTTGCCCATCTGTCTGTTGATGGTATGCAATGTTGTAGGAAAGTGTAATTCCCTGAGCTCGAAACAACTCCTTCCAAAAGACACTGGTAAAAGTGAGGTCCCTATCAGAGATAATGGTCTCTAGTAAACCATGTAATTTGAAGACATTAGACAGAAAAAATTTTAGCCACCTTAGAAGCTGTGTAGGGATGTGTCAGTGGCATAAAATGAGTATATTTTGATAATCTATCCACCGCAACAAAAATAACTAAGTATCCTTGTGATAAGCGCAAACCCTGTTGGTTTTTGTTCACAATCGATATTTTGATGATTTCAATAAATGGATTAAGTTTACAAAATGGACATCTTCAAAGACAAAGACATTTTTATCAAAGAGCCAAAGACAAGAAAGATTGAAGATCAAGAAGATGCAAGAGCTCAAAAGTGAAGATTCAAGACCATAGGGTATAACCTTGTAACTCTTAGTTTCACTTTTGACAAGGATTTGAATCACACTTGCATATTTTCAAACTGCATAATCTTCTTATCACAAGTTTGACAACCAAAATGTTTAAATGTTTTCAAATCATCCTATATAAACTCTCAAGCCTTTTATACTTTTGGGAAGTTGTTTTTGAAATTGGGATTTCAAAATGTCAAAAATAGGCTTTTTAATTATAGCGGTCTATGAAAATTGTAAGGTGACTCTATATGAAGCGGATTATCCTTACATGAAGCGAAGGACAAAATTTGACAGCATTCAAATTTTATGACCGTTGGGCAATGGCTAGTTGAAGCGGTCAACCGGTACATGAAACGGTTGACCAGTACGGTAAAATTGTCAAATCGACCCCCAACTAGAAACTGTTAGTTTTCTATGTGGCCTATATAAAGACCTTCCTAATGTCTCAAACAAGAGAGAACGACCACATATCATTTTATAGCTTGAGAAATATCTTAAACCTTCTTATTCATATTTCTCATATCATTCACACAAATTACTTTCTTATCCTTGTCATTGTGTGAATCAAAGAGATAGAGCTTTCATTTTCTTATCCACTCTTTGAGAGAGTTTATTCTTGTATCTTCCTATCCAAAAGAGGTGATTCCTTTAGTGAGGTTGTTCACTAAAGAAGAAGCTTAGAGAGGGTATATCTCAAGCTTGGTTAGGTTGTGAGTGGTGAGCCCGAAAATCACTTGGGTTGTGAGTGTTGAGCCCGGGAAAAACTTGTAAGGTTCTCTAGCACCGAAGCTAGAGTGTACACTATTTGGAAGATAGTGGGAAAACCTCAAGGCTCGGTAAAGGAGCTTGAGGGGTGGATGTAGGCAGGGTTTGCTGAACCACCTAAAAATCTCGTGTTTGCTTCTCTAACCCTACTCTTTACATTTAGCACTTATTTACTTGTTGCATCAATATACTTGTGCTAAATTAGTCTTTACTTTGCAAACACGATTTTGGGGTTAAAAGCGAAAAAGTTTGGAAACCCAATTCACCCCCCTCTTGGGTTGCCTTAATCCTAGGAATTACAATTGGTATCAGAGCTTGGTGCTTATTTTACAAGATTTAACAATCTTGAGTTAGAATGGCAACTTCAAGCTTCAACACTCAAGTTGAAGGACTTTCCACACTTAGACCACCATTCTTTAATGGTAGTGATTATGCATATTGGAAAGTTAGGATGAGATTTATTTTCAATCTATTGATTATGATTTATGGTTATGCATATTGAATGGTCCACATATTCCCACAAAGAAAGTTGGAGAGGTTGAAACCCTCAAAAACGAAAATGAATATAGTGACCTAGACAAAAAGAAAATCTCTTTAGATGCAAGAGCTATGAACATATTATATTGTGCTTTAGATAGATGAGAATTTAATAGAATATCTTCTTGCACAAATGCTAAGGAAATTTGGCATGCTCTAGAGATTACACATGAAGGGACAAACCAAGTCAAAGAGTCCAAAATAAGTATGTTTGTCCATAACTATGAGTTGTTTAAAATGACACCGGAAGAATCCATTAGTGACATGTATACTAGATTTACCAACATTATAAATGCTTTGAATGCACTTGGTAAATCTTATACTAACTCGGATTTGGTGAGAAAAATCCTTAGGTCACTACCAAAGTCATGGGAAGCAAAGTGACCGCATTCAAGAGCCTAAAGATCTCACCAAGCTACCTCTAGAAGAGCTTCTTGATCCTCATGACCATGAGATCCAAATGCTCGAAAATGAAGATGAGAGCAAGAAGAAGATGAGGATCGCTCTCAAATCCTCCATAATCAAAGATGAGGAAGACATAGTCTTGATGACTAGAAAGTTCAAGAACTTCCTCAAAAGAAAGAAGAGAAGAGAAGCCTCAAATACAAGAAGACATCATGGAATGTTAATGATGAAAGCTCCTCCTCCAAAGAAGAAGATGGAGAAATCGTAACATGTGCCTCATGGCATTTGAGGATGATGATGAGGTATACTCTTCGGATGATGAACCTAAACTTTCTTATATTGAACTTCAAAATGCCTTTGATGAACTTCTTTGTCAATTTGAAAAACTTGGTTCAAAATATACATCCTTGAAAAAGAAACTCATTTTGATCTCAAAAGAAATTGATTTATTAGAAAATGAGAAAATACTCTAAAGCTTGAAAATGATTTACTCCAACAAAAAGCTTTAGAATTTGAAAAGGAGAAAGTTGCTTTGAACAACAAAATAGTTTCTCAAAGCAAAATCCTTGAGAAGTTTACTCAAGGAAAGAAATCTTTGATTTGATTCTTGGTAGTCAAAGATGTGTCTTTGACAAAAGTGGCTTAGGCTACAAGCCTTCTATTCACCAAAAATATTTTAAGAATTATTTTGTGAAGGCTAAGTCTTTTTGTGCACCTACTCAAACATGTCATTTTTGCAACAAAGATGGGCATCTAATTTTTTATTGTGCATTGAAGAAACTTGGGAGCAAGACTCTCAAGAAGACATGGGTTCCAAAAGGAACCAAGGCTAACACCGAAGGACCCAAGAAAGCTTGGGTACCAAAAATATTTTCTTGATTCTTTTGTAGGATTCAAGAAGGATGGAGCAATAAAGAGTACTTGGATGAAACTTGCCTATCAAGAAGGCTTGTGACATTTGAGGACAAATGCTAAGGGGAAAACCTTTGGTAACTTTTAAATCCTTGATTGAGAATATGTTTTAAATGCAAATATATTAATCTTTGACATATTTCTTGCATTTATCAAAATAGAACATCTCTAAAATGACATTTTTACAAAATCATGAACTTTTATGAGATTTTGTGAGCCTAAATTTTTTGGTTGAGAATGACTTTAAATTGTCATTGGTAGCTAAGAGGTTGGTACAAACCCACTCGGTGGGCTACTATCGTAATAGCGATGGACTCTTGAGTCCCCATTAGTCATCCTCTATACCATTTCAATGAGATTGTCATTTAAAACCCAAGTTGTTCTTTTGGATGAAAATGATTATTTTTTGAGTTCTATCCATGTATTCACTTTTTGATTGACAAAGGGAGATTTCTTAATGTTGATATGCTTGTATTCCCTTTGATCATGTGATGGATATTGGTAGAATGCATATTTGGGAAAGCTATTGATGGATAATGCATGCACATATCTTAATTTTTATCAAATTTTAGGTGATGCATCCATCTAAGTTTATATCCTTTGTCTTTTTGATGTGACAAAGGGGGAGAAATGTGTTGATAATAGTTTTGATGACTATATATTCTCCTTTTGAATTGGATTATAAATATTGTATACTAATATTTTGTTTCAAGTTTCAAATGATTGTCCAATTGCAAAAGATAGGGGGAGTCATCCCAAAACTATCAATTTATTGTCATCATCAAAAAGGGGAGATTGTTGGCTTTTGTTCACAATCAATATTTTGATGATTTCAATAAATGATTAAGTTTACAAAATGGACATCTTCAAAGACAAAGACATTTTTATCAAAGAGCCAAAGACAAGAAGATTGAAGATCAAGAAGATGCAAGGAGCTCAAAAGTGAAGATTCAAGACCATAGGGTATAACCTTGTAACTCTTAGTTTCACTTTTGACAAGGATTTGAATCACACACTTGCATATTTTTCAAACTGTGCATAATCTTCTTATTTTTGACAACCAAAATGCGCTTTAAATGTTTTCAAATCATCCCTATATAAACTCCAAGCCTTGGTTATACTTTTGGGAAGTTGGTTTTTGAAATGGGATTTCAAAAATGTCAAAAAGGGTTTTAATTGTAGCGGTCTATGAAAATAATCTATAGCGGTCGACCGCTAATGAAGCGGATGATGGGGCACGACAACATTTAAATTTTTTGACCGTTGGCAATGACTAATTGAAGCGGTCGACCGGTACAACGGTAAAATTATCAAATCAACCCCAACGGCTAGAAACGGCTAGTTTTCTAATGTGGCCTATATAAAGACCTTCCTAATGTCTCAAAATAAGAGAGAACGACCACATATCATTTCTATAGCTTGAGAAAGATCTTAAACCTTCTTATTTCATATTTCTCATATCATTCACACAAATTACACTTTTCTTATCCTTGTCATTGTGTGAATAAAGAGATAGAGCTTTAATTTTCTTATCCACTCTTTGATTTTATTCTTGTATCTTCATATTTAAGAGAGTGATTCCTTTAGTGAGGTTGTTCACTAAAGAAGAAGCTTAGAGAGGTATATCTCAAGCTTCTTAGGTTGTGAGTGGTGACCCGAAAAACCACTTGATGAGTGTTGAGCCCGGGAAAACACTTGTAAGGTTCTCTAGCACCGGAAGCTAGAGTGTACACTATTTGAAAGATAGTGGGAAAACCTCAAGGCTCAGTAAAGGAGCTTGAGGGGTGGATGTAGGCGGGTTTGCGAACCACCTAAAAATCTCGTGTTTGCTTCTCTAACCCTTCTTTTTACATTAGCATTTATTTACTTATGTCTTCATATACTTGTGCTAAATTAGTCTTTACTTTGCAAACACGATTTGGGGTTAAAAGAAAAAATTTGGAAACCCAATTCACCCCCATCTTGGGTTGCCTTAATCCTAGGAATTACAAACCTTTAATGAAATCCATGATGATATGACTCCATACCTTCTTTGGAATGGCCATAGGCTGTAGTAGACCCCCAGGGGCTACTCATGTTTTATCTCTTGACATATATCACACTCTCTAATGAACTGTTTGAAATGGAGTTTCATGCTAGGCTAGTAAAAAATTTTTCGTAATCTGTGTAATGTTTTATCATAGCCTGAGTGACCCTCTAAGGGTGAAGCATGTGCTTGCTACATCATATGGTCCCGAAAAATAGTCTCACCCCCTATATAATCTAGCTTAATAAGAAAGAATGTCATTCTGCATCTTGTACTTTACTGGATCTAAATCCCCATTTTCATATTTAGCTAGCAATGCCTGAGTAGTTTCGTCCATGTAACTTCTCTTTAAGTCCTCCAACCAATTAACAGTAGGAAAGGACATGGTTGAAAGAGAAGGAGAACCTTCCTCTTTCCGATATAAGGCATCAGTGACCTTATTCTCCCTTCCTCGTTTGTACTCCACGTTAAAATCATAAGGCTTAATAATCCTGTTGGTCTTTGGGGTTTAAACTTTTCTCAATTTGGTCTCCAGGGTTCAATTCGTTCCACACTAGTCCCTAGGCTCTTTCACATTTTGCATCCAGTTTAACCATCAAGTCAGGCCTAGAGCCGTAACGAGAAATTCCAATGTTGCAAACGGAGGCCATCTCAGGTGCGATAAAATAGCAACACATGTCCCCCAATTTTTTCCATTTTCCACAAAATGTTAAAAAAAGCCATGTCATTAAAATTGAAAGCAACGTTGGTAAAATTGATGGGCAAAGTTGTAAATCTTTACTGCTGTTCAAACCTGCGAACACAAAAATCCTCAAAACCTAACCTAGTCCCCAAATCGTAAGAAATTACTAGAGTTCTTTGCAACATAGAACAAAAAAAAGAAAAGAGTATCAACACCAATGATCAGAAATAGTTTCAGCTATAAGAGAGAGAGAGAGAGAGAGAGATAGAAGGGGGCATGATTTGGCCTTCCTTTCCTTGCTTTGAACAGAAATATATTGCTTATTATGAAAAGAGAGCCCCTCCAAGCTCCTCACCTGACTGCACCGAAACAATGTCCACTTTTTGTTGGTTTTCCGGGTTTTCTCATCATAATCAAGCCAAAAGATATCGCTTATTACTAATGTTCATCCACATAAAGAAAAGAAGTGCGTTAGAGTTAAAAAGTTCCTAATTCTGAATCATTGCCAAACTAGACCATCCAATTTCCCGATCTATTTCAACATCAAGGTTATAATTTTGATCGATTGTTAAGACAAAAAGTTGGGTCAGAGCTAAATTCCTATTCCCTGTGCAGACCCAAAAATCATTTTTCTACGAATTCTATACCCGCTGTAAGATGGAAGGGCTCAGTGACCAGAGCATGAAAAAAAAAAACATATTTTATGTGTGGGTGTTGTGTAAATGAGATAGTTAGAGAGAGAACAAATGGGTTTGAAGTAGAAAAGGAGGAGGAGAAGTAGGCACTGACTAGTAAACGGGTAGGGACTTTCTTCCTATAAACCCCAACAGCAAGAAATGTATCATGGGTTATACCACTAGAAGAGGAGGAATCACTGCCTAAACTACTGGAGCTGCTAGAACTACTACTTGCATGACACCTAACATCTTTCTCAATCTCTACGGGTGGAAAATTGCTCATCGGCATATCATCTCCAATATCCACATTTTCATCCCTAGCCTCCCCTCCTTTGTTTTCTTCGACTTGCGTGACCAACAATAAGAACTAGATTTCCCAAAGTTGGGATTACGATTTGGGGATTAGGTTAGGTTTTGGGGATCAATGTTACCAACGTGGCTTTTAATTTTAATTGGCTTCTTTTAACATTTCGTGGAAAATGGAAAAAATTGGGGACACGTGTCACTATTTTATCGCACCTGAGATGGCCTCCATCTGCCACATTGAAATTTCTCGTTAAGGCTCTGGGGCTGACTTGACTGATACACTGGATACAAAACGTGAAAAAGCCCAAGACTAGTGTGAAACGAATTGAACCCTGGGGACCAAATTGAGAAAAAGGTTAAACCCCAGGGACCAACAGGAATATTAAGCCAAATCATAACCTAACAACTTAGTTAACCATTTCTATTGAAAATGTGTTTCAATCTTTTGTTCCAACAGATGTTTAAGACTTTGTTGGTCTATCTAAACTGTAAAAGTCTGTCTAATCAAGTATGGACGCCACTTTTGAACTGCAGAAACCGCTACTATAAGTTCTTTTTCATAGGTAAACATAGCTGCATTCTTCCCTTTTAGTGCTTGACTAAAATAAGCAATAGGTCTCCCATGCTGCATCAACACTGCACCCAACCTTGCACCACTTGCATCACATTCAAGAATAAATGGCTTAGAAAAATCTAGTAAAGGTAGTACTAAGGGTTCAGTAACAACAGCTTTAAGATTCTGGAAGGCTTCAGTGGCTGCTGTTGTCCGCTCAAAAGCATTCTTCTTTAGAAAGGCTGTCAAGGGGGCAATAATAGACTCGTAGCTTCTAATAAACTTCCTGTAGTACCTGGTCAGCCCTAGAAAACCTCTAAGGGACTTCAAGGTAGTGGGAATAGGCCAGTCTATCATATACTTAATTTTTGATGGATCAACCTTGACTACTTGATCTGAAATTATATGACCCAAATAGTCAATCTCCTGGCACTCAAATCTGCACTTCAATCTCTTAGCATACAGCTGATGTGTCCTAAGAATCTCCAAAGTCACTTTCAGGTGCTGTAAATGCTCCTCCCATGTACCACTATTGATCAGTATGTCATTAAAGAAAACCAATAAAAACTTTCTTAGATAAGGTCGAAACACTTCATTCATTAGGCTTTGAAAAGTAGAGGGTGCATTAGTCAAGCCGAAAGGCATGACTAGGAACTCATAATGTCCCTTATGAGTCCTAAAGGTTGTTTTGGGAATATCTTTATGCTTAATGTTGATCTAATGATAACCAGATTGTAAATTCGATTTAGAGAAAAATTTGGCTCCATGGAGCTCATCCAACAACTCATCAACCACAGGAATAGGAAATTTATCTTTAATAGTTTCCTTATTTAAGGCCCTATAATCAACACACATCCTCCATGTACCATCAGCCTTCCTAACTAGCAAAACAGGGGATGAAAATGGAGTTTGACTCAATTTGATAACCTTCGTTTTCATAAGTCTCTAACAATTTTCTCAATTTCTTCTTTTTGAAAGAAAGGGTACCGATAGGGTCTTACTGATATAGGAGATGTCCCCTCCTTCAATATAATAGCATGATCATGGGATCTAATGGGCGGCAGCCCCTGTGGCTCCTCAAAAGTGTCTAAAAATTGTTGTAGTAAGGCCTCCAGATCAAGTGGTACAGCTGCTATCTCTTTTTCTACTGGTTCCATAAGTTGGAGGATAATTCTCTGTCTTTCGTAAGTTGTATGGGGTTTATGTCCTGCAAAATAATCCTTTTGCCCTCCAAACTAAACTCCATAGACAGCTCTACAAAATTCCACAACATTTGCCTCAATGCCCTCATCCAATACACCCTCAAGACCATATCACAACCAACCAAGGTTAGAACATAAGTGTCAATGATAAAAGTATGGCCTTGCATGGAAATCTTCACATTTCTACTTTTCCCTTCACTAGTTAGCAGCTCACCATTAGCCACTCTCACCTCAATCTCTTCTCCTTTTTAGTCATTAATTGTCCTTTCCTTACTATAGATGGGTCCAAAAAATTGTGTGCTTCCAGAGTCAATTAAAATCACCACATGTTGCCCTCCCACCTTTCCTATCACCCACATAGTTTTAGGAGTAATCGAACCTGTCAAAGCATGTAAGAAAATTTATGGGTTCACTTTTACCATAGCTAACCCTTCCTCTTCTTCTTCATGTACTGCTACATCCTCATCATTTTCCTCTAAACCACCCAAATCCCAACCCTCCATTAAAAATAATTTTGGGTTTTTACAAACATGTTTGGATGTCCATTTCTCATCACAATTGTAGCATAATCCCTTCTCCCTTCTCTCCTTCATTTAATATGGTGTTAGCTTTTGAATTAGAAAGGTCTTGGTTTGGTAGTTGGTGGTGGAATTGGGTGTGGTTTTTGGTTGCTAGTTGTTTGGATAGTAGGTTGGAGTAAGTAATAAATCCTTGGTAGTTCTTCGACTCACTAACACATGCTCTTCTTGGATTTTAGCTAACCCATAGACTGTGATTAAATTGTTAGGATTAAACATCCTCAAAGGAAGCCTAATTTCATCCTTAAGTCCACTCAAGAAACAGCTCAACTTATAATTTTTAGACAACCCTTTCAATTGTCCTAACAAACCCTCAAACTGACTCTTATACAACTCTACACTGCTAGTTTGCTTGAGCCTAGTAGCATTTTCATGGGGTCATCATAAGAGCTTGGTCCAAATCTGGTCAAAAGAACTCTCACAAACTCTTCCTAGTTCTATAACCCTCCAGATTCTTCTAAATCTTGGAACCAAACTAGTGTTTGACCATCCATATGATAAGAAGCTAATAGTAAACATTGTGTCATGGGTGTTTGGTGATAATTAAAAAACTGTGTAGTCTTGTATAGCCAACCACTTAGATAATTTCCTCTAAACCTGAGGAAATCAAGCTTGACCGTACTGAATGGAGCTCCACCTGGCTCTCCACTGCCAGACCCACCTCTACCAATCCACTGCCCAAGATAAGTTGTTTGTTGACACCTAGCACCTCCCTTAGTCCACCCCTTTACCCTTGATAAAAGTCTGCAGAGAAGAAGTGCTGCTACTTGTGCTGTTAATTCACCTATCATCTGACGCTGACTTTCTGAATCTTTTCTCAACAGGTTTATGTGCTCTATCACCTCTTGATAGCGTGTTTCCACTATAGCTAGATCGTACAACTCTGATACCAAATGTAACAGCTCTCTAGAATTTGTAATCCATTTGGAAAGATCTCACAGATTGTAATTTAGAACTGAATATTTGAGTCACAGAAATTGGATTGATATTTAAGCCAAATTTGAGGTTTGGCTAACCTCCACAGAAGTAGAGAGAAAAGCAAGAAGAAAAGCTCTGAAGCTTAGTATGATTTGTTCGGTAGTCTCTCTCGAAGGAGTAACTGTCTTCTAAATAACCCTAGCCAGCTGAACACATGCATAACAAACTAACAAAAGCAAAAAAAATAGCATAAAGACACAGAAGCCTCTAGCAACATCTACTAGGCCAAAACGTACATGAAACATAGCCATTAACAAACGTAAATAAGCCCCAAACGTAGCCCACATAACTAAGCCCAACCCCAGCCCAAACGAAAAGCGATCTGAAAGAATATCTTGAAACTTCTCCAGGCTTCTCCAACATTCACCTTATTTCACCCGAACACTCCCAAACCTAACTCACTTTTTTATGGCCGAGTAACATTGAGAGAGAGAAAAGAAAACAATTTTGTAATCTTTAGACACACAGTTGTATTACAAAATTTTGTAATTCTTGCAACTTTGAGGACTGAGTTTCGTCTTTGGGCAGAGTTGTATTTTGTAACTCATTATCAATTTGTTGTAGACAAAACATTACTTCTATAGGGCATGAGAACAAAGCACAAGAGTGAAAATAGAGTTTTGCTCATTATGGATGTCTTCGCCTCATTTGGCTATTGAATGGAAATGAGATGTTCAAATAAATTTACATATTTGCATGACAAGGAATGAACACAATACAAAAAAAAAAAAAATGCATATTTGGAAACGTAGACAACAATTTCCACCTCATCCCGTGAACGACCCCGTCAAAAAAGAAGCAACAGCTTTTGTAGGTTCATCACATTTGCTGGTCTCTCCTAGTGCCTATTATGCCTGAGGGCATAGGTTTACAGGTAGAACAATTGTAATTTCCAACTATTCACAAAGATTTGCAAGTTCCTCGTAGGTGTTAATTCTTAGCAAAAGTGTCTACTCCCACTAATTGTTAAGTAAGTACGCAATGTGTCATCACTAACGGGTTCTAGTCCCTCACTATCTTTTTTTTTCCAAGGCAATGAGTTAGAGCACCAAGCTCCAATTGTCCGCCCTATGCTGCTGGTGATTCCACTTCTTTACTGTAATTTTCAAATCTCTCTGCTAATGAATTATTAGAATCACCTTCTATCTCATCCTCCGACAGGAAAAATAGGAGAAATCATATGCATGTTTCCTCATATATACAGCCACCATCTCTCGAAGCTCTTGGTATGTATAAGAGATGAACCGTGCAATAGAAGAGCTTACTGATTCTCAATAGCTCGGTAGAGACAGTGCCCATCAGGCTTTATGTCATTAACAATCAAAGCAAGGGGTTCTAGCTTTCTTTCCTGTTCCTCATCTTCAATCATTCGATCATTTATAATGTGGCGCTGCTCCTCTTGGATTCTTTGCTCTCTTGTTGCTTCTTGTTGAGCTTTTTTTCCTTGCCTCTTTGCACTCTTGCTAGGCTTTGATTGGTTAGGTTGACTATTAACAGAAGCCCCTGCAATGGCTCTCACTAAATTCTCAAGATTGCTTTTTCCATCTCCATCACTTCTGCTGTAGCCTAATGAAGCAAGTTCTTCAGCATGTTTTTCTTTAAGCTTTGCTGAAATTGAGAAATCTCTTCCTCCTCCTGCTTCTTCTTAGCTTTTTGTTCAGCCTTGCTACCTTTGGCTACCCCCTTTTTTAGTTCAACTTCCTTGTTCTGCAGCTGTGAAATCTCTTTCCTGTCCTAGCAAGCATTTCATCACGAGTTTCCTGCTTATTTTGCGATCCATTATTAGAAATCACTTCAGATGTTTAGTCATTTGTTTCTTGAGTGCCGTCTATAAGAGCAACCCACAAATTCACCTCAGTGCAAGAGCCCCCAACTAACTTGGTCTAATATAGCAAGGCGTACTCAGGAATCGACCCCTCGAGAGGACGCACCTCCGAATAGCTTCGAGGTTCCTAGTTCCTCACTATTGCTCATGTTATTGCTGATTTATTACTGAGAGACTACAAGACTTTTTACCTCTCCTAACACCTAATTTACATAATAGAAAATGAAAAAAATACAAAAAATAAAATAAAAAATGCGACGACTAAGAAACAACGACGACAGACCCATTTCTTACATTTGAATGCTTTTATTTTCCATTGATTTTCAGCAAATTCAACTTAAGAACCCATTTCCTTGTTCAACACAATCCTGAACACACGCTGAAGCCAAACTTTTAATTATCCCCACTACCCACCCTCCAGCGTCTATACCAAATGAAAAAAAAGCCTGGGAACTAGAAGAACCCGACTTATAAGGGAGCGTGGGCGCTGGGCGTGAGCGACGATGAGATCCCTTTCTGAAATTCGCGAAAAGAAGAGTTGGGATCCGAGTCTGAAATTGTAAGTCATCCTCTACCCGGATTGGGTCATTCTCTAATCGGGTCGGAAGTGAAAATCTTTATTTTAAATGAGGTGACGTGTTCTAAACCGCCGGATTATGAACGTTGAATGTTCACTGTCACTTAGAACCTTTCAGCACAATAAGGCTCAACATATTAACCGAACCCCTGACAAACCTCCCACGTTATCTCAGCCTTGATCTCTTTTTCATGATCGCCCACAGCACATAAACCCAATAGCGTTGCTCTTGGTGTCGACAGTGCGTCACACAAAAAAGAAAGCAAATTGAGACCATCCATTCTCCACGGCATCGTCGACAAGCGATGGATGATCTGCCCAACTGAACAATTTTGCCGCAAGCCCCACGTGGGATGCCATGCTAATTCCCTCTTTTTCTGCCATCCGAATGTTCAGGCTGCTGATGGATAGTCGCGTGATCTTACTGGACAGTTGCTCGGAGCTTTTGTTGGGAGCTTTTCAACGAAATCCTTACATCGTCTGAAGTAACACCGCCAAACCAAAAAATCGAAATCGCAATAACTGCAATGGTCGAGGCCACCACTGCAAGGTGCATCATTTCTTGCTCTTCACTTTAGCTCCTTTAGGTTGTTGATCTCCTTCCCTATCCTTTAGTACATGCAAAAAAAAAAAAAGACGATCTTGGATAGTTTTCGTGGAATGAAATGGTTGAGGAAGAAGAAGCGCACCTTACACAAAAACAAAACTGAAGAAGTGACAGGAAAGCGTGGAGTACAGTGAGTCATTTTGATTGTGGGTGCCAAAGGGGAGAGTGACGTTAAAACAGGTGAGCTGAGTAGGCAGAGTTGCTGGAGAGAAATCTCATTAGTTAAATAAATGGTCAACCCACGGACCTATTATTTACAAGTGCCTAAAGTTAATGATTGAAAATTGAAACAAATTTCTTACTAACCAAATCATAAAAAAGTTAAAATTAAATGACTAAAAATTAAATTTCTTAAAAATTTTATTCGGCCGACCACATCATCAAAATGTCGGTGTACAAAGATTAAAAAAAACCACACAGAAGGAAAATCGAAATTTTGCTTTTCAACAAAAGATTGATAGCGGCAAAGCACATTTGAAAGGATGAGTATATTATTTTAGTCAAATACAGACTTCACTCACTCAAAAGTCAAACAACAAAATATGGGGGAAGGGTTGAAATCCCCAAATCAAAAAGGCGCATTGTGGCCAGTGGATTTGGGTGTAAGGATGGTGTTGGGATACGACACCATTCGATTGGCCAACGGGTCTTGTCTTTTTCTCCTCTGTAGGACTGATGCGGCCACGCGGATAAAAATTTTGGAGCGTGATTGAGACAAGTCGGCAGTTGACTGGATGTTGCTGACGTGTCCGTTAACTTCGTGGATGGAATTGGGGCACAATTGACAGTGAGATTAACTTTGAAGGTGATGTAAACTCAGGAATTGATTCCTGACCTATTTTGAAAAGCAGGAAAAACTCAAGAACCTAAAATGAATTTAAATATTTTAATTTAACAAAAAGAAAAAATAAATCTTAAAAAAAGACTATTAAATTTTCAATTTTCAATTTATTAAAAAAAATTATAGACTTTCAACTTTTAGCCGTTTCTTAATTCTTACTTCATCCCTACTTTCGTTATTTTCTTCACTAATATTTCTTTATTCTACCCTTCATTCTTTATAGCTCACTTATAAATTTATATCCTACTTTTACTCTTGTTTTCACCATTTTCTTTATTTTTCTATTGTGAAGACATATCCTTCCTTCTTTCTAGCTAACTTTCAAGTGTTCATTCAATTTCAAAATCTCACAGTGATCATTTTTCAATTGAAGATGATTTTGAGATATCTAATATATCTAATAGAAAATACAAATTTGGATATAAAAAGTTAAAAAAAAAAGACAAAAATTGAAAAATTAATTGAATCTCATAAAAAGATTAGACTCTTTTCCAAATGCAAGTATTGCTTAGAGAATATCATTACAATACCTATAAAATCATATCTAAGATCTACTATGACACAAGAAAGATTAAATGGATTAGCTATATTATCAATTGAAAATGATCTTTGACAAATCTTGAATATAAAATTTTGATAAGTAATTTTGCATTTCAAAAGCAAGAAGAATAATTTTAACTAAAATTGATTGATATTTTATATTTTAATATAATAATTTATAATTTATTATAAAATATCTTTTTTTATAGTTTCGTCTAAAGTCCCATTTATCTTAGAGACGGCCCTAAGGAGAGAGGTGGCAGTGCAAAACTTGAAAAGACCGTAAGATTAGCCAAGTATAACAATGCATTTGTGGGTACATTATCGAAGTATATTGAATATAAAAAATCGTGATTATTTTTTTAAACATCGTTAACAATTAATGGTTGAATTGGAAGACTGCATAACTGACGAAGAACCCATGCGTAAAGAAGAGGGTGGAAATAATTGTGATGAAAGGGCCATAAATATACTCTGTCAGAGGTGAAAGTGTATTGGTAAGAGAGCTAAAGAAGAAGGAAGCTGACTACAAGAGTACTAAGCTGCCTAAAAGTTCTATAGAAAAGAGAATGATGACCTAAAAAAGATGAGATCCATTATGGCAGAAAATTCTACTTTAATCATCGCACATACTCGACAATGATGAGCAGAAGGTAAGATTGGTATTTTAATTTTGGCCCTTATTATATGTTTCTAATTATTTCAATGACTCATAGGTAATAGCCAGCTTGTGGTCTTCTATTGTTTGCAGAGAACTTTTGCTTTGACAGTCCCATACCTGTTTTTTATAAGATTTCTCAATGAGCCTATTCAAATCTTTAACAAAACGCGCATGGACAGACATGAATATTTCTGCAAAGCTGAAAAGGAAGGGTGATAAGGGTTGCAAATCTTAGCAGTAAAATCATCAGAACCAGTTAAAAGTCTTGGTTCTTCGCTGCCTGTGAAATAATAATTAACGCAGTTCGCACCCTTGGAATGGCCATCCAATGTAAAACTTGAAGCATTAGAGTGAACATTCCATATCTAGATCAGGAGCAATCACCAGGTTATGAGTGTTGGTATAACACCCCTTCCGATTATTTTTCTTTAGAGGTTAATACGAGCACGGGACGTGACAATTGGACAAATAAAAATGTTGTTTACAAGGTAGTGATAGAACGAGGCCTGTGTTATACCTTTATGGTGCCATCAAGTGATGCACCCGCAAAACATAGGGTGTCCATTGGCTTAAATGCAACTTGCATTACATAATGTGAATGCCCCTCAAAGATCTGAGTACACACCCAGTCCTTCTACCAGTCCCAAAGCTTTGTAATTATGTGGAATTATTTCCTTAATTCGTTAATGAGAAAACAGACCAAAAATAATATTGTCTTACCTGTGTTAGGTAGTTCCAGATACTTAAGAGTTCCTGAATACAAAGATGCTAGAATCCCGCATCAGAAAGCATACATAAGTAATCACCTTTTCTCCTCTTATATTGAACAGCTGCAGAAAAGTTGATCGTCTGATGGTATTCATGAGGGGTGGAAAGATAGATGCAATTACCGTGGCTCAGCTGGATGAAAATCGACGGACTTCACTCTTTCTGACTTTTGAACATATTCTTTCTAATGCAGAAATCACCAAGCAGGTTGAGGTTAGTTAAATTACTTGGAATTAATTCGTTTAAGCAGACTTTAATTACCTATGGAAAGTTAAAAAAAACGTAATTAAGCAAACATAACATTAATATTAATAATACCTCAATTTTGAGCGAGAGAGCCTGCAGGTGAATATCCCAATTGCACAAACGTATCAGTCAAAGATTAGACTTTAATTTTCAATAAACCATCAGTTCACGTTTATCCAGACTTGAAATTTTCATTGGACGAGTGAAACTTAAAATAAATAAATAAATCTCCTGACATGCATTATGATGGGAACAAAATAATAAACTCACCATTTTGAACGTTGATATCACCGAAAGCTGTGGTTTTATCAAAATATCTTTGTTAACTGTGTTAAAGTATTTTTAGTTGGCGTATAGACTTCATGACGAGTCTGTATTAATTCTTGAGATTTGCATTTGTCAAGTCCTTAATACCAGTGCCTCAACATATTTGGTGATCGTCTGAATTGTCAAGGTTTGATTGAAGTATGCTTTCAGTTCACTAATGCGAAGTTGGAGCGCTAATTTTTCTGAAGCACTTGAAGGCTGATCAAAGTTCACTTATAGTTTGATAAGACTTGCAAAAGGCAATTACAACGATTTTAACAGAAGCGTGCAAGAAGCAAGATATTTCTAGAATATTGTGAGAGCTTTCCTCCCGACCCTCCAAAAAAAAACTCTATTCTCTTCTCACATTCTCTCAGAGATACACGATTGAATAGCCATATCTGCACAGACCATTGCTTCCTAAATCTTCTTCAATATACAGTCCCTATTTTGATTCTGTAGTTTGCTGTGGAACTGAGATTGAACTCAGTGAGATTATTCCGTCCCTCATTATCTCAAATGCGTTTTTGATCACCATACAAACCTTGCTTATGAAGGTAAGCTCCAAAGGTTGCTGGAGATTCACCAAGAGAAGCTGATTACACGTAGTGTGGAAAATTGGTTTGGCTGTGGAGATCAGTTTTTTGGTATCACAACTTCAAACGGAAGAAGAGTTCCTCGTTCTCTGCAAGAGGCAAATCTGGATGTTGTATTTCAGGTAAGGTAACAGTAGAATAGACTAACAAAGGGGTGTTGGGTAGTTTATCGATCACTGTGTACGAGTTTGAAAATTTTAGTGGATTTGATTAATTGGCCGTCTCAAGCCTAGAGAGTTTTTCCCTCTTGAAAGAATTCTTTCAGGCGGGTTTTCTCTTCATAACTAATCTTGATATCTTTGTTGTGATTTTGTTTACGTAGATTAACTTGTTGTTGTTGCGATTGTTTCTTTCTTTAGTTTCTTTGATTAAGAAAGAAGTATAGCATTATTCAGTGGTTTTGACAATCTGCTGTCCATATTGAGTCATTACTTCCGCACTGAATATTGTTGCTTTAGTACTCTTGAAATTGCTAATTGTGTTTGTGAAGAGTGTGCAGTTTTTAGTGGTTAAAGGAATTAAAAAAAAAATCATAACCTATTCAACTCCCCTTCTAGGTTCAGCGACATTGCTTTGAGTTTTGAAATATACACTTCAAACTGGATCGAGTTTTTAACGAAGACTTGGCAGCATATCTACGTGTATATATATACACAACCATTTTCATGCTTGGTTCAGTGCCTCCGTTTACAAAACTTCCGTCTCCAAATGACTTCTCCGTATGCTGTCATCCTATGTCTACCAATCCGTTGACTACTCTTACGTGTTAGAATGGACGGCAGAGAAAAGTTTAATTCATAAGAGTTTTCTTTATGTTGTCATACAATGCACTCCTTCCGTTGATTATCATACGCGGCATAATGGAAGGCAAAGATCGATCTTGATACCATTTGAGCTTGACCGTACATACGTGGGAGAAGAACAGACAAAGGGCTGGGGATTATTCAAAGTGAGATACAATCGTGGAAACCTTTACCACAACTTTGACGAGTCAAAATTGGGTTCTTTCCTCTTCTCTATTGACGAGTGAATATTATATAAGAGAAATCCTCACGTTTCGTTCTCTAGATAATTAATCAAATATTATTTATTAATTTCATCGCATTAACTTTTAAACTACCAAAATGCATTAATATTAATATTCTAGTAAAAACATAAGATTTACCGTTAGATCTTTACATGATTAATATTGATGTATTTTGATAATTTGGAGACCAAATATGATGAAATTCGTAATTCAAACTGATAAATGATATTTAGATAATAATTATGAGTCTAAAAGTGAAGATTTTCTATATTATATAACTGTCTGGCATTGCATATTATTTGTATTTTGTTGTTATCAATTGTAGAAGCCAATTGTTCAACTTTCTTTGGTCTATGCTACTCATAAGCAGAGTCATGTGTCGCCTAACTATTATTTTAAAGCAGGATCTAGTATTGTCCAAATAATATTCAGAATTTAGATCATTATTTATCTGCTGGCAGGGGAACTTTTTTTGTTTGTTTGGTTTCTGAAGAGATATTGTCATTCTTCATGCATTCAAGTTTGACAGATGGTATCGTCCAGTTCGACAATACTCAATAGCCTTAACATGTAGATATGTAAAAGCTACATGTCACCTTTTTTAGCCTTCCTTTGATTGCAACACAAAGGCCCCGGACCGTCCTAAGTTGAGCCCTAAGCCCACTAACCTCCAACTGGTCCTCCAAGCCTAGGGTCGTGAGGAAGTTTACCATCTTGAGGACTTTTCTGAGATTAGGCCCATTGATATTGATATAGTGGAGCTTTGAGCTATCTTGAATCTCCCTTATCTGCCTTGGTCCCATCAGTAACTAACCATTCGCAGCCCAGTTCGTCCCCTAATCCTTCCCAAACCATCACCCACCTTATTCAATGGGCCCAAGATGCATCCGTGACCTCTGAACTGTCTTCAGTTCCTTCTACTACTCCTTCTATATTGGCCGAACGTGACTACGGACGAACCACCTGGAATGACTTGGGTCTCAACCCTTCTATTTCTCGTCGCACCCGCTTGAGGAAAGGACTGGCAAAAGAGTTTCGTGAAGATTGCATCCTGGCAGCTCTCAAAACTCGACTGAACATTCAGGGCTTCTTTGAAAATGACTTGTGGTTTTGATTGTGGTTTTGGGTTTAAAATTCAAATTTAAAATTTGTATTTAATATTGTTTTGTTGTAAGGGTTTGTTTGGTTGATTAATTTTGAATGATTTATATTTTATTAAATAAATAATATATTTATATAGTTATTATGATATTTAAATTTTTTTTAAAAAAAACAGAAAAATATCAAACTTATTAAGTATTCTTAAAAATAAAAATACAAGATAAAAATCATGCAAAATTTTAAAACATATAAAACTTTACAAAAATAATAAAAAAACTGGAAAATTTTGTTCAAAATAAAACTTACAATAATTAGCAATATAATCATAAAAAAAATAAAATTTGTTGAAATCTACTAAAATAAAATTTTGTTGCAACATTTCTCTAGTTACAAAAAAAATAATATTTTATTTTTCTAAATATATGGAGAGAGAATATATATTTTCATAACCCCCAAATTTGCAGAGCTAACCAATATTATAACAGAAATCTATAAATAGACTCGTAGAATCTATATAATTAAACAATTTTTTTATTAGTTTTGATAGAAAAATAGTTACGTGGAGAAAAAAAAGAACCCAAACTGCTCAAAGAAAATAATAAAACAAACACCCATAGGATATATAGAAAATCCATCTCCTAGAGTTGTGGCCTGGCCCACCACACACCACCAACTTCAACTCCCACCAAGAAAATAGAAGTAATCAGTCAAAAATAACGAAGGGCTAGATTCGTCTTTTCGTATCCATAAAACAAGTGGAGACAAAAAAATTTATAAAACAAATAAATTTACAAAAATAATAAATATAAAATAGAGAAATATAACCCCCAATTATTAAAATAGTTATAAAAGTGTATAAATGTTTAAAAAATTTTAAAAAAAAATACTTTTGTAAATTTTTGTAAAATAAAAAATAGTTAATTAATTTACAAAAATCTGAAATTTTTTTTTACAAAAATACAAAAAAATAACTTACAGATATTAAGAAAAAAATTATAAAAATAACCAAATTGGGGCCACATAAAAAATTCACCAAATAAAGCAAACTAAAAAATAAATAAACAAAATTTAAAATCAATAAATAATATTAATTTAAATTTGGGGACATATAAAAAATAAAACTAATTTACAACAGCCATAAATAAATTTATCAACTAAAAAATATTTAGAAAAATATCAAAAATATACTTCCAGAAATATTCAAAATTTTATAGAAATCTAATTTTCCAATGGCTTGCTACCTCTCATCTCAACACCAGGTACTTTTATTTGAGTACTATCATAAGAAGGCGTAGAAACTGTATTCTATCTTTAAAAACTAAGGAGAGATCTGAGGTAGCAAGCCATTGGACCCGAGGTTTAGATTTCCATAGTGTCTCTTCATGCTTGAGAAATTCCTGGAGCTCACGATGGGTCAGCCATTCAAGTTCTTCAGATTGAGGATTGGGGTCCAAGGATTGGATTCAGACAAGCTCATCTTGCAAATGTTTAATATTCTCCTGAATTCTGCCAAAGTAATCTCTATTCCACTTCCTCAGCTCCACCTTTAAGGCTTTAATTTGTCTACACACTTGGTATGTAACAGAGCCATTATACTGAGTGTTCCAAGCCTTTCCAATAACTTCTCGACATGAGGGGTGAGAGATTCAGATTCAGAAAGCTTCAAATCGGAATGGTGTTGGCTTGAGAATCGTAATGATATCGAAAATTATTTTTGTTGTGCTTTTCAGCAGCTTTTCTCTTCATCTACTCATGTTTTGGCCATGATTTTGAGGAGCTCGTTTCTCCTATAATCACAGCTGAAGAAAATTATATTTTATGCGCAATCCCCTCTGCAGATGAGATGTGGCAGACTATTAGAGGACTTGGGGCCACGAAGGCCCCGGGTCCAGACGGTATCACTGCCATCTTTTATCAGAAATATTGGGACATAGTCAAATCTGACATTATCTCTGTTGTCTAGCGTTTTTTCACCACTGGGTATCTCCTTAAAGAGGTCAACCATACCAATATTGTTCTTATTCCTAAAAGAGACAACCCTACTCTGGTGTCCCATTATAGACCGATAAGTCCGTGTAATGTTCTATATAAAGTAATTTCAAAATTCTTGCTGGAAGACTATGACCTTTACTTTCCAAACTGATTTCCCCTGTGCAAGCGGCTTTTGTCCCTCATCGTTTTATTCAAGAAAATGACATTCTAGTTCATGAAGTTATTCAAACTTGAGGAAATTACTAAAACAGTTTTTAGGACTCACGAGAGACATTAGTCATACCTTTCGGCTTGACCAATGCCCCTCTACTTTTCAGAGTCTCATGAATGAGGTTTCTTTCCTAAGAAAATTTTTGTTAGTTTTCTTTGATGACATTCTGATTTATGGCAAAACTTGGGCTGAGCACGTACAGTACATTTAGGTGACTCTAGAGACCCTATGAAAGCATAAGTTGTATGCAAAAAAATTCAAGCACATATTTGAATGTCGAGAATTGGATTATTTGGGTCATATAGTCTTTGATACGAGAGTGAAGGCAGATCCCTCTAAGATCTAATCCAAGCTAGATTAGTCTCTCCCCACTGCTTTAGTGTCCCTCAGAGGATTTTTCAAGTTGACTGGGTACTGTAGAAAATTTATAAATGGGTATGGATCGATAGTAGTCCCATTAACTGCTTTACTTATGAAAAATGCATTTAGGCCGACTACTGCAACTACTGATGCCTTCCAGAATCTCAAAACTGCAGTCACTAAACCCTAAGTTCTGGCCTTACCAAATTTCTCTAGCCCTTTTATTTTAGAATGTGTTGCTAGTAAAGTTGGGATTGTGGCAATTTTGATGCAAGGTGGGAGACTCATTGCTTATTTTAACCAAGCCCTTAAGGGAAAGACAATAGCCATGTCAACCTATGAAAAAGAGCTACTAGCAGTGGTTTTAACAATTCAAAAATGGCGTCCTTACTTAATTGGACAACTTTTACAATGAGAACAGACCAGCAGAGTTTGAAGCATCTCCTTGAGCAAAAGATTGGGACACCCTTTTTAGGAGAAGTGGTTGACTAAACTGCTTGGGTATGATTTCAGAGTAGAGTATGGAAGAGGGAGGGAGAAAAAATAGCAGATGCATTGTCAAGGAAGGAAGGAAGTCCCTTTAACACCACCCTATCCGCAATTTCTTTTCCCACAACTACTTTTTCAACAAGAGTGGTTGAGTAAATTGCTTGGGTATATTTTAGAGTAGAGTATAAATGGGCAGGGAGAACACAATAGTAGATGTTTTGTCAAGAAAGGAAGAAAATCCCTCTAACATAATCTTATCATCCATTACTTTTTTCACTGCTAATTGGTTGGATGATCTTAGAGTCAGCTATCAGGATGACTAAACTAAGGAGTTGTTAGCTAAATTAGAGAAATGAGACTTATGGTCCATTTTTACTTGTAAAACAAAATCTGTAATTTGTTTTACTTGTTTTCTAGTATTTTGCAAGCACTTGAAAATGAGGTCAAAGTAAAAAGTTTTCAAGTCAATTGTAAAACTCTCTATTTTTTCCAGAAAACAAACTATGCTTAAATTTTTCGTAAACTAAATTTTTTTTTAGGGAACATTATAGTATGCCTCTATCTATGGGCAAAAATCAGTAAGTTTCCCTCAAGTTTCAAAATATTTTATTCTGCCCCATATGTTTCAAAAACAATCAATTCTTGCATTTCGTTTGATGTAGCAGTTAAACCACATGCAAAATGATCAAAATACCCCTCCAAGACAAAATTATTAAAAATATTGAAAATTATATATAAATAAAAAGTAAAGTTTTTTAAATAAAATTGAATTTGAAGGTGCATATGATAGTTTTATATTCTTCTCTTTCTAGGCCATATGAGCATTTCTCCAATAGTTGACTAACGGCAATTGAACTGCGGGAACTAATTTTATCGCAAAAGTGTACCTCAAGGAGGTTGAAATCAATACCTTAGAGAGTAAAATATTAAAATTTTGAAAAAAAAAAATTCATGCCACGCGACAATCTACAATTGGCGATAAGATGAGATTTAAAATTCACGTGAGCACCATTCTGTACGTTGGCTAACAATTGGACGGATGATTGATTTGTCTCAAAAACTTATCTTAGGTACCCAACAGATAAAGGTGGTATTCGGGGGTGGAAATTTCCACCCCCCAAAATTTCTACCCTCATTAAAAAATAATCTCTCTCTCCTTATCAATTTATTCTTTTTATTATAATATTCATTTAAATCTTCTCTCTTTTCACTTTTTCATTAAATCCCATAAAATATCTTTACTTTTTCACAAACCCCAAAATCCTCAAAATTTCTAACTCCCAAAATTTTTACTCCAAACGCTCCCAAAATTGATACCTCAGAGACTAAAATGTAAAAATTGTAAACCACAAGAACCTGCACTGCAATTAAACTTTTTGTATGTAATTATGTAAATTATTAAGCATGTCAAACATCAAAAAAATTTTCTTGAAAATATTTTAAAAAAATTACCAAACACTGTAAATGAAATTTTTTTCTTGAAAACATTTCAATGAAAATTTTTTTACATAAAATAATAGTTTTACAAGCAAACAAACAAACCCTTAGACTCGGTCAAATAAAATCTTAAAAATGACATTTTCTCCTATAAAGGCAGGTTATTTGTGGGAGCCAACACCAATTTAAGAGAGAAACTAATATAACATGCACATGACACTCTAATAGGTGGCCATTCAAGGTATGATAAAACCCTACACTGTGCTAGTAGGGAGTTCTATTGGCCTGGTAAGAAGCAACAGATCAAATAGTAGCAACATTTGTCAGCGAACAAAACATGAGAATATTGCTCCAAGGGGTTTATTGCAACCCTTATGGGTTCCAGAGTGTATTTGGAGTCATATTGCAATGGACTTTATTGAGGGCTTACACCTGTCACAAGGGTATTCTATCATTTATGTGGCAGTAGACAAGTTATCAAACTATGCATATTTTATACCTCTATCACATCCTTACACTGCCTCTAAAGTGGTCTTGACCTTTTATGACTCATGTATTTAAGCTCTATGGGCTACCACAGTTCATTATTTTAGACTAGGATCCCACCTTCACTAGTAATTTTTGGAACTTTTCTGGGCTCATGTTACCAAAGTGTCTTACAGCGCAACCTACCATCCCCAAACAGATAGACAAACTGAGATAGTGAACAAGTGCTTGGAGAATTATTTATGATGCTTTGTGGGTGATAGACCATGGGATTGGTCTCAATGGGTGTCATTAGCAGAATGGTGGCACAACACTAATTTTCATGCTTCTTTTAAGTTAACACCTTATGAAGTGGTTTATAAACAACTACCTATGTGGTTGTTACCTTATGAAACAAAAACTACCCAAGTCCTAGCAGTGGATGCAACCTTGCGCACCAGATATGAAAGGGTTTATAAACAACTTCAAGTATTCGATTTCGGGAATGCTAGGCATACTGAATCCTATTTTGATTTTTCCTTGCGCATATAATGTTTCCAACATTGGAATTAGAGCTATGATATTTGTTTTTGTGCTACTAAGGTTATTCTCCCCAACTGTTTGATGAAATGCAAGAAAAAAATGTCAAATTTATTTTTGGGGTCTCTAACTTGGCATTAGCCGCCCAAGGGGTGTTGCTATTGCCATTGTTGCACGTTTGAGAGGTGTCAATGGCGCAAGCCTACAAGGGCTGCGAGACTAACTTATAATTTATAAGTTGCATATTAAAATGCTTTTATGCTATGTGCTTTATGAGCTATGATTTATGTTGTGAATGTTTATTTTGGCAATGAGTATATAACATGAAACGCCAGTGCACTTGTATGCTTAATGAGCACATGTTTTTTTTTTAAAAAAATATTGCATAAGCTTCTATGAAAATAATGGCTTTAACATAGAGGGAAAGCCGGTCTGGTAGCCATAGTAACAACTATTCCTTTCAGCAACTAGCTCAAAAGGCTACTAGGAATCAAGATAATAATTGTCCTATTAATGACCTTAGTAAGAACTGTTGTTGTTAGTGATTGTGATAGAGACTGAGGTAGAGACACCTAAGTCAAGGCATAGAAGAAGTTAAGGCGTGTGAGACGAAGGGCGAAAAGGAACCCATTCATGGGACCAGTGAAGAGACCCTAATGGTTGCTAGATGTGGCGTCATTTTAGGGAAGCCTATCTCAAGTAGAAGTTGTCTTATTTTGAGTTTTATTTGAATTCAATTCTCCTACATTTTAGAGACAAACTCTAGGAGTAATTGCATAAGGTTTGTAATTCTAATCTACTATATTTTAAGATTGTCTTCTATAGTCCAGTAGATTAGAGTTTGAGTGTTTATATTTAACTAAGGGATGTAATTCAAATATCCTAGATTTTAGGAATAGATTCCTAAACTCTAGGAGAGACAATTTGAAAGTCATCTAGGATTAGGTTATTTAAATAAGGGATGTAATCTCCTAGATTTTAGGGATATAATCTTAAACTCTAGGAGAGGCGTTTATGAGTCATCTAGAGATAGGGTTAGCGCCTAAAAAGCCCCTATAAAGGCATCTCTTAGGGGCATTAAAGAGTCATTGTTTCAGAGATTAGAGATTTTCAGAGCCTATGAGCTTTTGTGACTTTTGGCCGAGCATAGACACGTATATGCTATTCGGTGTTCGGGGCTAATAACTTTGTTCACTTGGGATTCACTCCAGGCTAGTACCCCAGTTTGAATATTCGGTTTTAGAGGCTAATAACCTTTTAGGCTTGGGTAGAATTGGGCTAATAACCCTTGGACGATTTATCTTATGCTTCTAAGGATTAATAATCCTTTGCCAAGTTTATCTTGCGATTCTTAGGACTAAAAATCCTTTGCCAAGTTTATCTTGCAATTCTTAGGACTAAAAATCCTTTGATCATGTTATCTTTTACAATACAATTTGTGGAGTTCATTATCTTTGTGTGTGATCCTACTATTTTGAGCTCGTGTGTTATCTAAAATGGTCTAGGAGAATCAATTGGTGTGGTTGTGTGCGAACCACTTGGCGGTTAGGTGAGTTGTTTTAGTGGCCTTGACAGGGGTCCCGAACAAATTGGCCCATCAAGTTGTTAATGACATATCTCAAGGTTGGTATCCATTATCAGAGAGTGGGAGTATGGTAGAGTTGAAAATAAAATTTTCTCGCATACAATATTTTGCGCGAAAATTATGTTAAAAAATTAGTAATTGGATAATGTGGAGCAAGAGAGGATTAGAAAGCTTAGCGAATTTTCAACCTTGCAACATGTCTCAATTATTTTTATTTGACATTGATTGATGCGACAAAATATCTAGATATGTGTGAATAGTAATATGCTAATTTAATTAAAAGGAAAAATTGAACGAGGATAATTATGACATATGGCACCGAAAGATCTAGTATGTTTTAGATGAACAAGAGATCTTAGAGACCCTAATCCATTCAATGACTGAGCCATCAAAAGGTGATACAGAAGTTCACTAGAGGGAACTTGCTGCCTATGAAAAATGGTGCAAGAAAGATCACAATGCTCGCCTTACTATGTTAAGCAGCATGCATGACAATCTGATAAGTGAATTTGAGGAATATCCAACGGTTGAAAAACTATGGAATGCATTAAAGATAAATTTTGGTAGTATTTCAACCACTAGACTGTGTGGATTGACCATGAAATTTAACTCATATAAGATGCGCTCTGGCCACATGATGAAGCAATATCTTAGGGTAATGTCAACTATGATCTGCAAACTCAAAACTGCTGGAACCAATCTTATAGATAAACAGCAAGTCCAAGCGGTGATTCGTTCACTACCAAGCTCTTAGTAGACAATGAGCCAAAATTTGACGCACAATGAGAATATAAAAATATTTATTGATGTTGTACGTCATCTAAAACTAGAAGCTAAACGATTGAAAACTATCAAACCTAGTAGTTCATTATATACGGCTCAGTTAGGTTCGCGCAAGGCATTCAGGCCCAAGAGCAAGAACTTGAACTCAACTCCCCAACAAGGTGCTGACAGTGGATGAATGCCTAAGAAAGAAAGGATTGTCAAGCGCAAGACAAAGAAAACGTGCTAGAAAAAAAAGGACAAGTCCAAAATGGTCTGCTTTAATTGCAAAAAAAAAAAAAAAAAGGTCACTTCTCTCATAAGTGCGCCCCATGATGACCTTTTTCTCTTAAAGTAGACCAGACTTTTTTTACTCCCTTTTTTCCAATGCTTTTCCTATCTTTTGCTTGACAATCCTTTCTTAGGCACAATGATCCAGTGTCAACACCTTGTTAGGGAGTTGAGTTCAAATTCTTGCGCTTAGGCTTGAATGCCTTTCGCGAACCTGACTCAGCTGTATATGATGAACTATTTGGCCTAATAGTCTCCAATTGTTCAGCTTCCAGTTCTAGATGACGTACAACATCATCAAATTTTTTTATATTCTCGTTGTGCGTCAAATTCTAGCTCATTGTCTCCCAAGAGCTTGGCAATGAACAAATCACCGCTTGGACCTGCTGCTCATCTGTAAGATTGTTTCAAGCAATTTTGAGTTTGCGGATCATAGTTGACATTGCCCTAAGATGCTACTTCATTGTGTGGCCAGAGCACACCTTATAGGAGTCAAACTTCATTGTCAATCCGCGCAGTCTAGTGGTTGAAGTACCAACAAACTTTAACTTTAATGCATTCCACAATTTTTTCACTCTTGGATACTCCTTGAACTCACCTATCAGATCGTTGTGCATGCTGCTTAATATAGTAAAGCACGAATTGCAATCATTCTTGCTCCATTTTTCATAGGCACAAAGTTCCCTCTAGTGATCTTTAGTATCACCTTTTGTTGGCTTAGTCATTGAATGGGTCAGGGTCACCAAGACCTCTTGTTCATAAAAAAAATACTGGATCTTTCGATGCCATATGTCATAATTATCCCCATTCAATTTCTCCCATTAATTAAATCAGCAACAATATTCTTTGAAGCCATCTTACTACAAAATCGTGTGCAAAGGGATATTATTAGTCATACATATCCAGATATTTTGCCGCATTAATCTATGTTAAAAATAAAATAAAATAAAATTGAGACATGTTGCAAAATCGAAAATTCACTAAGCTTCCTAAGCATCTCTTGCGCCACATTATCCTAAGTACTAATTTTTTAACCTAATTTTCGTTCAAAATCTTATATAGGAGGAAAATTTATTTTCAACTCCACCATACTCCTACTCTCTAATAATGGATAGCGGCCTTAGCACTTGTCATTAACAACCTATTGGGCCAGTTGCTAAAAGCAACAATTCTTACTAAGGCTACCGGACGAGCTTCCCTCTATGCTTAACTCATTACTTTAACACAAGTTTATGCAATATTTCAAAAACATATGCATACGTTATCAAACATACAAGTGTATTAGTGATTCAGTCATATATTCATTTGCCAAATAAATATTCACATCATAAATCATAACTCATAAAGCACATAGCGTAAAAGCAATTTAATATGCAATTCATAAATCATAACTAAAGGGTGAGTAAAAATTCCGATAATTCCGGAAATTCAGTTCCGGTTTCGGAATATACCGAAATTGGAACCGATAGCCATTTTTGACAATTTCCAGAATTGGAATAAGAACCAGAAATTCCAGTTCCGATTTAAAAAAAAAAAAAACAAAAATAGCACTCAAAATAAAGTATAACATATGTAATTTGATTGAATGTTTATTTTAGAACTAGATTTTGGATGAAAATTTTACGTTTATTGTTAATTTATGATGGTACTTGAATTTTGCCGTGGGGTACCCCGTATTTTTTTTTTTAAATTCATCTGAATTTGTTTAAATGTTTATTTTAGAATCTAAATTTTGTTGAATGTTTACATTTATTGTTAATTTATGATGAATACTAGAAATTTTTTTTCAAAAATTCGATCTAAAAAATATTTTTAGCTCGTTAGGGCCCCAAAAAAATCCACATGCTGAATCAAAATTTCCGTCCATTCTGGTAAAATATCGAAATGGAACCGAAACCAAAAAAAAAATTACATTCCAGTGAATACCGGAACGGAACCGAATTTGGCCATTCTGATTCCATTCATTCCAGTACTCACCCTTAATCAAAACTCAGTCTCGCAACTCTTCTAGGCTCACGCCACTGTCACCTCTTGAGCATACAATAGCGCCAGTAGTAGCGCTGAAAGGATCCCAAGTGAAGACCATGGCCTACACGGCCATGACTGGGAGGATAAGTTGCGAGACGCGGCCCCAGTGACACCCATGGGGGCTCCTGACATGCCCACAGCGCGCGCGGCAGAAGCACATGACACGCCCATAGCGCGCGCGGCCGAAGCACCACAGCCATGCCATGGCATCAGCGCGCGCGCGCAAGCGAGGCCCACCAGCACCCTTGACAAACCATGACAGCTCAGCAATGCCCATGCTTGGCAGACCTGCCAGCCAGCTGCAGACATGCCATGGCAAGCCCATGGCCAGCACCAAGACTTGCCTTGACATAGTGCCACAGCAAGACTTTGGCCACCAGCCAAGCCAACCAGTAGCAGATGATCAAGAGTGGCTACCCACAGCAGCCACCTCCGGCGGCGGAGCACCACCACCTTAGCGGTGACCGAGCGGGATGTAACGAGCATGGCCTGGGGAGTCGAAGGAGCATCACCACCTATGGAGGAGAATGGCGGCGGCGCCACCGTGTAGGGCGGCGGACGGCGGCGAGATCAAGCATTTATGGAGATATCTTCAGAGATTGATTTCCTTGTGGTGAGTGATTGAATAAATCATATCTTCTAGATTTAAGATATTTCTCCTAAACTCTAGAAGATTAGTTTCCTTTTCAGTTAAGTTGTTTTAGGCATGTATCGTCAAATCTCCTTGATTCTAGGAATTGTTTCCTTAGAATCTTGAAGATTTGATTTAGATTTGATTTGATTGGGTTGGTAGGATTTTGTAAGCTCCTGAGGATGCCTATATAAGCAACAGTTAGTAATCATTCATTCAGAGAGTTGTGTTGTAAGCTTAGAGAGCTTGAGAGTGTTGGCCAGGCATAGGCACGTTTATGCCAGTAGACTTGGGGGCTAATAACCTCTTAAGTTTGGGCGTGCTTGGGCTAATAACCCTTGTACAAGTGTTCTTGTGGTTCGAAGGACTAATAATCCTTAGACCACGTTCTTCGTAATAACAGTGAGGCATACAGGAAACGGTTCGGAAGGATCGATTGTGGTGTTGGAGCGGATCGCGCGGAGGAGTTGGTAATTGTTTTAGAGTCCTTGACCGGGGACCCTAACAAGCGCCCCTTGGGCGGCTAATGCTAAGATAGAGACCCAAAAGTATATTTGACATTTTTCTAGTATTTCAACAAACAGCTGGGGAGCAAAACCTCAATATCATGAAAACAACTAGCATGGCTCTAATACTGATGTTGAAACTATCATATACATAGTAGAAAATCAAATGGGATTTCCGTATACCAAGCGTCCCCGAAATCGAATGTTTGAAGTTATTTGATGTGCCCCAACTATCAAAGCTCCAAAAATTCTTCTCGATGGTGGAGTATTTTAAGAGAGAATTACCTACAAATGCCCAAAGAAGGGAGACAATTTTCTAGAGAGAGAGAGAGAAGCTCTTCTTTTTTTGGTGTGTAGAAGTGAGGGAGGAGAGGCCTTTTATAGCCTCTCCTCAACCTTCTTTGAGTGACACTTGGCTTGCCACGTGTCACCACGCATGACAAAGTGTCATGCATGGAGGCCATGTGCCACCGTGCAAGACAAGTGTCATGCATGGGGGTGCCCACATGAGTGACCCCATTGGTACGGGGACACTGAAAAGTTTACTTTCTTCTCTCCAAAGTTTCCTGTTTTGGATTCTGAACTAGCGTCTAGCTGCATTGCAGGATTCTTGTAAACTGCCTCGTTCGAATCAAACTTGCAACCCAATTCTAGGAGATGAATAACAGGTGTTTGAGACTTAGCTTGAGTACTTCTACAAGGGAGCCAGCCACACCCATCTCTTAAACGATACTCAAGGACAGAAATCATAATAGAAAGGAAAAAGCTTTTCAAATCTCCGAAAGAAAACCTCCGAAGAAAAGAAACCAAACAAACATCAGCACAAAAGAACCTCCAGTACAATTTGCCCCTCTCCGGTTGAAAATCCTTCGAGAAAATACAGCCACCCAATAATCTTACCCATTAATCTCTGTTTAAGTATTAACCTTGACCCTTACCCATCTCCTACAGGCATTTTCCTTTTAAGATTAATATCCTGGTCAATTTACCTTACAACAAATGGGATAAATTCTGCACCGCAGAAGAGTCATCTTTAATTTTAACAGGAAAAAAAAAAAAACAAACAATGCTATGATCTGCCTCTTTCTGTGAAACCCCTTGGGGTTTAACAGGCCTATATTTGACCAAATGGGAAAAAAAAACATATATTTATATATATTCAAACAAACAAAAGAATAATATTACAAGTCAAAGACCATCATCAGAGACTGCAAATACAAGTCACAGTGACGTGTATCCGTTTTCTATTAATTTGAAAGCCAGTCACTGGAAAAGCAAAAAAATGTACAGAAGAAAAATCTTAAACTCCTCTCTGTCCTTTTCTATGTTCAAATTGCAGATTATGATGTCCGGTTTTTCCTTTGCGCACCTAAACTCTGAGAAGCAGGCTTCACTCCTCGGCCTCTGCCAGATGATAAAGGCTGGGCCCTGGTCGCAGGTGCAGGAGCAGCAATGGAATTCCAGAGATCATCATCGTTGGTTGTCCCAGCTCGTTTTACATTCAATGGTTTTGAGACTGTTTTCGGAGGAGGGGCGGCTATTGAATCCCACAAGTCATCATCATCGTGTTTGATAACTTTTGCTGTATTTTTCGGTCGCAAACTTGCAACTGCTGGAGGAAAAGAAAACATTAGGAGAATTCTTGAATGAAAGCCAAACAAGAAAGCTATCTGAAGAAGCAAATTGAACATATGATCCAGGATTGACGCTCGAATATGTAAACATGGTGTGGGCATCGCTGAGAACATCCAAGTTAAAATTGACAGTCTTAGCCAGGATTTCAGCTGATTGAGTCCCTATGGCATGCCAAATAACAGAAGCTTAATGGACACTTCTAAATGAGAGGTAGTTGACACAGTCATCAGTTTTTCAACCACCAACCATTGTAGTCAAAACCAGACTAGGATAGGAATGCATGCTTCGTGAAATTCCATGTGTGAAGTCTCTGGCTATGGAACAGTTGGGCCAGATTTGGGTTAACTACTCAATGCTTATATCAACTTCCATCAAACCGTAAGTACTGCCAGCAACTACCAGTTGAATGGATAGTCTACCTTGTTTTGTCTGCACAGCAGGTTGTAAGACTGGCCGCTTCTGAGCTGCTTGAATGTTTGCAAGAGCTGGAGATGGCTTTGGCTCTTCAAGGGGTTCAAGTTCGTCCCACCCATCCTTGTCAGTTTCATGCTCTTCATGGATTCCATTTTCAAGCTCTCCCCAACCATCCGTTGAGGTAGGAGAAGAAGGCTCAGGTTGATCAGCAAAATCTGATATGGAATTCGCACGGACAGGTGCTGTACTTGGAGCATCAATCACTAGAACTGTGGCAGAGAAATCAAATACTGAGATTAACTAGTTGTATAAATGCATTCACGTACTGTACCCACCAGTAGTAAATAATTGACCACATCATCTAATATCGGTGCATCATGCATAATAGAACTTCAGAAAAAAGACAAACTTAAAAAAATTGATACAATTTTCTATCCCACTCCTAACTTAGAGGCACACCATGCTTATAGTAAGCCTCTGTGCACCAGTTCACCCTTCTTTTTCTTCCAAGAACATGATCAAAGCAATCAACACGCATATGTGTGTCCTACCATTGTCCAACATGATCAACCAATACCTTTCACTTTTACCCTCGTCCCTAGTTCCAGGTAACAAGTCAACAACTGGGAACACTTTATACACAAACACATGTATGTATGTGCATATATCTTTATATACTGTACATACGTATATACAATGTACTATAACACAGACTGCATAACCAATCCAATTAAAAAAGTTGGATAGAACAAGTTTTATGACTACGTTAGTAACCACAATAATCACCTTTTCCATGAAACTTTTGAAGAAAAATATCACAATTGATCCAGTCATTCAGGATCAGTCTATCAGTAGCTAAGAGTTGAGCGTGAGTCAAAAAAGAGATCACAAAGCCTAGATTTACAATAAGCTGAATGTAAAATGAAAGCGTTATCAACATCATGCCTACCTGCAGAGGCATTAGAAGAAGTCGAAGTAAGCGGTGTGCTGGAAGTTGCAGAAGCAAGGGAAGCTTGTTCAGAAGGTTTCACCTTGTGAGTCAAGGAGCTCATGGCCCATCTGCAAAGGTTTCATGAGTTTTAAGACAGTGGTATGGTCAATATGCATTTTCTAACATCCGTAGCTGAAACACCAAATATGCACGAATCAGGTAAGAAGTTATTAATAGAACCATTCTAAAGGACTTATTTTAACAAAACTGGAACAGGTGGAGATTAACTAATTAGGCACATATTAAGATGCAGATGTCCTATGGCCTCTAAAAAATATTAAAGATTCGATACAACGAGAAAATCCCAGTCACAAGTAACAAGTTAGGATCAGGAACAGGGTAGAAGATCCAAAAATAAAAAATAGACACAATAAAAAGAAAGTGATTTCACAAGATGGCTTCACCAGTGTACGGTTGCACCTGACTCACAGAAAAGACACCAGCTCTGAATCACCACCTAAGATAATCACCTAAAATCATCCTAACCATGTGTATTCTTTTGAATGTATAGAATCACACACATACATACATAATTACACCGATGCATGCATATATCTGCACATGCAAGATTCAGATATACATGCAGACAGGAAAGTCCAGATTAACTCACCCAAGTAAGCCAGCATTGGCTGGCATTCCAAGGCCTGCAGCTCCACTGGTATCTCCTGAATTTGACTATAAAAAACCACCGGAAAAAATCAACAAAAATGGAACAGAATGAAACAAGCATCACCCAGAAGCTTGATTCCCTGAATATTTAACTAGTTCCAATTTTGGAATAAAACTAAAATAAGTAAAGAGACAAAATTGGAAGGAGAGAGAAAAAGGAATCAAGAGAAGAAATGGGTTAGAGATATAACTTCGCATTCAACATCGAAAGCACCTCTACAAATGCACACGCCATAAACTATTCACTCTATGTCTGAAGTAGACTATGTACCTCAATACATTTAGACGTTATGAGAAGCAACACAAAACCACAAGGAAGCAAAAAAAATAAGGCCGGAAAATCTATTTGAGAATACAGTAGGCGCCACACCCATTTCAGCAGATAACACATAGATCATATAATTCTTATTGTTGTTCTTAATCAGAGATAACTTCAACATTGCAAGGAAAATTTGGCAACACTAATAGAATACATGTCAAAGCACCAATAAGCACCAAATCAGTTTGTATAAAGAAATGTGCTTTCAAAAGGTGATGCTGGAGTCGCAACAAAATACTGTAGCTTGGAGGTTGTACTATGGGCAGCCAGGATAGGAGTATAGATAGGGAGGCCTGTGAAGGTGCAAAGGTATTTCTAGTAAAATGGCAACGGAAACACAGTTCCAACCATGACCAAGTATATCATCATAGATGGCATGTCAGTATGAAAGACACCAAAATTGGTTTAGGAAAATGTAAAAGAGGGTAAACACAAACATAAACTGCATATAAACTCAAGGAATACTTCTATTCTAAAATAGCATGCAAATTGGGGAAAATAAAAGCTGTGCGCAAAATCAAAAGCAAGAACAATTTAACAACACACCTTCTCTTGGTATTGCTTCACTATCTGCAAAAATTGCTCAACTGCTTGAAATGCTTTGGATTGTACATCGCTGTTCCAAATTAAAAAAGAAGACAACACAATGGTTCAGACAATGTGGTAAGAAAATGACCAGTACTCACCGGTAGGGACCTATCACCAGCAGATTTACAACACAGATAAAAGACAAAAAAAAGAAAAAGCATAAAAAAGGGGATTTAAAAAACATCGACACTCAATTGATGCAATGAGAGAATTATTGCGAGAGTGTTATAAATGACAAAAAGTAAGGTCTTAAAATCACTCGATCAAGTTCATCTCCTACACTGCATGATCTTTTCATGACCACTATTTCTTTTTTGGGGTAAGCAACTAATTTTTATTGATCACAAATAATACTCTATACATACACCAATTCCTTCCAGTACAAAGTTGGAACGATAGAAAAAGACAACAAACCCTAGTGAACACTGATAAACTCTAAGAACGAAGTTCTAGACATGCCCCAACACACTAAAAGGATTTTTGACGAAAACAGATCTTCAAAATATTCCAAGTAACACTAATCTTCGTGACATTAACCTCACAACCCCCTTTGGCTGCAGTAAACCTTACTGTTCACTCTCACCTTAGCAGGATGTAAACACATGAAATTAGTCCACTACCGAAAAAAACATCTATGACCTCCAAATCACTTTAAAATCCGTGTGTGAGCTACAAGTATGAGAACAACACTTCGATTCCAAAATCTGGAACTAAATTAACCATTTTGATCTCTTAGCTTGGTTTGCATGGTTTAGAGAAGGCAAAGTCATCAACTTTAACGAAAATTCTTCCTTCATGGCAATAAACCCCCACACCTCCTACGGCTGCAGTAACTCCCACCACAGTCTTTCACCAAAAGGCGATGCAAATACATGATTTGTATCATCTCCAGTCAAAGAGTGGACCTCTGCCCAGGTCAAAACAATTGCACTGCACAGATTTACTGTAGCTTAGATCAGGAACAACAAGAATTCATCACAAACTGGATTCACAACACAGACAACACTAAATCTTGACTGGCTCAAACTGGGCACAGAGGTCCGAAATACAAGCCAAAGCCATTTCAAAAATAGATCTTGACAGAATGCCCAATCCAAACCATCTGCAACAAGCCTCAGCCAAGACTGGCCAACAACACTAACCCGGATCTGTAGACACAACCCCTCCATTTACCGAGATCTAGCCACAAAATCGCACAACCCCTCCCCCAAATTGCACAACCCAGCCACCTCAAACAGCAACACCATGTTGAGAAAGATAGTTCTGGTAAAGACACGAGAAAACAATATACAACTCACCATAGAAAAGAGTAGAGGCTGCTGTGGACAACTCCCACCTCTGACCAGGGGCTTCTGGGATGAGCAATAACACACCACTGGAGCCCCTCAGTATAATCATCTTTCTCATTCTAGCTCTCCCGTGACTTATCCCAAAGCGCCAAGTATCAAATTTCTACATATGGTTCTCCTAAAGAGAGCACTGATTTGTTAACTAATCCTTTTTTGTTTCACCCCATACTAGTCGCTTAAATTCTCAATATGTTAAACAACAAATCTCTGGCCAACCCAGTCAGGTGGGGTAACACTTGGTCCATATTCATGCAAATGTACACCGTATAAAAACAGGAGATGACAAGTTAAAGTAAAAATGTCAGTTTCAGGAGATAAGCTCTCAGAATTCCAAAAGTTCTCCTTTCTGACCCCTCATTCTCTGCGAGATCCAGATGAAACCTTAAAAACAGAAGAATATCATTGTCCAACCCTAGCTTTAGAATTTAAAAAACAACTGAGCAATGTAACAAGATATGTATTAAATGGAAGGGAAATTCTTCCAGAAAGAAGGCCTACACGTGTCAAGACATCTTTTGACACTAATGAACACCAACCCAAAAAACTGTGAGGAAATGTAAAGATGATGACTTTAACAGAAATTCAGAAAAAATCATATAAATTGATGGGTAGTTGCTGTCATGGACCCCATATGGCAAGTGGAAAGGCATCAAATCACCCCAAGAAAACCAAAAAGCAAATAACAAAAAGAACCACTTGGAGGGGGAGGGGGAGGGGAAATTCCCCCGCCACCCCAAAATGATAGGGCTGCCACGCAGGAGACACCACATCACCGCTGGCAGTGTGGAGAGGCAAATCCCCTGCTCAAACCCCATGTGTCAGAGGAGCTAGCCACACTCAAATTTATCAAATTAAAAACTGGAGGTTTGATGTCAAAATCATGAAAAGCACACTATTTTTCCTAATTTCCCAAGTCTACGAATAAAGTAAAGGCCCAATCTTTAACATCATTTGAAACAAATACCTTTATCTTCAAATGTTGAAAATATACTAACCCCAAAAAATTTCAGAATTTTGAAAAGTTTCAAGTTCGCACTGAAATCTACATGAACTTGAGTGGTATCTAATTACTGTTCTATGAGTTTATGAGTTTTAATGTCATTTTGTGATTAGAAATAGAAGAAAACATATTACAGCTAACACTTCTATTAATTAGAAAGTCCAAGGACAATCGATTCAATACTAATAATTGAAAACATCAGAGGTGAAGTATTCAAAACCACAAGCAGTGTTCTCTAACACTCATGTCTTGTTCTACTGTAATTATCCTCCCAACAGATATTAGAAATCAAATGATGAAATCAGTGGATCAAGGGCACATTTCTCAGTACATCAGTAGGCCGCTGGACAGTTTGGGCAAGGAGAAATGCGATCAAAAGAAGAAACCAAATAGGACAAGCAGAACCAGTTGAAGAAATGAAAGACATTGGAAAACATGCACATCCTTGAATTCGTACAGCAGGGGGAAAATGGATATAATAGAAAAATCATCTGAAGAATAATTAACCTGTCAGGATCAATTGTAAGTACAACAATATTTGGAAGAATCCGAGTTGCAATCTCTGTGATGTCATAGTAGGAACTGGTGGCACAAAGAGCCATGACGCCTGCCACAATACAATTTTTAGTTGGTCAAAAAACCCAATTGTGAATCAATATCAAGTCAATAAATATCCAACATACAGAGTAGAAGATGATGTCAACAGAAAAGATTTTTGTAGTTTATGCCAGGAATTCTACGAAAAGTAGGCAAAATAGTAGCCACAGATCAACAACATAGAATTGTAATATACCTGCTCCTCGAGCGGGCGAGAAAGTATCACGCAGTGCACGAACTGTAAATGCATTAATCAAAACTCTTTTCCTTGTCTGCATTGTAGATCTGACCCTATTAGTTGAGACTATCGCAAAATAACAATCTAAACAGCATCTTCTCAGGAATGATCAGGGGAATGACCAATATTACAATCTTAAGCAATTTGTGGATCAGCATATCTAACAAGAATTTCAAATTACTCAGAAAGTCAATGAATTTCATTATAAGCAGCAACTTGCTGATACCAACCCCGTCATTCAGGTAACTTGCAATATTCCCAAGTAAAATGGTAGTATTTGTTCTAATTGCTGGCTCTTCATCAACCTGCAAGATTTAAAAAATTGCAAACCTCTAGAGCATCAACAGAGATATCAAAGAATCAATAAAACCAACTTCAGGAATCAAATGAAAAGAAACAAAGATAAATCATTAACCAAGTCTTTAAAGTTTTCACTTCCCTTGGTGGTTGAAGCTATTACCTGCAACTTGGAGAGATACTTCAATAGTGAGCCTGAAATTGTACGTTGAGAAAGCTGCAATAACAAGTGAAATATAGAAGCCATTTAGAAAGGATTCAAAAACTCAAAAAAAAATATCTCCCTTCCACAGTAGACAGGCTGAGAAGATTAAAAAACAAAAAAGAAATACAAACACCGTAAATGCAGAATGAAGACGGAAAAAAGAGGTGAAGAAGCATGGTACTTTTCTTGCCCGTAATATCACAAAACAATGTTGACCACAGCATTAAACTACCTCAAAAACCCCAAAATTGGATATTGATCCACCAGCGTGTAACTAGGCCCGTATACTTCAGTGAACCACAAGCCATCATGTATTTTGTAGTTCCTTGGCCTTGCTTTAACTTTATCCTTCATCATGTACTTGAAATGTGTTTAAACTTAATTCAAATCACTTGAATCTATTTGTGACCCAAGCAAATTGAAGAAATTCCCTAGTCTTGTCCAAAATGGGTGCTATGATGGAAGAGAGCTTGGAAGAGTGACCAGACTTCAAGGTATCCATGGAGAAAAAGACGGAAGTCTGGAAGTAATATAGGGACAACATTGCTCCATATTGCTATTTGGGGAACATGCAAGCCTTGATCCTAACCAAATTTGGGAATTACTAACACTCGCTCCACCACAAAATGAGTGGCTTAACAAATAAATACTAACTTTAGAAGAAAAAGTAACCAATACTAAACATCTGAAAATTTTGATGGAACTTTCCAAAACATTGCTCTTATGAAAGTAATTCAAATTGTGAGTCAATGGATGTTGTGGAAGTGAAGAAAATGAATGCTTTGACTATTGGATCGGTTGTACACTTAGCAACAAATAAGAATACGAGGTTGAGACACTGACAATGGCACAGAGAGAGTAACATTTGAGAACAAAGATACTACTAATCCGTCATCCACCAGCAATAGGGTTTAAGGACAATCTTTTCAAATCACGTGAGAATGATCCATTCCCCAAGCTTAAGCCTGGACCCAATATACCAACATCCAACTTCAAGGTGTATCTCTTTTACTGCAATACTTTTCTTAGAAAGAAGTCTCAAATTCAAATTTCCTTGGTTGAGTAATTCCCACTGTCAAGCCTAAGACTTGGTTTTCCAGTTCCATAAATAGCCATCTAAAGCAATTCTGGGGAATAAGATTTTCACTTCAAACATCAAACCAAACACAATGTGTTGGAGAATCCTCAAGTTTTCAAATGGAAGCAGATGGCAAGAACAGCAGCTAAAATTTGCCATTATCTTTCACCAGAAAATTCTAATCAACAAATTAGCTTTGGTATGCAATAGTAGACTGAAAAAACTTCCAGAAGCCAAGTAGCAAATTTCTGCGGCAGCTTCTTATTTTGCTGTGAAAGAGTCAAATTCTTGTTCTGCAATTGGCATAACAGCTTAACAAAATCAAGAGAGGGCCCAAAAGGGTGCTAATCAACCGACAAAAGCAGGACCAGTTTGTGACTAACTCCACCAAAAGCAACAAGATATAGAACTAATTGCCGTCACCATAGCCAAGACTTATGTTAAAATCTCTCAAAAGTAATTACCCACGACAACACTAGTGAAAAGAAAAGAAATATAAGAGATTAAGGTCATCCTTGATAATGCTTGACCACTAAGCAATAGATATTACTGAAATCTTAACCAAGAAACCAAAACACTTTCAGAACATCAAAGCTCAAAACCATTCTAGTAAATTCATTACTTAGGTTTGCAGGTAAATGTTAAACAAAGACTGGTTTACAAGGAAAATCTTGATAGACAAAGAACAAGTAATATGCTAACTGCTGCCTGAGTTCCAATAGCAACAGAGGTAAAATTAGACATGAAATTTTCACATTGCTCACTACGATAAAAACTTTTGATATTGCCCAAAGGAAGAACTCCACAATAATTACCAGCATACTGTCGTAATAAACTTAATACATTAAGTGTTTCTCATCAATCAACCATGGATTTTATCAATAAATCATCATACAGAAAGCAGCGGGAATAGGAGTCTAAAATCAAAATTATGGTACACGTACCTTAGGAGCTAGAACAAGCATAGATTTGAGAGTCAGTTCCCGAAGGAAAGCAGATGTGTCAGAGAACCCAGTAGCAACATGCGGGTAAACCTAGTTCCAAACACCAATTCCAATTTTAGGACTCCCATATGGATAATACGGTTAAATGATATATTATCAGAACTTGCATCCAAAATAAAAGTAACTGGAATTTGCATGATTATAAACAGGCTTTAAAGTCATTCTTTCCATCAACTGCATACTTGCTCATCAACAACTTGTGCTGATAATGACTCCCCATATTGATCAATATGCTGAAGAAGACCAACACGAATAGCTCGGTCATTGGATGCAAAGAGTTTCACAACAGTTGGCAGCACCTACAAATAAGAGCAACAAATTACCTTGAGTGGTCAGAGCAAAAGATCTACAATGAAACGGGGAATTTTAGATAATATGTAAGAAGAATTTTAGACAAGAATTAATTCCAAGGACAAGGACAGTGTAAAGTTCCAAGAAGAATATGACCTTGGCACTGAACTCTTCAGTCGGAAGCCAGGAACCCATCTTCAACAATGCAGTCAAAGCAGGGGCAGCAGCTGAACCAAACTCAAGGGCAGAAGCCAATAAAGGAAGCAACTGTAGAAGCAAGAAATAAAAGCATAAATTGGAGTTCAAAACTGGACTCTATGTCTCAAGTTAAGAGATAACATATGAATACCCAAGTCACACCTTTTTCAATACAATCTGGCGAGGAAGCTGCTCTGCTAAATTCGGAAGCTTGCGGAAGAAGGTATCCTTTTCAACACTGTCTTTTAAATTTAGAATCTCCATGAAATGTATTGTATCCACCAGTTTATTTTGGAAATATTCTGCCAATACATTGGTTCAAAAACCTCATATTACAAGGAAAAGAATGGCAAAGAGAAGAAATCCAAGACAAATATAATGGCCAAAATAGGAGATAAAACATATAAACAAAAGAACACAAGAATTAAGAAGAGTAAATTTCACCAGAGAGCTATGCATAATCATCAATAGTTTGACACAAATATTCACACTGACATAGAGACATGGATGGTAATATATACCGGTAAGTATGAAAGAAATGGTTCCAAATAAAGTACAGGGCAATTTAGGAAAGCTAATGGAATTGTGTCAATTAATTTTTCAAAGTGGATACTATTTTGGGAATCTCACAATGGAGATTGGAAAAATATTATCAGAGAGGTAGAATTTAGATCTCCCCACCATTGAAGCCACTTGAAACCCATCTTTGGATTAAAAAGCAGCTCATTCCACTCTCACTAGCAAGAACATGTATGAACAAGTCACCACTCAAAAGAACTCCACAACGTTAGGCACGAAACCCAAAACAGGCAATTTGTGTGCTTGTCAAATGAGCCATATGGTTCTAAATCAACTCTATCAGAGCTTTATAATGCCCCTACCAAAACTGTAAATTTAAATATTCACAAGGACAAATAAATTCCCACATAACTCTACTCCATACTCCTTATGAACATATAATCACTATCCAGCAAAAATTACCACTTGTTCAGAAATCAGTTCTCCTTCCTTCTCTTATATGAAGATGTACAGAGTAATAAAGAATCAGAATGGAAAAGTAAACAATCCAAGGTAACAAGTAATTATAGATTCATAAATTCTGCTCTTCCTCTGTTAATGGGGAAAATCAAACCATATTTCATAGGATTAGAGTTTATGCAAGAGTACTTAGAACAATTAATTGTAGTACTCACCACTATTGTCTATAAGCTTCAATGTATTCAACCTGCGAGAAGGCATGGCGCTCAAAAGTCGCTGGTAATCTGGAAGCAGAGACTGTGAGGCAAGAACATAGACAGACATAAATGAAAATGGAATCAGAGCAACCAAATGCTTCCATACAACAGAAACTGTTAAGACGATACTCCAAACATCAGGTAACAGAGAGTATGGGGTGAAGGGGATGTGGGAAAGAAATAGAGATATTGACCTCCCAAAAGCAGATAATGACAAATCACCAATTTCTCCCTAACAATAATAGACTAACCTTTGAAATGGAAGAAGTGTTTTTCAGCTCCTCTGTTCTGCCCAACTTCATGCCAGAGAATAGTTCGTATATCAGACAGCCTGTCAATTACCATACAAGACTTAGGGTGTGTTTACACACCAAAATTTTACACTTAATAAAATTTTAACACAATAAAAAATTACAATATAATCTCTCTCTCCCATCAAATCATTACTTTTCACTATAATAAATATTAAAAATCATCTCTCTCTTTACTTTTTCACCAAATCCAATACCTTAAAATTTTAACCTCCCCAAATTTTACAAACAAACAGACCCTTAGATTGCTTAAAGGAGACTACCAAGAAAAAACAATAAGCAAAGCAATAAGACTAGTCTTATACAAGCAGCAAATGAAGCTGCAGAACTCGTGTTAGGTAATGGAATTTCGGATTGGTTACACCTCACATATTTACTCCCCCTCTGTAATTCAAGTGCGAAATAATAACAGCAGGACTTAAACAAACCTTTCAATCGTAAATCCTAATCCCGTAGTTTCCTATTGGATTCTTTTCTTGATTTTTTGGAATGATTTGAGTTTCTGATTGTCATTCTTAGGGACTCTCATGTGAAGATCCTGCATGCTAGAATACCATTCTTTTTCCAATAAATTATGTACTTAAAAGACTCTCTGTTACACTCCTGTGTGCTTGGATGTCTCTCTTTTTTGAGTAAAATATTTCTTATCCGAACAATTTAGCGATGAGATTAATTTACAAAGACAAGCAAATAATGCAATTATAGAACTAGAAGCATAACCTTGGTGGCTATCACTTCATTGAACAGAGAAAATTATGTGTCAGTACCACAATGAAAAGTAGCCAGTTCGATTTGACATGAAGCAGCATCTCATATGACATCATGCAAGAAAATATGTTCCCGCAAAATAAAGCATCGTTGATACAGATCAGCTAACATTTGAGGCGTTACAACACCAAGGATTAAAATACTCGTATAGCACCAATAATGTCAGCAGATCATTAAGAGAGAAATTACAAAAATCTACTTCATTTACCAAAAAAATTATCATAATGGATTTCTATACAGAAAAGGAACTATGAGAGGTTTACCCAAGCCCCAAGAATCAATGGCCCAAGGTGGAGATTTTCTGATTGCAGCCCAGTCAGAATTCAACAACTCGGTCGGTTTGTATTGTGCTCCAACAAGCCACGCATATGGCTGAAAATAATATATAACAAAATAACATGTATAGATTAAATCCCAAACCCAACAATCACTACGCAACTTTTGAAAAGAAATCAACCGTGAACCATGGAAAACTCAGAACAAATTTCAGCAACAGCAACCCCATCTCTATTTCAGTACTACCAAAAACATATTATATATGAAGAAATCTTAGTTAAAGGATCTAAAAGCTAAAAATTTAGTGTTCTATGGTTCAGTGGAACATTTTCTAAAAGAAAGAGAGGCTTCATGGATGAAGAGTGGCTGCAGGAATCATACTTTGAGAAGTATGGATTGCTTTGGCTCAATGATTCTCTGCCGAGGCTAAGGGTTCAAATAAGGTGGCTTTGGGGAAGACCATTTAAGGTTCGCTAGTTTGAGATTGAAGTTCATTAGAATGCACAGACCAATGTCTAGATTTCTTTGAAAAAGCATTTTGCAACCTAAAGTTTCACCAAAAGTGGCTTTATTCACTTGGCCACTGCTGTTTGGAAACACTGAAAGGATAACCTACGTGAAACAAATAAAAAAGGTTGGTCTTTTCATATACTGAAATTAGCCACATAAAAAATTCATAGAACAACAAACAAAAAATTTGTGGCAAAAGAGTGGTTCATCTGCTTCTTCATTGCTGCATTGTGGAAGAACTGTTGTTGCTTGTCTTTTCCAAGACTGTAATTATAAAATGTAATTGAGGAGAAGTCAGCATGTTGGAAAGGGCATTTGGCAATGCACTAAAGCAGTTTGATCTGGAACAGTATTCTCTCACGTATTTTGTGATGCATTTGAAGGGAGAAAATCATCAGGCTTTTCCAAGGATTCAAAAGTGGAGGCCAGAGATTATTAAAATGACTATCGTACATTGGAAAAGGACTTTTGAGTAGGAGGCATAAGGGTTTCTCAAGTAGTTTGGTGTATGGCACCTCGACCAGTTGTTTTCCTTTTGAGTGTCTCTATGATTCCCATATACCATGCTCCCCCTCCCCCCTTTCTTCTTGTGCCTCTGGAATTCTTTCTGAACTAACCCCTTTCTTTTCACCTTCTTAATGGTGTTGGTAGAATAAGTTCCACTGATAATCTTGCTCAAGTTTTATGTTCACGGTAATAGTGATATTTTTTTTTTTGATAAGTAGTAATAGTGATATTTAAACCATTGCATAAGTCACGGACGGAATGACATCTAAACACATAGATTACCAGCACAGGTCCAGTGGAAGCTTCATTATTCACATCAAACTCAGAGAGAACATCGAAGGCATGCAACTTCCAGTCCAAAGTTTGTGTGACAACAACACTTGCCAAACAAACATTACCATGAACCTGTAAACATTAAAGTAAGACAGAGTGAAACATAAGTCCATAATGAGAGAAAGAGAAAGGTTGAAGAAGAAGAAGAAGACACTGGGGTGCAAACACATATGTCTTCGTGTAGCAAGTTCAATTATACAAACATATTCTATTCACGGACACTTACAAGTTTACAATCATTATTTAGGAAGCTCACAGCTTTGGCTATCTGGTGGAGTCCCCACGCATAATACTCGTCCCTATAACCAACTTAAATTATAAGTTACAATGAACAAAATTGACATACCAGGATACTTGATGCTTCAAACAACTGTTCTAATCTTATCATTCTCATTTAAAATCACATCCAGAGAACAAAAGATGTTGTGTATCTACTGCCGAACTATAGGTCAAAAAAAGCAGACAGATTTGGACTAATTACCTAAAAGTGAAAAATGGAAAGGAGAATCTATAGCGAACAACGATAGCCAAAATATACTTAATCCAGGAATAGTCAGAACTTCCTCATACCATACAAAAGCCCTACTCTATGCACAAAACAACTCATATAGAGATCGCATAACAAGTGACAGGTGAAAATAACTGAAACAGCTCGGATCTCCTTTTGCACTTCACAAGACAACCTTAGGAGCCAGCCGACGAACTTGTCCATACCTTTGTGTACCTTCTAAACCTAGTTCCTTGATCTTTTCAGACAATGGCATAACAGGCTCTGTTACAATATAGATGGTGACCTTCGTAGTAGAACCATCAAATGTTTCCGACTCAGTACTGTGAAGAAATGATAAAATATTGGGATGCCGGACCTGAAAAGGAGCAAAAGAAATTTTATGTGCTTGAAGGTGCTACTCAAAACAACTGCAATAGATTCAACACATGGTTGAAACTAAGCTTCTAATAAAACTTCAAAAGCTCCAAGCGCGATTTCAGACGGTTGTCAGAGGCGGTTAGCAACCGTTTTCCATGCTTAAAGTGGGGAAGAGAAGAATAAACTTCATTTCGAAAATCACAAAGGGATGCCTCAAAATAAGTTCCCAAAACAATTAAAGGGTTTAAAACTTCAAATTGTCTGCAAGTCTCGCATAAGTACCAGTTTTGTGCTTCTTTCTTTCTTTTTCTTTTGTTTTCTTTTTTTTTTTTGAAAAGAGGGGGGGGGAGAGGAAATGGTTCCTAACCATCATAGCTTAAGCCTTCAAATAAACAGTTTTCAAGTTTCTTGAAGCACTTTCTGCAAGAAGTACTTGTGCCAGATTCAATAACGTCTGAAACAGTCAAAAAGCAAAAAGCAAATAATGCACCCTCCGCAATAGATAAGCACCAACATGAGTAATGTCAAAGCAAATATCCACATCTCTAATCCAGACTTAAAGAATGCAACTCTTGCCTTTAGACATGGAACTCAAAATTTCAGATCATTGAAAGGGATGATTGATTGCAAAATAACTCTCGCCAACATGCCAAACAGAAATCACAAAAAAACTTTCTAACTGCTTTTTGAACCCCCCCCCCCCCCCCAAAAAAAAAAAAAAAAACCTCTACAAATGGCGGGTGTAACTACTTGCTGATCAAAGAAAACGTGTGTAACCGTCCCCCAAATGCAGCCTTGAAAACTGCAAATCTCGCCTACTGTCATGGTTTTCAAACTTTACACCATCCAAAAGGATGATCAGGTGCAACTTGAATGTGTTTTCAATGAAGATCTGAGGCACGAGCATGCAGCAGGATATCTCATACTCTATAGCGTATAGTCATGGAATTCCTACTTCATACCATAGAACGGGATACTCAGGTGCAACTAGAGCATTGTTTCAACAAAGTTTCACGAACATGAAGTTAAATATCACATCTAATCTCCAAATGCATCTATTCCACGGAAAAAAATCTACAAACTGCAGGGTTAACTGATTAAGCACCAATGAAAACTGATTGCAAGCTAACCTATCGGAGATTGAAAACAGAATCAACCACTTTGCACATTTCCCAAAAACTGTCTAATGGAAATATCAAATCAAAAAGTGAAACAAAAATGACAAAAAAATGTATAAGGATCCAACTAAATCCAACACCATAGTTATTAGGAGCTTACAGTGCGGAGCCGCTTGACACCATTTCGACCAGCAGCCAAATGTCCATCTTGGGCATTACTACCAGAAAGTGAAAATACTGACACGGGAGACCCATCTTCCTGAAAATTAACCCCAAATCAAGAGAAAACATCAAATTTAACGAAGAAAATAACATAAAAGTAGCAAATAGGAGATTTTCTATCCTAGGGATTTGTTCTCCTACCAAGGTTTCAAAAATAATACCCTCAATTCTAATAGATAGACAGTGATTGCAGTTGTAACAAATGAACAACCTAAATATGCATGAATCCACTGAATCTTCTACAAGAATATTGACTCCATAATAATTTATGCAAAATTTATATCCCAAATTGGTTACCAACCAACTCTAGCTCTGGGAGATTACATAGCAAACTGCAAAGCAATTTAGAACTTCTGCCATGTTTACTTATGCATGATTATAAAGTTAACACCATCCATCTGGGAAAAGAAGTGTTCTCATAAAAGGAACAGAAAAACACTGAGCTGTGCAATGGCCAGAGCCCTCTCCGTCTGGTCTGGTTGAATCCTTGAATAGAATACCGTGCCTCAAATCTCTTCATGGAAACATCCGAAATACTGTTACTTTATCCTCGCACCCATGGTTACAATAGCTCATAAGCTCTAAGGGAAGCAAAAGGACTATTCAAGACACAAGAATAACAGCAAGCTAAAACACCATTCCATCCCTTGTTTCTATTGAGAACCTTACACGTGGAAGTTAATTTAGATTCACCACGAAAAAAAAAAAAATATATATATATATATATATATATATTCCTTGCTGATAGTTTCCCCACCGTCACCTAACAGTATTTGCAGGCATAATTTTTGCTTTAGGACTCATGAAATCAACATGAAGATCTAACCATCTACGCTAGCTAGCTGGACCTACAAAGACAAATAGTTTTCACTAGCATTGCAAATCTAAGATCCAAGAAATCATTTCTAGCTGAAGCTCCTACAGAAGTCTATGATCACCCCCATAAAACCAAATCCAGCGGGTAACAACGCACCAAATTCCGCACAGTGCTGAGAAAAATTTATTTTATTTTTCCCATATCCAGTTTCTATCGATCCACCTAACGTATTATAAATTCATTCCAATTGTTAATCCCAGTGCAAACACCGCAAAAGAAACTACATTCCAGGGACGCAAAAACAACAAAATCAAAGGTGAGCTACGAACAAATAGAACACCTTTTAACTAGAGCACATCCTTAAACCTTATAAAACCAGTGAATTTACCCGGATCAAAGCCTAAATACACAATAACTTGATGAACACACACACATACGTATAGGCGTATCAGAGAGAGAGAGAACTGTGGTTATAGAAACCTTGGATGTGGCACGGAAGTGAGTCCAGGAGCCCCAAGCAGAGGGATAAGGGTCGCCAATGTTGTAGGGTAGATCCTTGATTCCCGTACCAGATCCACCCACTACTCCCTTCAAGAACTTCAACATCTTCTTATTGTTTCTCTACCACTACCCCTATAATTGAGGAGGAATATATGGTTTCGATTCGTGACTGTATGCAATGATAGTAACAGCCAGAAAGAGGTAGAGAAGGGAAAGGAAGATGAAAATGGAACAGATCAATGAAAATTAAAGATAGGAACCACCTATTCTTTTTAGGGAAAAAAAAAAAAATTGGCCACCTAGCTGGCTCCCCGCTTGGATCCCTCGCGTATTTTGAAGCGATTCTACTCAGATAATTGGAGGGATGCTTCGGGTTAGCTTCTGTGAAGGGAAGTGCTTAAGAAAAACCGAGTACTGTTTTTGGAAAGTGCCCAAAAAAGTATTTTTATTTGTAAATACTTGTATGAAGAGTAATGGGAGTGAACCCCAAAAAAAAAATTAGTGAAACTTTTAATATTCATTTACCCCAAAAAAACACTCTTTTAATATATTGTCTAATGCTGTGAAATAGAATACAAGTGTCTTACTAAATTATATAATTCAAAACTATCGAAATCATCAGATTAAGTTTTCGAAATATTAAAATTCATCAGTTTACACCTTTTTAATTAGATGATGCAGTTGAAACATGCAAAATATGGTTATAAGGCACAATCTTGATGGTTGATTCTATGAAGGTGATCACATTTTGTATGTGAAAACTTTGTGTCATATCATTTAGATTTTAACATAACATATTATTGAACATGATAGTGTAGGTTATCCGGATTTTGAAGCCAATCAAATAGCATTTTTATGCTTAAAGTGGCCAAAATCTGCAAGAAAAAGCTTTTGAAGTTTGCGGCGTCTTTTTACCATTTTTTTGTAAGAGTTTTTACGTCTTATGCATATTGTCCCCTCTGCCACTACTCCCAACAAGATCTTATGAAATTGACTCTTCAAGAGCTAATTTCTGGGTTCGTCCCTAGAGGCAAGTAGTGTGTGTTATTATTGGAGGTAGCTAAAGCCTAAAGATAAAAAGGGCTCCAAGGACTAGTTTGCGATCCTCTTTTAGGCTTGATTGGGTTCACAAGTCCATCAAGGATTTGTGTGCCTTGTTACAGCTTCTCCCTTGCCGCTAGACCCACCTATCGAACACCAACGTCAGTTGTCAAGTGTGTAAAATTATGCGAGCATCTATGTATATAAGTACGCTTTTCGGCTAGTTGAATTTTGTGTTGTAATGAAGTCTAGATTCCGTTTATTTCATGATAAAATCTTTTATCCGCAAGTAAAATTTTCTCAATTTTCAGAAAAGTACTTCTTTCTCAGTGCTTGGCTGTTGTTTTGAAAATATTTTCTTTAATTTTTTTTTTGTTTGTGTTGATTTAGTAGTGCTTAAGACTTAATTATATATTATATATACCATATATATTGCCACCTGAAATTAAAGAATTGCTATGAAATACGCTTGGTCTATTAATACTTTTTAAACAAATACTTAAAAATATATAGCAAATGCTATGAAATACGCTTGGTCTATTAATTTTTTAAACTACAAAATATAAGAAATGTACTTAATGATCTAGAAACAATAACGTAATACAACATTTGTGCAAGATATATCATGTAACCAATTTAAGACAACACCATCTTACAACTTTCACCTTTTTGAGCCTATGTTTAGATTTTATTAACTTTTAAGGGAATTTGTGAAAAGTTGGTAGATGTTTGGTTGAAGATTGATTTTTATTGAAGTTTATGAAAAAGTGTTGAATGATATTCTTTGAAATTTTTTTTTTTAAATGAAAAAATGTTAAGAGTTTATGAAAGAGTGTGAGAAGAGATAATTTGAATTGAGAATGATAAAACTTTTACTAATATGAGATTTTTTTTTGGTAAACCAAACTTTGAAAATTTTAAAAATTTTCTGAAAAACAAGAAATTTTTGTGAGGGACATTGACTTCTTTGAAAAGAGTAAGCACTAGCTACCACAATACAGTAGCCCAAGTTTCGGCCTATCCAATATTGGGCTACTACTGCAACTAAATTGATGTTTGATGCTCCCCCGGCCCAAATATAGCCAACACAACGTCACACAAAACAGTTTTCCTGAAAAAGGAACAAAAACAGAACAAAATGGTAAAATACGCAACAAGATTGCAAGTCATTTCCCCGTACACAAGTTTATCATGGACCAAAAATACGTACGTTTCTTCAGAATGGAGTTTTTCAAGTACACCACAGAAAACACAACCTAGATATTTGATGTTTTTCTTTTGACAAACACTGACAGAGCCTTACACCAATTGTTTTCTATTACCCAGAAGCTTGAAGTTGGTCTCTCCTTTTCTTTTCTTTTTTGATGAGTGGGTAAGACCGAATCTTCTTTCCTTCAAAAACTTGTAACCCATCCTAGTTTTGATACGGTACTTTACATAATGGAAGAGGCATAACTTGGAATGACATATTACTTCAGATAATTGACAGCAGATGAAAGAATGTTTTGAAAAGTTTTATGTTTGTAAACCCTAAAGCTCATAAACAACAAACAGATCCTGCCTTCCATGAATTATCTAACTCATCCCAGCTGCTTTTGACGGAGGAAGTGTTCCAAACATCTTGTCCCACAAGGATGAAGTGATCCCAAAGCCTTTGTCCTGGATCTGGAAATGATGATTTAAGTGGTATTTCTGCAAAACACAAGCAGACAGCCTTATTTGTTGACTTGGCCCTAACCAGATTGATTTGATAATCCTTCATTCAAAAAACAAAAAAATTAATGAAAGAACAAACCAGAAAGCAGAAACGTCTCCTTGTCAAAACTGTTTTCTTACTTTCGGGTAAGTCTTTTCAAACTCTTATGGCCAATAGAAAGGAGATATAATTTGTCAGATGATGTCCTCATCAAACAGCATTTATAGACTTCTAATCAGGAAATACAGCATATGGATTACGAGACATGAAGGCAGGTTTGTAACTAAACATCTGTGCAGCCTGCAGCACTCTTACCTTGAGATTACAAGCCACTTTGCTCGATGGTTGACAATGGTGGAGATAGTAATGGGTGCAATCATACATCACATAACCCAGTAAACCGCCTCCAAACAAAGCAGGAGCAGTCGAGGGAGTGGATATAAGCTTGACCAAGTTCCAAAACTGGAAGTAGATGGAAAGTAACACTAAAAATCAACAGACAAGAACTTTATACAACACCTGACAGGCGCAAATTACAAAGAAAACTGATCACAAATATAAATCTCAACTACCTAGAATTTCATATATGCGGCCTCCAAGACAGAATCAATGTGTAAGCTCCTAAATTAAACCCTATTTACTAATAGGCATAGAATAGAAAGAGAATACATTACAATGAGAAAATTCCGCCATTATGGATCCTCACCCATCTCAGGCCTCAGATATCAGCATTATCAAAGTAAATATATGCAAATGGAACTGCTCAGAACACCGAAGTATTAAGTCATACACACCACTGCACAAAGTACATTGAACGGAATTGGCAACAATAGAATGTCTAAGTGAATGACCAACTTGCTTCCATTAATGAACTCCATGCTAATATGTTTAGAATAAGCACAAAATACACATCTAAGTTGTTCTTTTCATTAATTAGCAAATATTATAAGGATAAAGGATAGGGAAGAGTATACATACAGGTATACAAAGCACAGCTGTGGCAGCAGGTGGGAAGACAAGTCTCAAGCTATCCATTGGATGCTTATGGTGGCAACCATGAAGAAGATAGTGAATGGTGTTTCCCCTAAACAAAATGCAAAACAAACTTAGTACTAGAGATTTTGAATACCCGCTTTGAACACACATTGGTTTGGCGTGGGGTGGGTAGGGGGAAGACAAGGGCAATGTAATTACTAACCAGTAACTCTTCGTTTTGATGTGGAAAAGGAAACGATGCAATGTGTACTCAATGAGTGTCCACACAAAAATTCCAATGACCACCAATAAGGCTATCTGAGGAAGTGTGTGGCCCATTTGTATTGACAGGGAGATGCACCAGCACACAATTGGCAACCAAATGACTGGGACTGCCCACCAAACTGTGCGGGTCAAGAACTGTTTCAAGCAGTAGCAAGTTAATGCTGAATACACTCTCCGAAAATGAACCTATGAGCTAAGGCCGTAAGGTGTTAATTAACAATGAACGCACCTCCCAAAAATCACTCTCAAAAAATCGAGGGCCTTCCTTGCTAACAATGGGTTGGTGAACCCACTCCTGATAAGCAACTCCAAGATGACCGACCTGTGAAAAATTGTGGTAAGTTAGCATGCATACACACAGAAATAAGCGAAAGAAAATTAATGTGAATTGAAATGTGGGTTCCATCATGATGGGTAGTTAATGGAAATTATAAAACGTACAAGCATAACAAATTTAAAAATTTAAAAAAAAAAAAAAACATACGTAAAGAATAAACAAATTTAAACCAGCTTATATGTCAATACGAATATTACTTAGGAAATACACAATAAATACAATTTCAAATATCAAGAAATAAGCTAAAAATATAATAAAGACAAAAACAAAATATATCAATCTAATGAACAAAAAATAAAAATGAATTCTGTATATTTAATTTTTCCCTTTATATTCTGATTCTTATAAGTTTCTTTAATTATTTTATATTAAATATTTTATTATATTCCAAAATGTTTTTGTTATTTTGTTCACTTGGCGCATTCTTAATGGTGATAATGTAGCTTTAAAATTCTTTTTAAATTTTTCCCTTTATATTGTTATTCTCATATTTTTCTTTTAATCTTTTTCTCCAATTCTGTAATTGTATGTTCATTTTATAATATTTAGAAATATTTTGTACATCCGGTGCCTTTTTATTTATGGTGGTGTAGCTTTAAAACTCCAACGTGATCATTTCTTATTAGTGAGATAACAGAAAATATACCGAATGACTAATTTGTTAAAACTTCGTAACACGATGGACTTCTAACGGGATTTCATCAATGCTATCTCACATATAAAGGGGATAAATAACTCCGTTACTGGAAATTGGCTCAAAACATTAAAGTGAAGAAATTTATGGCAAATCCATGAAAAGCATCCAAAATATTACAAGAAGCACATGTTTAAGGTGGGCGTGGCTAACTATTATCAATTTTCATAGAACGTACAGAAAGTGTTCGCGAAAATGCGATTGTACCTGGAAGACGAGGGGCTTATCTAAATCGACAGTAAACTCCTGTGCAACCATCTTGGCAGCTCTTAATATGACTGGAGGGATAAACATAGCCAAAATGGCTGTTTGGTTACTAATAAAATCTGGGGTGAATGGAATTGACAAAAAAGAAACGTATAGATGATTATTTTGCCTCCAGAAGACACAACTCCGAAACTGAAAGCCCACGATGTAACTAAGAAATCCAGCCCCAGCAAACACCATAAACCATCCCGAAGAAAATCACAATTTTTAAGAAAACTAAACAAATCGAAGTCTACGAAAGTGCGAGAGAAGCTAGAGCTAACCCGAGAGACAGCGCAATGCGGTTTGGATCCAAATCGAACTGAAGACGAAGTCCCTCCGTGGCAATGCGTAATTGCGTATCGAGACTTTGGGGTGCAGACTGTAGCGTGTAGGAACCGATTTCCATGATGTCTCTCTCGTAGGATTCCAACGGCGCCAATCTGGCACTTCTGAGATTTACAGCTTCGAGTTGGATGCACGCAGCACGGTTTGGGGGACATAGGTGTGAGAGGACTAGGTGGCAGGAAGGGATTGGGCGAGAGGGTTGAAGTTGTAATGAAGATAGGAATGGGATGCACGTGACAAGTAGAAAGGATTCCGACCTCAAAACAGCCCAGTCAGCGCTAGCGGTTCCGCTAAAAATCTTCAATGAAAAAAATAACAAACACCGGCAAATTTTTTTTTTTTTTCATTTTTTAATGGAATTTTCTCTTAATATCTTGAATTTAAAAAAATAATCTTTTGTAGATAATCCTAATCATCCGTGGGTTTTACTGTATTGATATGTACTGATTTTTAAAATGTCAATATCTCACGTCCAGTGGGGAACAGTTATAAATTTGAAGGGGTCAAATTCTAAGAAAAAATGACAAAAAAAAATATTTACTATGCAATGCAAAAAGTATTTTAGAGTTAAAATATCAAATTAAGGATTAAAAATATTGAAATACATGTATCGCACTATTTGGTTAGAGTTGACAATTGGATCCTACGAGTCTACATTTTTTTTTAAAACATTACAAAATGATTTCGTTCTCAATAATTTCAAAAATTTTCTTCTCGATGTATACTACCATATTATCATTCATCCAGTCATCTACGATCTTATTATGCAACTCAGTCTTATAATTTTCATCGCAAACTTGTAAGGCAACTGCAAGTCTTCAAACTAGAATACATTAAGTTGTCTTTAATTACTTGATCATTTGGCTCAATTCTTTCTATGGCATGGTCAAATTACACTGTAATCCTACAAAGTAATGCTAATTTTAATTTTGGTTCTATTACTAGAAATCAATATGTCCGTTTAAAGCAGATTCTTATAAGGATTGTTAATGGTCTATTAAAAAAAATACAATTCATAATAAGAGAAAAAGAAAAATCATAATTTTGCAATTTTTGCCTTAAAAAAAAAAAAGAAAACATATAAAAAAAATGAACCATTGGCAGAGTGCAACGGGCCCCGGTTGATCCCCACTTGATTCCGCCTGGGCTAGCATCTGGTCAACGGGGCAGACGTGTGGGGTTTCTTTTTTTTATATAACAAAAAGGGAATTTTCTGACTCTGGGATGCCAACCGCGTAATCTCAAACTCGAGAGCCGGAGTTTGTTCATACGCATAAACCTTCTCAAATGACTCTGGAATTTTCTGGATCTAATAAAACACATCTCCCACTCCTAAGACACGCTTTATGCTTGATCCCAAAAAGAATAGGAATTGTTGTGCTTGACTTCGACTTCTCTTCTGGACATCTGGACTATCGAAGAATTAATAATAAGAGCATCGTGAAGGAGACGAGAGTTTACAAACAGTTCGTGTCAGACCTGAACAGGAAATTTAGAACCGGCGCAAAAGTGGCTACCGCAAGCAGCGAGATTATAATTCAAGCAATAGAATTTTAAGGATAGTTAATGATTATATATGTTATCAAATCAAAGTCTTAAATTTGAAAATTGACTCTTTAATACAGCTCTATTTTTATTATGGAATATTTGATTTTTAATCTTGAAAAATTAAGGTTATGTTTAGTTTGATTTTGAAAATATTTTTTGTGTTTGTGTTATCGGGGACGTAGTATAAATTCTTTTGAGATCGGTGAAAAATTCGTTAAAAGTTATTAAAATTTATAAAAAATTTGTTAAAAATTGTTAAAATTTATAAAATGTCTTTCTCAGTCTCTCTATCTAACTGAATCTTCGTACACGTCACTAAGTCTCTCTATATCAGCATCAAATTTCCACGTCAGCATAGTCCATTTTATTTCATGCCTTAAACAACACACAGCTTTAACTATCCACTAAATAGAAACTCTTCGTTTTGCGCCCAACGAAAGTTTCCTTCGCAGCAGCCAAGTCTCCCCTTCCATTCGCGTGTCGCCTTCCATTGGCGTTAATCCTCACCCAAATTTCCCCCGCAGCAGCAATCTTCAAACCCTATTGAGACCCTCTGAGCAAGAAATCATCGTTACTGGTTGTTCTCCTTTTCAAGTTCCCACAACGCAAGGCTGTGATATTTATTAAGGCAGTTGCCATCCATGCAGATGTTGGAAGAATTTTGCTGTGACTTTTCCAAAACTCAGAACGTTGGGGAACCTGAAAACATATTGAAATTTGTTGTTAACCCGATAATTAAGATTTTCAAGTTCCACAACAAATTAAACTACGAGGAACAGTCACAAAATCGTTAGCCTCCCCAAAGCAGAGCCCATGAATGTTGATCCTTTACTAGTGGTAACCCCGTAGACTATATAACATCTGATGGTTAGAACTTTAGTAAGCATGGTCACGTCCCAGACAATCTCAAATGTAACTCTCTCTACTTGAAATGCTGCGATTTCATTCGGACATATCAAAACTCCAAGAGCGAACCAAAACAGAGCGTGTCAACAATTCTACCCTTCCCTATAATAAAATGGAAAATTACTCATATTTAGAAACTCGTTTGAGACAAAATGCCTAGATATGTAATATGCTCTTATTTCTAATTGCAGGCTTCAATCAGCCGGAAGATAGTTCTGTCATTATCATTGAGGATTTGGCGGGCGTCGATTGACAACACAGACCCTGCAAACCCGATTCAAGCGACTATTTGCTGGTGTCATCCTTGTGCACAGTTACTTCTCTGAAGCAAAGGCAGTTTTTCTTCTCAGAAGTGGCTATTTCAATTGCTTCAATGAGAACCCAATGGATTAAAGATGTCAAATCTTGTTAGAATTAACTTCCCGTATGGCTGTTCAACTGAGCCCAAAATTGTAAGCATTAGCACACCTACAGAGCTTTTTTGTCCAGCGCTTGTGCATTGCATCCACCAATCCAGTTTAGTTCCAGTTCTTGAAGATGAACCGCCATTGTTTATCAGGAATATGATGCTCCTTTGACATGAATGATTGAAAACTTCCTGCGGTTTCTTTGCCTGTGAAGCAATGGCAAAAAGGAAAACAAAAAAGGGAGTGAGAAATGAGTTACATTGCAGGATGCTGACAGTGATCAAAAGTAAAAGAAAAAAGAAAAAGCCCTGATGATTACAGCCTACCTACCATCCTCCTAACAAATTACTGGGTATTTTTTGTTCTTGACCCCGTCCCCCCTTTTTCTTTTTCCTCTCCTACTCCCCTATGCCAGAATTCTGTACCAGATTTTACTTTGCGATCATTGTTGATGTGGAGGCCTTAAATGTAGACATCACCCTAGTCCACTTTGCCAGATCTCCTTTGCGATTTCTTATGGTAGGAAGTGGAGATTTCTTGCTAAAGGGTCTCAATAGGGTTTGAAGACAGTGCTGCTGCGCTGGGGGGGGGTGTGTGGTGGGAATTTGGGTGAGGATAAACGCTAGAGGCAGGGGACACGCGAATGGAAGGGGAGACCTCGCTGCTGCGGAGGAAACTTTGGTTGCGTGCAAAAACGTAGCTTTCTATTTAGTACATAGTTAAGCCATGTCGTTTAAGGCAAGAAATAAAGGTGGTAAATTTTCACCCTAAAATTTCTACACTCATTAAAAAATTATAAAATAATATCTTTCTCCTTATCAATTTATTTTTTATAATATTCATTTAAATCTTCTCTCTCATCACTTTTTCATCAAATCCCAAAAAATTTATTTACTTTTTCACAAACCTCACAACCTTCAAAATTTCTAATCCTCAAAATTTCTACTACCAAACACCCTCAAAATGGCCCCGACTGACATGAAAAGTGGATGCTGACGTGGAAAGTGAATGACATGTACGAATTTTGTTAGTTAGAGTGACGGAAGGTAACGGAATGACTAAATTTTTCAAGAGTGGAAAAATTATAGACTAAAATTTTAACCCACTAAAATGCATAATTAAAAAACAAAAGGGTGTAAAATCTAATGATTAAAAAGCAAATTTCCCTTCCATTAATATACTACATATGTTGCCTCTATCTATTAAAGGGAGTCAATATAATTCAAATGAAAAAATTACCTTTTTTTCTAACAGATTAATAGTTAGTGATGTATCATAGGGTCAAAATCTATCAAGCTGTGAATGAAGTTTTTTACACTGATTAATACAATGTAGGTGGGGGTGAAAACCAACCCACCCTCAACTGAACCATATAATTCTCTTGTGCAATTTCTAATCATTACTAATGATGTGTGCAATGAAATACATATAATTCAAGTTCTGATTAGAAGTCCAAGTATCCGTAGTGAGACAAATTCTACTAGAAAGTGACTAGAACAATTTTTTCAATTATGTTATCTCGACATTGTAGATCTTGAAAAAATCCCTAGCAACCATTATAGAAGATAATATCTGAAATCTAGGTTCAAACTTGAGAGGTCAAAAACAACCCAAGAGGGGGGGGGGGGTGAATTGGGTTTTATAAAACTTTTCTTCCTTTTTCTTTTTAAACCCAATATACACGAAACAGATCTAAGGAGCAGAAAACTGAATCTATTTAATCAAGGACTAATATAGAGAATGAAAGAAAAGACAAACAGTTGCAACAAATAAATGAAGATAAGGATAGAGAGATGACACCGTATCTTTTAGGTGGTTCGGCCAACACTTGCCTACGTCCACCCCCAAGGCTATTGACTTCCTTGGGCTTCCTTCACTATTTTCCAAATAGTAAGTACACCTTAGCTTCACGGGTGCTAAGTAACCTTTACAAAGTGTTTTTGAGCTTACACTTTAACTCACTCTCTCAAATCCTCACAACTCGAGGATTTCTTTTACCCAACAAGTAAGACAAGTGTTTTTCACAAACACTCACGTGTTTTTCAAGAATGGGTACAAAGAGAATCTTAGTAAAAGCTCTTTAAGCTGAATAAACAAGTATGAGGTACTGAGGTGTGCAAAGAGACAAGATTTGCAAGAGAGCTACAGTATTTTCAAGTGGGAGTACGAGCTTTCTTGGATGGTGGAGCTTCCTTTCTCTTTGAAAGCTTTTTCTCTCTCTAGAATTAGGGCAAGAGTTAATGGCGCACACTTCTTTCTTTTCTCTCTCCATCTTCTTCTATTTAAAGCTTCTAGGGCACCAAGGGTCTTCTTGTAAAGCTTGAGTGCCGTTGGAGGTCATTTGAGACATTTGGATACCTTTTTGAATAAGTTAACGTTGCTCAAGAAATCTGCAAAATAACACAATGTGTCGACACATGATTGTATGTGCTGACACATTAAACTTAGTCTGAAAAAAAGTCTCGGGTGTTAGTTCAATGTGTCGACACCATGGTCCAATGTGTCGACACTTCCAACACTTAGTCAAAAAAATCACGTTGAATGGTTTGAAATGCAAACTCTCGGGTGTTAGTTCAATGTGTCGACACCATGGTCCAATGTGTCGACACTTCCAACACTTAGACATAAAAATTTTGAGTTTTAACAACAACTACTTCCACTTCAATGGTTCTTAAAAAAATTTACATATGCATTATAAAGGATGATCAATTAACAAGAGTAATGATCTAGAAAAGGAATCTCAATAAAAAATCTTAAAGGACTTAAAACAAGTTTGAAAACTTTGTTATCATCAAAATCAAGACGGATTGTTTGTAAGAACAACCTTGGGCTAACAATCTCCCCTTTTTGATGATGACAAAACCAAAAAAACTTTGCTAACAAAAAAGAAAAGCTCCCCCTGAGAACAAGCAGGAGTTTTTCATGACATTTTTAGCAAAAAGGACTTTGAGATTTTACAAAAAAATTTGCAAGAGTTTCCTTTGTAAATGGAGGTTTCCCAAAATTAAAAACAAGTAAGAACACTTCTATGAACAGCCTCCAAACTTCCCAAACTTCAATTTCTCAATCAGAACACAAGACTTCATATCACAAGAAGTTAAGAGATTGAGTTAATCACGTGCAATCTTATCAAAAACTTCACAAGCAAACATTCACTATAAGAGAGTAAGTTCAACAATTCATACAATACTATGATGGGATCATTACAAATAATAATCAGATGTTCAACACAAGGAAGACAAAAACAAGATTACAAGAAATGTCCTCAAATTAGAGTTAGGGCATCAGCATTACAACTAGGCACTTTTTTCTCCCCCTTTGGCATCATCAAAAAGAACCGGGCAAGGAGAGAAGTGACAGGAAGAAGATCAGGGAGGAGGAGGATGGTCCACGTCAAACTTCCGCAACCAGTTCATCCAAGTCGTGGAGAACCAATACGTCCATTTCATGACGTGAGGACGAAGATTGCGATCAACATCCATACTAACTTCAGTTGCAGTGATAACATCTTGAGCCGAGGACTTCAAGTCTTTCACGGTGGCTTGGATCACGTCGGTGGCCACACGAACACTGTTGTTAACTTGATGCTTGAGAAGCCTCACATCCTTATCAAGAAGGTTGAAACGCTCATCATGAGCGGCAAACAATTCCTTGATGTCATCAAAACCCGTCTTCATGTCAAGAGACAACTTTTCCAACTGCTGCCCCAACTTCCTTTGTTCCTCCTTGATATCCCCAAAGAAGCTTCCATAGATGCAAAGTGGGCTCATGAGAGTGGTATGGGGAATGTGAGAGGGTGACTCCAAATGTAGAGGGGGAAAGGGAGAGGGTGAGAAGGGCGTTCTCGGAGTTCTAGTAGCAGGAGTTCTGGTGAAAGCGGCTTCCTCCTCATCTTCACTTTGGGCCTCAGAAGCCGATCCCTTATGACTTCGCTTTTGAGGGGTGGCATCAGCTTTCTTGATCCAATCACCATCCTTATTTTGCTGAAACCCCATCAACTTCAAAGTCTTATGATTATACTCTCTTGTGTCCATTGGTGGTACTCTTACTTCACCCCCTAAATCAACTCAAGAATCTGAAACACACGGGTGAAGAACATTCCATAAGGAAGCCCTTGGTTCTTCTTCTCATTTGCAGCCTTCATATGGTTGAGCATGAGATGACCAAGGTTCATGGGAGTGCGAGTGATTAGACAGTACATAACAAATAAGTCCAAGAAGGTTATGTACTCAAATTTCCCCGTCCTTGGTAGAATAATATTGCAGACCATATGATGGAGAATACGTCTAGAAATACTTAAATCACTTGCTGTGGGTTTAATAATTTCATCTAGGGTTGGATTATCCAAAACAACCCTGAGAATGTGAAGAGGATCAACTTCAGACAGTCCTACCCATCCATGATTCTCAAAAAATTTCTTCCCATCATCAGGAGCATTTGCCAAAGAATTCAAAGAGGAACTAGATAGATCCAATATTTTCCCATTCACATAACTATCAGCATCCTCTGACTTAGAGAATTGAAAATTAGCAAATACTAACTTCACTAGGTACACATAGCAGTTCTCTTTGATGGACACAAGAGTTTCCCATCCTTGAAACTTAAACATGTCTTGGAAATCAAATCCATTAGCACTAAACCACTCAAAATCAATCCATCTGCCATGAATAACTTTCCTATCGCGAAAATCTTGAGTAAAACGGTTTTTGCATAGCCCTGACCTGTAAATGTAGTCCTCAGGAGTGAGAGGGGGATCTTCATTCACCCGTGCTTTCTTCTTCCCTTTGGAGACGGCAGAGGTTGGAGTTCGTTGGGAGGATCGAGTGGGTCGGCTGGAAGACATTGAGTGCTGGGTTTTTGGGGAAAAAGGGCTGTCGGCCGGTGGGGTTTTAGAGTGAGAGAGTGGGTAACTGAAAGATGAGAGAGAGAGGCTTAACCGCACGGTTTGGGAGAGAGAGAGAGAGGTCTGAGATTGAAAAAGATCCTAAAATGCCGAACCCTAACTCTATAGAGATTAATATACCATCGTGCCCTTCTTTTTTAAAAACAGTAAACACAAGCAATGTGTCGACACATTGACTATGTGTCGACACATTGGTCATGCTCCCGAAACATAGTGCAAACATGCTCTCGGGTGAAAGGCTGATGTGTCGACACATGATATCATGGTGTCGACACATACTTCTTCATGAATGAAAAACCATAAAACCAGATGTGCTGACACTTGTTTCACCAAGTGTTGACACCATTTCATGAAGCATGATTTTATGAAATAATTTTAATGCTAAGAACCATATAGAAAAGATCAAACATCATTCAAAAACATGATCAAATCAATCAATACACAATTTAAGAGAAAGAACAAGTATTTAACGACAATTCAAAACAAAGGAAATCTCATTCCTATCTCTTGGCGAATAAAACAAAATCTATCCTCATTGAGGGGTTTTGTGAAAATGTCCGCCAATTGAAGGTCGGTATTTACAAACTCAAGAACAATATCCCCTCTTTGAGCATGATCACGAATAAAATGATGTTTTATCTCAATATGTTTTGTCCTAGAGTGTTGAATTGGATTTTTAGTAAGATTTATCGCACTGGTGTTGTCACATTTTATTGGGATGAGAGAGAATTGAAGATTAAAATCTTCCAACTGTTGTTTCATCCACAATACTTGTGCACAACAATTGCCCACGGCAATATACTCAGCTTCCGTAGTTGATAAAGCTACAGAGTTTTGTTTCTTACAACACCAAGAGACTAGTGAGGTCCAAGAAATTGGCATGCACCACTAGTACTCTTTCTATCAATTTTACAACCGGCATAATCCGCATCCGAGTATCCTGTAAATTAAACTCAACACTCTTAGGATAAAACAAACCAAGATTTTGAGTGCCAACAAGATATCTAAAAATTCGTTTGACAGCAAGGAGATGAGATTCCTTTGGGCATGATTGATATCTAGCACACATGCAAACACTAAACATTATGTCCGGTCTACTAGCAGTAAGATAGAGAAGGGAGCCAATCATACCTCGGTATTTGGTTTGATCCACATCTTTACCTTTCTCATCTTTTTCCATTTTAGTGGATGGACTCATAGGAGTGCTCATAGGTTTTGAATTTTCCATGCAAAAACGCTTGAGAAGATCTTTAGTGTATTTTGCTTGATTGATGAAGATTCCCTCAATGCTTTGTTTGATTTGAAGACCAAGGAAATAGTTTAATTCTCCCATGAGACTCATCTCGAATTCGCCTTGCATAACTTGAGAAAATTCTTGACATAAAGATTCATTAGTAGATCCAAAAATGATATCATCCACATATATTTGAACTATTAGCAAATCATTATCTTTTTCTTTAGTGAAAAGAGTAGTATCAATTTTACCTCTGAGAAACCATTTTCAATGAGAAAAGAGCTTAGCCTTTCATACCATGCTCGAGGTGCTTGTTTCAATCCATAAAGCGCTTTTGTGAGCTTATATACATGATTTGAAAGATTTTCATCTTCAAATCCTGGTGGTTGCTCAACATAAACTTCTTCAGTAAGGAATCCATTTAGAAAAGCACTTTTTACATCCATTTGAAAAAGTTTAAAATCTTTATAACATGCAAAAGCAAGAAGCATGCGTATGGATTCTAAACGAGCAACAGGAGCAAAGGTTTCATCAAAATCAATTCCTTCTTCTTGATTGTAACCTTGGGCTACTAATCTTGCTTTGTTCCTCACTACAACCCCAGATTCATCCATTTTGTTTCTAAAAACCCATTTTGTGCCAATAACTGGATAATCTTTGGGTCTAGGAACTAGATGCCATACTTGGTTTTTCTCAAATTGTTTTAATTCTTCTTCCATAGCATGGATCCAACTTTCATCATCTTTAGCCTCAGAAAAGTTCTTAGGCTCAAGTTGAGAAAGTAAGGCAAGATTATTTGCTTGATGTACAGAGGATCGAGTTCTTACCCCTTTTTCAACATTACCAATGATTTGTTGGAGAGGATGACTCTTGATGTATTTCCAAGACTTTGGTAGATCATTATCATCTTGTTGAGACTCTTCTTGAGGCTCTTGAGGTTCTTGCTCTTGCACTAGTGCCTCTCCCTTGTCTTGGTCAATGTAAGCTATCAAGATCTACAATATCTTCATCATCTTTTCTCATAAGAGCATTAGATTCATCAAAAACAACATGAACTGATTCTTCAACAACTAAGGTACGTTTATTAAAAACACGATAAGCTTTGCTAGAAGTTGAATAACCAAGAAATATACCTTCATCCGCTTTTGCATCGAACTTACCCAAGTTGTCCTTGTTGTTGTTGAGCACAAAACATTTACAACCGAAAACATGAAAATAACCAATGTTGGGTTTTCTATCATTCCATAGCTCATAAGGGGTTTTCTTGAGAATAGGCCTAATCATGCAACGGTTCATAACATAACAACTTGTGCTAACTGCTTCAGCCCAGAAATAATCAGGCAAGTTGTTTTCACAAAGCAAGGTTCTAGCCATTTCTTCAAGAGTCCTATTTTTCCTCTCTACAACACCATTTTGTTGAGGAGTTCTAGGAGCCGAGAAGTTATGGTTTATACCATTTTCTCCACAAAACATTTCAAAGGAGGAATTTTCAAATTCTTTACCATGATCACTCCTTATGCTAGAAATAGCAAAACCTTTTTCATTTTGGATTCTCTTGCTAAGTTTTTCAAAAGCATGAAAGGCTTCATCTTTATGAGCTAGGAATAGAACCCATGTGAATCTACTGAAGTCATCAACAACAACAAAGCCATAACGTTTGCCACCCAAACTCAATGTTCGGGTTGGACCAAATAAGTCCATGTGTAGGAGTTGGAGTGGTCTAGAAGTGGACACAATATTTTTAGGTTTAAAAGATATTTTGGTTTGTTTGCCCTTTTGACATGCTGCACAAATTTTATCCTTTTCAAAAGAGAGATTAGGCAAACCCGAAACAAGATTTCGTTTGGCAAGTTTAGAAATCAGGTCCATGCTTGCATGAGCAAGCCTTCTATGCCACAACCAGCTGTCTTTATCATTTAGAGCAGAAAAACATTTTATATTTTCTGAGGAGATGCTCTCTAAATGAACAATGTACACATTTTCAAATCTATGTCCAACAAACAAGACTTTCTTGCTTTCAATATTTTCAACAAGGCACATTGATGATTCAAAAATGACTCGGTTTCCCTTGTCACACAATTGACTAATGCTCAGGAGATTATGCTTTAGGCCTTTGACAAGAAGAACATTTTCAATTGTAGGATTAGGATACGTACCAATGCTTCCAAAGCCAAGTATCTTTCCTTTTCCATTATCACCAAATGTGACTGAGCCTTTATCCTTAAGACAAAAGGAGTTGAACCAACTTTTGTCTCCGGTCATGTGCTTGGAGCATCCACTATCAAGTACCCAATGTTCCTTGATGTCCTTGGACTCCAAGCATTCCTGCAAAAAATCAGTTGTTGGTCTTTGGTACCCAAACCTTTTTGGGTCCATTGGTATTAGATGATACAAATCCCTTTATCTTATCTTTTTGAATCCATACAAATTTGATCCCATGAGTGGATCCTTTTCTAGTTGGACAAGTGTGTGAGATGTGTCCATGCTTTCCACAAAAATTACACATATAGAAAGGTGTTGATGACTTAATAATTATATCAGAATATAACTTTTGATATCCACTTGATTTATAGCCAATTCCGCTTTTGTTGAAACAACATTTTTGTGAACCAAGGAGAATATCAAGGTTCTTCTTTCCTTGAGTAAATCTTGCAAGATCATTTGTAAGAGAGTCAACTTTCACTTTCAAGGAGTCATTTTCAACAATTAAAACACTTGACTCACTTTGCAAAGTTTTCTCATTTTCCTTTGTTGTCCTTGCAAGATCATCTCTAAGAGAAATGATTTGACTTTTCAAAGTATCATTCTCTTTAGCAATACTTTCAACATTCTTTTTAAGACAACAATATTTTGAAAATATTCTTTTCAACTCAACATGTTGTTCATCAAAAGCATCTTGTAATTCCTCAAAAGTAAATGAGTAAGTCGAAGAATTTTGTACCTCATCTTCGTTGTCCTTTGCCATGAGGCAAAGATTTGCAACTTCTTCATCGCTCTCACTATTACTTTCATCGGATTCTCCCCATGCCGCTAAGAACGCTTTCTTTTTATCTTTGAAACCCTTGGACTTCTTGTGTGTCTCAACATTTGGGCATTCCGACTTTATGTGGCCCGGCTTCTTGCATCCGAAGCAAATAATTTCATTCTTTTTGCTGCTATCCCCTTTGTAATTTGTTTTTCTTGAGGATCTTTTATCCCCTTGTTTCTTGCGGAAGAACTTCTTGAATCTTTTAGTGAATAGAGCCATTTCCTCATCATCCTCAGAAGATTCATCCTCACTAGAGTATGTTGCCTTTAGGGCAACACCCCTTTTTCCTTTTCCTTCATCTTCATCATCTTCATGAGAGATCCCATGAGCTCGTCCAAGGAGAGCTTCGTCAAGTCCTTAGCTTCTTGAATTGCGTGACCTTGGGTTCCCAAGCTTTAGGAAGACACCTGAGAATCTTTCTTACCATTTCATCGTTAGTGTATTCTTTACCAAGAGATTTTAACCCATTTATGATATCAGTAAAACGAGTAAACATAGAAGAGATAGATTCATCAGATCTCATCTTAAAGAGCTCATAGCTATGGACAAGCATGCTAATCTTGCTTTCTTTTACCTGATTCGTACCTTCATGGGATACTAAGTTTATCCCAAATTTCTTTAGCAGTATCGCATCCAGAGATACGATTGAACTCATTTGAATCGAGAGAACAGTACAGAACATTCATAGCCTTAGAATTTAGAGACATGAGCTTAAGATCATTCTCATCAAAATCTTTCTCTTCCTTGAGCTTTCCATCTGCTCCTCTAGGGAAATCGAGGACCTTTGAAATGATTCTCCACAGATCATAATCAACGGCTTGGATGTAGATTCTCATCCTTGCCTTCCAATAGTTATAGGAGGTTCCATTAAATAAGGGAGGTCGATTTGTCGACTGCCCTTCAGCTAAGGAGGTGCTAACTAGGGTTGTCATTTAAAGGCGTCTAACCTCAGCTCTGATACCAATTGAGAGGTCAAAAACAACCCAAGAGGGGGGGTGAATTGGGTTTATAAAACTTTTCTTCCTTTTTCTTTTTAAACCCAATATACAAAAACAGATCTAAGGAGCAGAAAACTAATCTATTTAATCAAGGACTAATATAGAGAATGAAAGAAAAGACAAACAGTTGCAACAAATAAATAAAGATAAGGATAGAGAGATGACACCGTATCTTTTAGGTGGTTCGGCCAACACTTGCCTACGTCCACCCCCAAGGCTATTGACTTCCTTGGGCTTCCTTCACTATTTTCCAAATAGTAAGTACACCTTAGCTTCACGGGTGCTAAGTAACCTTTACAAAGTGTTTTTGAGCTTACACTTTAACTCACTCTCTCAAATCCTCACAACCTAGAGGATTTCTTCTACCCAACAAGTAGGACAAGTGTTTTTCACAAACACTCACGTGTTTTTCAAGAATGGGTACAAAGAGAATCTTAGTAAAGCTCTTTAAGCTGAATAAACAAGTATGAGGTACTGAGGTGTGCAAAGAGACAAGATTTGCAAGAAAGCTACAGTATTTTCAAGTGGGAGTACGAGCTTTCTTGGATGGTGGAGCTTCCTTTCTCTTTGAAAGCTTTTTCTCTCTCTAGAATTTAGGGCAAGAGTTAATGGCGCACACTTCTTCTTTTCTCTCTCCATCTTCTTCTATTTAAAGCTTCTAGGGCACCAAGGGTCTTCTTGTAAAGCTTGAGTGCCGTTGGAGGTCATTTGAGACATTTGGATTTTTTGAATAAGTTGACGTTGCTCAAGAAATCTGCAAAATAACACAATGTGTCGACACATGATTGTATGTGCTGACACATTAAACTTAGTCTGAAAAAAAGTCTCGGGTGTTAGTTCAATGTGTCGACACCATGGTCCAATGTGTCGACACTTCCAACACTTAGTCAAAAAATCACGTTGAATGGTTTGAAATGCAAACTCTCGGGTGTTAGTTCAATGTGTCGACACCATGGTCCAATGTGTCGACACTTCCAACACTTAGACATAAAAATTTTGAGTTTTAACAACAACTACTTCCACTTCAATGGTTCTTAAAAAAATTTACATATGCATTATAAAAGATGATCAATTAACAAGAGTAATGATCTAGAAAAGGAATCTCAATATAAAATCTTAAAGGACTTAAAACAAGTTTGAAAACTTTGTTATCATCAAAATCAAGACGGATTGTTTGTAAGAACAACCTTGGGCTAACAAAACTGAAAGTTACAACTGCAGAAAATTAACTTACCAATTCTCTTTGTTGATCTGAGAATTCTTCAATAATTTTCAGGTTCTTATCGATCTGACAATCTTGAGAATTCTATAATAGCAGCCCAAGTTCCTTATATGTAACACCCAAATTTCTATTTTAAAATTATTTGAATTTTTATTTGATATTTAAAATGTTCTTCTTTAAATTGAAATTTGAGTTTAAGTCATTTAAAATAGTTGAATTTTTATATTTGACCTAGTCAAACCTTTTTAAAATTTTAAAGATTTTATTGATTATTTAAAATTAAAAGTTTTGCACACCTCAATTTTAAGCCAACAAGAGGGAAAAAAAAAAAGTTTTTCTTACTTTCAACAATCTAGACGAATTTTCTTGAAGCAAATTCAGGCATTTCAAATTTCTTGATATTTTATTTGTATTATTTTTATGAGAGATCAAACCATAGGATGTCTAGATCTAGCCCTAATTATTTCAAGATTTTTGAAATAGTTTTAATGGGTTTCTTGGAGTAATTGAAATTTGGGTTCAAGATTTGTTTTTAGGTTCTAAATCTGAGTAGTAGATCAAATTATATTTTTATAGCCAATCTTAGACATCCAAAAATTATGATTTTTAGATATTTCGTACTAGACATCTTCAGGAGGATTAAGTTAAAGTTTTGTAATTTTTGAGATGTATTGGTATGGTTTTGAAAATCTGGAATTAGGCTTAGAGAAATCGAAATTGCTGAGAAAGATCCTTTGATACATATTGGAATTTTGTACCAAATGACATATCTAGGCTTCGAATTTTTTATGGTATCTTTATAGCACATATATGAATCTTTGGTATAAATTTTTGGGATTTGGATATCAGAATAGATCTTTATGAATTTTGGAAGTAATGAGTACCGAATTATTCAGGGTATAGTTTGACTTCGTGAACAGAGGTGAATTCGATTTTATTAACTGAGTTGTACAAGGAATCTGGATATGAAATTTTACAGGTGTATAGTTAACATCTTAGGGAAGAACATATTTTAATTTGAGGATTTTAGGGAAACTCAAAATAGGTAAGTTATATTTTAGAATCTGACCAGTGAATTTCAATTTAATCTGTCGGCAAATTTAGAGTTTAATTTGTGTTTCCATTTGAGTGTATTATAATACGTTAAATTTTGTATTGATAGGTGCTAAGTCATAGGCTTATTTACTTGAAGATTCAGGTAAGCGGGGTTATTATGCTAGATTTTCATAAAAGGCCGAGGTGATATTTGAGAAATTTCATGTTTTATTGAAAACCCTCAGAGTTTTTATGTGTATTATGTTTTGATAAAATTGTTAAAGAATATAGCATGAAATGTGTAAACATAGTATTTTTATGTCCAATGATATTTCATGATGTTTTCAATGTTTAAATCAAAGCTTTTTATATTTATTGTTATTCAAGATTTGTGCATGATATTTCATGAAAAGAAGAGAAAGAAACAAAATTCAAAGTAATGTTTATTTTATGATATGTTATGATTTTCAAACCCTAAGTTAAGAGTTATAGAGATAGTGCATTAGTACCAATTGCAACCTATTGAGTGCACCCATTATGGAACGAAGTGGTTTATTTTGTAGATTTTACCAAGTGCACACTTCCTTGATAAGAAAAAATTCTACCCATAGTATTGGTTAGTTTGGCTAATCTCCAAACTAGGTAGCAACTGCCAAACCCTATCACGGGGTAAACATGACCCACAGTTATTGCCAAAAGGGATTTTCTATAGTATTATGTTATTAGATAAACTTTTTATTGATAAAGATGTTTTATTGAAATTGTCAAAAACGGCTTTCAACATTTAGAAAGATTTTAAATATTTTGTCTCTTACGTTACAGTGTTATTATCATGGGTACACACTAGCATAATGATTTTGCTTACTGAGTTGTCGAACTCACCCGCTATTGTTTTTTTTATTTTCAGATGTTGATCAGAGCATGTCGATAGTCAGGATTAGATGGCACGTGGGCGGGTAACTGAGAGATTATTAGAATAAATGTTTGACTCTAGTATGAGTCTAATCATGTTTAGATTTGTCTTTGCATTCTGAAAGAGTTTTTAAGTTTTATTAAGAGAGATTTATTGAAGTTTTTAAATAAAGTTTATTCCGCATGTTTTTTAGATAAGTTTTTAAAACAAAAGTCTATTTGTTCATGGTTAATAAGTCACCCCTCTAGCCTTGGAAGTTTGGGGAGTGACATTATATGAAAACCCTAGCTGTAATAGTGCGTGAGATCGTTAGAGATCTCAAATCTCGACCGTAGGATCACATGGAAAAACTCTTTTCCATTAATTCTCTTATATTCTTTAATTCTGAATTTTGAGGCT
>CM025850.1:17371837-17591783 GCA_003952965.2 Morella rubra | reverse complement strand
AAATGCAATTAAGTTAAACGGTACATAACAAACTCGTTTGAACTACACACATACATTCGAACAAACATGTAATTAAGTTAAACAGTGTGTAAGACACACGAACAAGTGTTTATTGTTCGAACGAATGTTACATATTAAATATTCATAAATTTATGTCCACGTATAATTTCGTATTCATTAATGTTCGTTATCTATTCGAACGAGGTTTTCTCTTCAATAACAACCATGACACAATGTCGTATGTAATGGTAGAAGCCTGTTGAATAGACATGTGGCAATATCCAAGCGAATACTTTCGTTTGAACATTATATTCCAAATCCAAATACTTTCAACATATAGTGGATTTGAGAATAATCCTTATGTGAAGATAAAATGATACTAATTTAAATTTGAGAATAATGCTTTTGTCATGATAAAATGATATTTAATTTAATCATATTAAACTAAGTTCATGTATCAATCTAAAGGTTATTTTTTTCGTTAGGCGAATGTAGTGGATTTAAATATGAAAAATTAGAAAATATAATTTCGAATACTTATACCCGGCATTGTTCTTTATTCATATGATTAGATGTCTCTTTATTATGATCAAAATCGTGCTAATTTTTTAGTAGGGTGAACCTAAGGAAGTACTTTCAATATATTTATCGTTACTTACATCCTCCTTATGTACAATATATCTACTATATTATGTGGAAAGATTAGGAGTAATAAACTATGTTCATCTTTAATTTAATTTATCAATCAAAAAGTTTATACATTTATTATATATAGACCGATATATATATAGTAAATGTATACATTTATACTCCTAACAAGTTTACTACATATAGTATTTTTCTTTTGATATTTTTTCATAGACTAATGTAATGGATTTAAGTATTACAATTATAGATATAATCTAGAATATCTTTACATTCTAATTGATCATAAAAATAAGCAAAAAAATTTGATATAAAAGATGCAACACTTGCGGGTGATCATAATTGTTCAACCATAAACGCCTGCTGAAATCAGAGGCGTAATTGACCAACTTTTCATCTCTAAGTAAAAACATTGTCAGCTTATCGGTATGATTTATTTGACTTCCAATCTATGACGTACGGTATGACCTACGGCGGAGGTTGAAAAGGGTTCAAACCTCTTTGTGGAGATGCTTAATTGTTGAAATTTTGACACCTTAAAATTTCGGGTCTATTTAAAAAAATTACAAAATAATCTCTTTTTCTTATCAAATAATTTTGTTTCATTATAATATTTATTTAAATCTTCTATCTCTTCACTTTTTCACCAACTCTTATAAATTAACTTTATTTTTTCATCAACTCCCATACCCCAAAATTTTAACAATCAAACACCACCTGTCTCTATATATAATAAACCCAATTCTCTCGAGATCATCATTCCTTCCCATTTCCAGTTGTGTGATCAGATAGAGAAAGGATGGGTTCCGCTACCTTAATGAAGAAGACCCACGCAGTTTGCATCCCCTACCCAGCTCAAGGCCACATAAACCCCATGCTAAAGTTGTCAAAAATACTCCACTACAGAGGCTTCCATATCACCTTCGTCAACACAGAGTTCAACCATAAACGCCTACTGAAATCCAGAGGTCCCAACTCTCTGGACGGTCTCGCCTCCTTTTGATTTGAAACTATCCCAGATGGCCTTCCGGAGTCCGACGTTGATCTCTTGGCCTTTCTTTGCCGAGCAACAAACCAATTGTCGCTACTCTTGCAAGGAATGGGGCTTAGGCATGGAGATAGAAGGTGATGTAAACAGGGCACAAATAGAGAGCCTTGTGAGAGAATTGATGATGGGAGTGAAGGGAAGAGAATTGAAGCAAAAAGCTGTAGAGTGGAAGAAGTTGGCGGAAGAGTCCACTCGTGCATCTACTGGCCCATCTCACGAGAACTTAGATAAACTGATTGATCTAGTGCTTCTATCTCCAAGGGTTGGTTAAATCTTACTTGGTAGATGTCGACAATAAATTGTGCTTGTCAAGTCATGTTGTACTTTTCTATCTAATCAATCTCGTCCGTTCACTTTTGTTTCCCGCGGTTCGTATCCTTTCTGCAGTACTGTCTTTTTGTTAGCAAGAGGATGATATTTAATACAACTTAATTTTGTTAATTTTTTATCCGTCAAGATTTATTGATTCTAGAGAATATTGAAGGATCAGAAAGGAGAAGAATTTATTTAAACGACTACTATTGACGTTGACGACACCAATATATATTACGAGACACACTCAAATAAGAATAATTAACGAAAATTACAATTAAAAATCCTCAAAACTTGAGTGAGTTTGAAGCGGCCGTACCTAAAATGAGCTTGGAACTAATTTGATGCCATCATCTAAAGGCCTGTATGCGAAGCTACATGTACATATCCAAACCTTCACTCAAATCAGGGCCTTAATCACAGCCCAAACTAGCGGGGAGCAGTCGATGCTCAGCTCTAATTAATTGAAACTGAGAAGTTAAAGAAATAAAGACAACTTAATTAGGGTCCGATTGAAATATTTTCAAGAAATTTTTTTTTTTTTTTTCAGAATTTGGTTATTCTTTTAAAATGTTTTCAAGAAATTTTGATGTTTGACACTCTAATGAGTATTTACATAAAAATGCTTAATTATCTTACAGATACCTGTGGTTTACACTTTTAATATTTTAGTCTCTCAGGTATCGATTTATATCATAGGGTCCTTGTGGTAAGTATTTGAGACAAATTAATTCACCGACCAATTGTTGTTAGCCAACGTACAGAATGGTGTTAATGCGAATTTTAAATTTCATCTCAGTGCCAATCGTAAGCTGCCACGGGACAAGAAATTTTTTTCTCAAAATTTTAATATTTTAGTGCCAAGGTACTTATTTCAACGTGAAGTTGTCTGAGATACGCTTTTACGATATATTGGTCACACAGACCACAGAGATATATTTTCATTAGCCAACTAACAGATAAGTGCCCACTAGGCCTCTAAAGAGAAGAATAAAAAACTATGATAAGCAAGCTTCAAATCAATTTTTATTTAAAAAATATTACAATATTCCCCAAAAAAAAAATTGGTTTGCGTAAAATTTGAGCTTAGTTTCTTTTGTATAAAATAATAGAACTATTACCATTAACTTGAAAATCTTTTACTTTGATCTTATTTTTCATGTGCTTGCCAAATACCTAAAAACAAGTACAAATTTTTATTTTACAAGCAAACAAACGGACCGTTAACACATTGAGTTTGAAAGAAAAGTTAAGAAAAAAAAAAAGGTTTAGTTGGTAATTTTTAAATGCTAAAACCCTATCCCAATGCACATATTGCGGTGGTCACAAACGACGCTAATCCCTTTTTTTTTGTAGTGCTACCTAGGGAGCTACAAAAAAAATTATGGAAAATTCAACTTTAGGATAGTTTGAAGATGTTAATCTTGCGGAAAATCTTGTAGAATTTGTTACCTTGCAAATCCAATATCAGTAGGACCCTGGCACTAGATTCAGAGCATACTCACTGCCCCTTTGCAACAATAGCGGGGAATCTCTAATTCACCTGTTCTTTCAATGCCCTCTTGCAATTATTGCATGAAGGGAAGCCCCTTGGCCCTTGTTGTCACATTCTCTACGTGGCAGTACAATTGTAACGTCCCAACCCAAAAGTCTAAACGGACAGAGTTCCACATGAAAAAATGAGACTATCCACCCTGCTTACAAGTAATTTTTCCAACCTAGAAACACAAAAGACACATCTATTCCATCTCTTAAACATAATAATCCAAACTCATAATCCGACCAAAACATAAGAAGAACTATGATACCCAAGAGTTTAATCAGAGCACTACTCCAAAATCCTCAAATCCCACAATTAACAATGGATCCAAATAAATAGTTTTCCTAGATGGAATAAAATTACTAAAGTCTCCAAATTAACGCAATCACTATCAAAGTCTTCAAATGACTCTTTATTTTATAACCCTGCAACTTGCGACCTTCTCAAAAACTACTACTTGAGATCTTCCACTACTTGCTGCCACTGACAGCTAAATCTGAAAGATAGGAAGTAAGTGGTGAGCTACAACTAGCTCATAAGTAGTAATCAATGGAATAGGGAAATGACAGTTTTATAAACATAACCAAATTAAGAAAAATGCAGTGAGCAATACCAAACTAAAAACATAATTTATAACAAAATATCTCAGGCCAAGTAACATAGTGAAATTATCAATGGCCACACAGACCTCAATGGTCATGAAGACCTCAATGGTCACACAGACCCCAATGGTCACAAAGACCTCAACAGTCACAAGCACGAGGATTGTTTGATAGTACGCTCACAACACAAATTTCACAAAATAGGCCAACCATTTCAAATGAGTTCGTGCAATCTCATTTTTTACCAAAATCCGTTCAGTTCCCCTAACGCATCAAAATCATTTAAAATACAGTGCACATTTAAAATCCAACATTTCCAAAACCAAAGAATTCACAATAACTCATCCAAACAAATTCCAACTTGTAAAAGATATATTTAACAATTGTGCACTTATTTTTCCACAATATAAGAATTTCATAAAAATCTCATTAAAAGACGACTTACCTCAAATGCTTAACCCGAAGCCTAAAGTTCCTTAAAAGATTGTTGAATAATCAATCAGAACCTAAATAAATTTAAATATCATTCATCAATACCAACATGGAGTTCGAATCATTCTATACGATTCTAAAATAATAAAACTACTATGCTAGCTAAAGCATCTTCCTATTATCACCCTACAACAACCCAAAATAAATCTCAAAATCTCGAATCCAAACTTCCTTAGAGACAGATACGTGAAGAAAAGAAAATACTCACAAAAAGTGTCGGTGAGATCAAAAGAGAACCACTTAATTAATATCAAGGGAATGGCCTTCCAACGTTATCTACAAAATGAAATAACCCGAAATCAAACCAAAGGAGTTTGACCCCACCAAAAAAATCAAACTAACGTTACCTACCTCTAAGATTACCCAGCCCTTGTGATTTCGAGTCTCCAAGGCTAAAGAGAGAGGGAGCTTTGAAAAAGAGAGGTAGAGAGGGAAAAATATGACTTCGAGTGGCGTTTTTCGAAGAATAGCGGAGATACCTCTTTTAATCTCACTAGGGTTCAAATATAGCAATATTTTTGGCGAAAATGGTGAAGAGATTGGAGTTTTGAAAGGAAACTTGGAGATATGCAATTGACGGCAAAACCAGCTGAAAGAAAAGAATGTTTCGCATGAAGGAGAAGAAAGTCTGCAGAAAGGGAATTGCCACTTATCATAACGCACAGCTTCAGTTTTTGTTTTTTTTTTTTTGGGGGGGGAGGAATATTACAACAATTGCGGACAGATTCAAAATGATATTGGAACTAGACATGGCTTTCGGTCTTCCTACTGATCAGGTAACCAATTTTGTTCGTTTTTTGGCTATAGTTATGAATGCTATCTGGTACATACCAGGAACCAAGCGGTTCATAATGATATTTATGAGAATGTCAAAGCCAAGGTGCTCAAAATTAGAAGGCTCTATGCTGAACATTCAAGAGCATGGTCCCAAAGTGTGGTCCCCAACTAGGCCGAGATGGTGGAAAATCAACTTCTATGTGGCTATTTGGAATCACCTTTGTATGGTAGCATGCAGCTGTGTTGTAGAGATGCAAATGGCATTTTACACTTCGCTTGGTCAAAGAGATTCTCCCTATACTCATATAATGGGAGAAGCTATCGCAGCTCTTTTTGCTCTTCGGGAGGCTTGTTAGCGTAAACACCAATAAAGACAACACAATGGAATATTTTCTACCCTACCTCTTTTTCGCAAATCAACAAATGGCGTTTGCTTGGTCAAAGAGATTCTCCCTAGGTATTGTAATGGGAGAAGCCATCGCAGCTCTTTTTGCTCTTCGGGAGGCTGCTCTTCTCGACTTTCACCAAATCTTCTTTGTGGGGGATTGTCTTGCTGTGTGTGACGCTATCAACGGGAGAAATAGTGATCATCGCACTATCTAGCCTATCTTCGAGGAGATTAGAGAGTTGATGGAAACTCGGAATTGGAGGCTAATTCATGAGCTCATCGGACAGCTAGCTAACGTTTTGGCCCATCGAGTGGCTGCGCGTGGGCAATCACGGAGGACATTTGTGGAAACATTCCTACTGCTTGTATATCTTTCGATATTGTTTCCTGTGACAATCCCCCTCAACCCCGTGATTGTCCCTGCTTTTTCTTCTTTCGTTGTTATTGAAGTTATCCAAAAACAAAAAAACAAAAAACACCGATCTCCCTTTGTCATAAAAAAACAATAAAATCAATGAGCAGGCTTGAAAAACTGCCCAAAATTGGCTTGCAAAGCTTGGAGATCAAGGTTGGCTTGAAGTTATTCAAAAGATTTCCGTAGCTCTTCTCTCAGTTGCTGCATCTCCAGCTGTAAACCATGGAGGCGGGTCTCAATGGAGCGCTGCCAATCTGTGTGGGAGGTGGAGGGAACGTCAAAGTGACTATTCTGCTCAGTGTCTTCGTCATCGTCCGCATCTTCCTGATGTTCATTAGAGGCCCACTCTTTCCAAGAATTTTTCGTGTACCCCATCTTCATGAACCGTATACTACCAAAACAAATGCTACTGCTGGACACAAACTGCTCCAATAGCTGCTGCTCACTTGAGCCATTACCTTCCTCGTTTTTTGAGTATACGACAGGCGCACTGATCTCTTTTACATCCTCTTCAATGGCTTCACCCGTCTTTTTATTTTCTTCGGCATGGTCGACCTTTAGTTGGGCCTCATTCTCGAATTTTTTCTGGCACTCCAAAGCTTCAGCAAGCATTCTTTCTTCAAGACTAAGACGTTCCTCTTGCGGTTGTCCCAGTTCATCACTAGTGCTTACACGAATATCAATCTCAGGAAGTTGACAGCTTTCTTCATGCCTGCAGACACGAAAGCAGTTTCAGCAAACCCGGTGAAAACTAGATAGAAATTTCAAATATGCCTAAAAATTGAGATCACCTATGGCCATTAACCCAATAAGAAAAAATAGGAAGAAGTTCGTGTGGCAATAAGAACGAAAGAAAGACTTACGTTTGTTGTGCTTTGTCCTCGTAGAAGGGAAGGTGCTCCGTACTGCCACTAGTTTCCTGCAATACAGGTGGAACCGCTAGCTACAATCATTTAGTTCAGATATTTTATATAGAAGAAAACGATCCATGATAGACAGTATAGCAAGATCAAAAAAGAAACGAATAGAATTAGCAGCATTTAGAACCTTAATGTTTTTAGCCTTTTGACGATTTTTTTTCTTCTTTTTAAACTTTGATTTTCCCACATTGCCACATCCACGGTCCATATCCGTCTGAGAATCAAGAGCTAGCTCTTCTAAGAGAGCTTCTGTTGCAGCCTCAGACTTCTCTTTGGCATCTTTGTCGAAGATATCCTCCAGTTGTGCCTGGAAGAGAGACCGATGTATTACCCAAAACAAAAACATTGAAGGGATATTGTTAGATAATCAAGATAACATATACCTGCATGAATGACTTTAAGAGGTGCACCATTATTGACCTATAATCATAAGTAGATACAAGTCCGAGCTTCAGCTCTGTCTGCCTCATAACCTCCTTAATCGCCAGGATTTTTGCATCAAGTATGAAATCTGCAAACCTTGAGGTAGTCAGTCCAAAAGAGTACATCATTTTTGTCCAACTTAGATTCAGGGACAAGTTAAACGGTAGAAGTGGTTCATGCCTCGAACGATGAATTTCACCCAAAAGATGGATTAATAATCCGCCATGGTAGAAACCCTCTCCCAGAAATGCCTATTGTTAACTAGTAGTTCCAAGTTCCAAAGAAGTTGTTTTCTACATTAAAGTTTGAACTCTCCCTCAATTACTATCAGAACAAATTAATCACCTACAAGCATATAAACAAGATCACTTAAAATTAGAAAAATTCAAAATTACAAACACACCCAAAATTAGAAAAAGCAATACCATAGATCATCCAAGAAATGGACGTCTATCATGACCTGCAATATTTCAAAAATCCAACTGAGAGAGAAATATACTGATCAACAGATCAAATCGACGTTTATCAAGACCTAACATAATTTCGTATATATACTCTAAATATCCACATGTTTGTGTATTTGAAATGCCATATCTATCCCGTTTCTGACATTAGGGAGCTGAGATAAAGATTTAATAATTGGGTTTACCATCTACCGCTGGACACCCACCTCTTTGCCCAGTGCCCTTTAAACAACTGGATTCTTTTTCGATGCAAGTACAGTCGGATTGTCCTTGCCAAATTTTGGCAATGGTTTTCAACCTTGAGTTAATGAATGCAGACTCAAAGGCGTCTATCCTGAGATCAGCATTCTTCTCAAGATCTTTTTGCAGCTTCGACAAGCAGCACTCGTAACTGATCTGTGGATCATGCTCTGAAATCTGCTCACTTTTCTTATTTTCTTGATGAAATTCGCCCTTAAAGTTCTCTAGTACTTCGCAACATAAGTCATTCCCGCGTTTAGTCTTCAACGTGTTCTGCAAACAATTGAATTCCATTTGAAGGATCTTAAAAAGCTCTATTCCTTGAGTTCTTCCGACTTCTCTAAGACTTGCCCATGCCTCTAACTGCTCCCCAATCGCAGGACCCGCCGTCAATAGCCAGTTAATAAAGGCATCACTATCGGGCAGATCATCACTTTCACGTATTTCACCGCAGAACTTACTGCAGTTCCATCGTCCGCAATCGCATCTTGATATGTAGTGGGAATAAGCTCTTCACTCAATAACCGCTCATCCAAAAAAAGATGAGAGAAGTCACTACTGAAAACAATCCTCTCTTTAGAGGTAAATTCCTGGGAACCTTTGAGTTCGTCATCTAGAGCATTTTTCCAAGAAAGACAACTTAAACCGCAAGAATTAGCCAGTTCTTCCAAGAATCGAAGGAATATTTCAAGGTCAGAGGCTTCCAGAAAGCAAATAAAGAGGAGAGTAGCGTCCAGATCATAATAATCAATTTGTGCAACTTGGATGCGGTTCGACATCATGTCCATGGTAGTGATTAACTCATTACAATGACTCTCTGCAAGACATCTTTTTTTCAGAAGGGATTCCAACGCTTCATGAATTCTCTCAAGGAGCTGTGTGCGCTTACTATCTTCACATAACGGCCACCTCTGAAATTTATCAATCTCGCGAGTTATAAACACTTGGGGATCATATTCTGTACCAGCTGAGTGACAATTTTGAGTGTCATCTATGCCATCAACCGCAGAATCACTGTCTGCATCACATGTCTCAAATCTTGATTGATTTTCCATTATCTTCACCGAGGCAGCTATATCTACTGGCTTCCAAACTCCATTTTTAACCATAGCAACGCACTCATCATCAGCTATTTCTGGCACATTAGCTTCTAACTCTGTCCATAGACTCCCCATGTGCTCACTATTAAGATGCCGCATATTCGACGAACTATCAAGAAACCAATCTCCGCAGCAACAACACACGCAGAACTTCCATTGGCTCTGTTCCTTCGCAAAATCTATTGCTTCCTTCAAAACATCCTTCGCCAATTTATTCTTATTGAAATGCGCTTTAAGATCTTCGATGTCAACTCTCAACAATCCCCTCTTCATCTCCGCAGTGCAAGTTTCATTCCAGTAGCTCTTAATTTGAGTGACCCTGTTTACGTCCAACGGAATTCTCTTAGGATTCGCGTACTTCCTTCGCTCTTCAACCGTATTATCCTGCGAGAAAGATCCAAAAGTTGCAAGCTTTTTCTCCTGGAGGAGCCTGGCCGCCATAACTCTCGACTCTACCTCCTTCCTTTTTTCATGTAATGACATAATGTCCTCGTTTGTATCACTCGAAAACCATTACCTGCTTTTCGACGTCCTGCTTTTCGCTGTTCCCATCCCCAACATTGTTGCATTTCTCTATCAACTTTTTGACTTCTTGCGTCATAAACTCAATCCGAGATTCTTGGGTCAAAAGATCTGTGCGTTGACGAATAATATCCTCTTCGAATATGCTATCTTTAATAGGATCCGTTGGGTCTTCGATCATCAAAGCGCGCTCGCATTCTTGTATTACTTCTTGGTGGCCTTTATTATCGTCGCGTATTACTGCTAACTCGAAGAGAACTTCGGCGTGGAAAAGTGCCAAGGGGATTGACTTCTTGGAGAAGGCTAGAGCTTGCCTGGCTGCTTTGGCCGCGTGATTGAGGTGCTTGCATTTTGTGTTAGAGTCGACAATAAGAGTAGCGGTGTTGAAGTAGATGTGTCCTAGCGCGCGGTGGAGAATGGCGGAGCCGTGGTTGCTGATGTTGTCGCTGCTGTGGTGGGAAATGGATTCTTTGATGAGTTTAAGGGCTTTGGTGTGGTTTCCACGGTGGAGAGCAGCGAGGGCGCGGTTACATTCAAGCATGATGGAAGCGTCCGACGGTGGCGGAGGGTCGGTGTAAGCGGAGGGCCTCTTCTTCGGGGCCATTTCTTTTTTTCTAGTCTTTTGGGGGTGATTTCAAGAAAATCTTATTAGAACGCTGCTTTGGTTTCTGATTAGGTAGTTTGGGTTGGTCACAAGCTTAATTAATTAAATTCAAACCGCTCTGCATAGAAAGGAGAGAATACGTAAACCAGTTCTGTATTTTTATCTTTATTTTGGTTTTTCCTCCTGATTTCTAGATAGAACAGTCAGTTTTTTTTTTTTTAATTTCCAATTAATTAGAGGAGTTAGATATTAGGGAGAAGAAGAACGAACAAGCATGTGGTGGGCATGGTAAAGGTTGGATAGAAGACGAAATGTTTGAAATTCATTGATTTAATTGAAACGAGAATTGGGGGAAAAAGAATACTTGATTGCATTGAAAAAAGAAGGCAAATTCTTTCGGGTGATAAGATAACAGAGGGGAGAAAGATTTAAAATAGATGTGATAATTTAATTGATAAGAGATACGTAGAGCATGTACTTGGTACACCCACATTCTTGTATTACTTCTTCCTCGTCAAAAATTAATTTGGATATGGTGTGAAAATTTGGGGGTTTTGAAAACATAGTGAAAATTTTGTAGCGTGATTGGGTGCATGTTGGAAATTTTTTAAATTTTATGAGAGTTGATGGAAAAGTGAAGAGAAAGATAATCATGTAATTGAATTGTTTATATTTATTTTGATGGGAAGGGATGATTTAATAGAGAATTGTGAATAGAGATGATTGTGAAGTTTTTATCGTTATTTTTTTAACATTTCAAAATTAAAAATGAGAATAACATTGTTAAAATACCAGCAAACGGAAGGGATAAAAATGTCAACTGAAAAATATTTTTGAAAATTTTGTTCCCAAAATTTTATCCTACATTTATGTTTTCCTAGTGAAAATTTTGGAACATAGAAAAATTTTGAAACTTTTTCAATTTAAAAACATCACCACTTTTCTAATTTCCTTAAGTGCAAGAGAATATGCCTGTAGTCATTGTCTCGTATGAAAGAAAAACTCTCTATTAAGAAGAGCAGCTGCAAAAGCTCATTGTCTAATATCAGGGATGAAACTAGGGTCAAGCGTGATTGAGACCAAGGTGGAGCAACTTGAGAGTTGAGACAATGTATGGAATACGCTAAGGCGTATGAAGTACTTGGCCATAAGGGCACCACCCAAGGCAGAGGCCACCAAACAAGCGAAGGAGGCTACTAAAAACTATGGCCAACTTGGTAAAACAAAGCCAAGATCGCCGAAAGGGCAGCTATGGTGACTTGACCCCAACTCAAGACCTAGGCGAGGCAAGGCTTGTTGACACCATTGACATGCACATGACATGCCATGGCCTAAGCCATGACACGCCCAACAGTGCATTGGCATGCCCCAAGGCATTTCCAACACAAGACAAGGGCCAACAAGGCCATAAGCCTCGACATGGAGCCTATGGAGAGGCGATGCAGGATGACTCAGGAGGAGAAAAGGAGCACAATGATGTCGCCACCACATGAACATGGTTCACGACGGTGCAACCAAAAATGCATAGAGAGTTGATTCAAGGAGGTTCCTGAAACCAAGTGGAGTTGATTGGTGGCACCACCACACAACTACTGGACATGGTAGCGCATGGCGGAGCACATAAGAGGTTGCTCTCAAAAGACTCAAGAGACCATGTGATGCAGGAGCATCCCTTGCACCTCGGCATAACTATCCCGGGAAAACAACACTTGTATCTCGGGCCGAGGTAACAAAGCAACACTTGTATCTCGAGCCGACGTAGCAAAGCAGCTCGTGCATCTCGGATAAATCTGCACCTCTGCTGGAATGATTTATGAAGATTCAGTCAGCGTGCGATATATTTTTGGAAAGCTCTACGTCTCTAGTTTCAAATGCACTTTACCTCATATCATTTGAAGATTACTAGAGAAAATTATGACATTTTTACTACTGGACGTCAGGAATGGTAACAGACAGCGAATTTCAAAGTGCATTTAATTTCTTTTGTGTTGGAATTGTCTAGACTTTATTATTCCGTTTTTTCTAGCTTGACCTTGATGTAATGAACTCTATATATGAGTGATTATCCAAAATAAAAGGAAAGAACTTTTGATTCAAAGATATAATTCTTGCAAGTATATCTCTTGCTTTGGAGTTGAGTGACATCCTCCTACCAATCAAGCGAGTGGCTTGGTTGTGTTGAGTGGCATTTGCGATTAGTAGCGTCGAGTGGCTTCCGCTACCCCTGGTCGAGTGGCATCCCAGGACTATCCCCTTCCCTTAGCTCAATCCTTTTCAGATTTTGACAAGCCATGCAGATCCAAGTCTGTATCACCATGGGGATCTTTTTGATATCACCACCCTACATGGTGGTGGAGCGGCAGCAACGACGGCGGAGCACAATGGCGACAACCACCACAAGCGGCTAGGAGGTGTCATATAGGGTAAACTGCATATGGGATCCCTATATGGGCCAAATCACTCTAATTGGGGGTATTATCTTTATTACTTTTGATTCTCAGATATTACCATATTGGTGAGAATCAATTAAGGAAACAATCTTGATCCTATTTTGGCAAGATTGCTCTTTGATTGACATTTTTTAGAGCATATGGCTACTAGGGTTAGCTTCATATATGGAAGCTTATGGTCGGCCACATGTGCTAAATAAGAGGACAATCAATCTTTGATTGATTTGTCCTTTATTTGGTTAGTTTTGAGGAAAAAGGCAAGATCTCTACAAGATCTTTCCTTTCTAGCCTCAATAGGATCTTGGTGATTTGCTTGGGTTAAGCTGACTTTGTTCCACAATCAGGTTCTAGGTTCTCTGAACTTAGCTTGCATATCTCGGGTTCTAGGTTTGTTTCGGGTGCTAGCTCATTTGGGCTTGCTTATCCATCTTTTTATCCACTTTCTCAACCATTCATATATCTTTTAATTTATCTTTCATTAAATCCAAAATACCAAAAATATCTTTCTTTTTTTTTATTCCGATACTCGAGCTATATTGCTCTTGAGTTCCTCACTGGGTCGGCCAAGGAGTATCATTTTAAGGCGTGGGCTAAACACGAGTACTCACAAGTTCTTACTTGTGAGAGGGATAGACATTGGTGAGGGATCTAGGCCAGGGTCCCTATCACATGGCCAAGGTTGCCAACAGCCTAGCTCTAGCCAGTAAGCTGATGCGCATCCATACCTCGCATGTCAATAGGCCAGCTTGCTTAGTGATTTGGCAGGCGTTCATGCATGCCACACACACAAACCAAAGTGATAGCAGATCAACGAGGGACTCAGCAAGGCATGCCATGCAACAGGCATGCCAACCCGCCTATTACACAAGCCAGCATGACAATAGCACACCTGCTGGGGCCGCAGGCCAACCGACTAGTTGTTATGCACAGCTAGTCACACAGCCTACTAGGCATGTGTTCCATGTTGTATCCCCTAGCCCGCCAGTACCCAACATGCCATATCCCTTGGCCCACCGGTGCCCATATTGGAGACTATGTGTGCAACCTATACACTACACACATGCTCACTACAAAAGGACCCCAGGCCATAACATCGAAGATTACCACTAAATCAAAACACTAATCTAGAAGCATTCATACACGAAACCAAGAATTATGAGCTTAGTAGGCACCGGGATCCATACCCCTTAACCAAGGACCTCATGCCAATAAGCACCATCAAGGCCCCACCTGAGAACCTAATTTCTAAGGCACATCATAGAGAGTACAAACTGTCTACACCAACCACAAGGACTCTAGTCCATGTATTCTCAAGCCCATACAATCATGGAGAGACATGTACTAAATTGAAGGACAAAATTGGTGAAAGTGAGGCTAAGTACAAGGTATCGAGGAGGAATCCTGACCACCACATGTCACCACAAGACTTGCTATAGCATATAATTAGTTTTGATTGGCTTTAGGCTTAGGTATCATTACATTCCCTATGGTATTGACTTCTAATAACTTAGTCGTCGAGGTACGACTTTGAATGGATCGGTCCTTGTGATTTATTTTTAAGCAACATAGGTCTTTCTGCCCTCCAAAAGTTAGCCAACTACCTGATATCAAGGTCTAGATGTCCACTATCGGATTCAAATACCCTTTCTTAGATCTCATCCCCGTTAGTAGACTAACATTTGGTGGACAGGAAGACCTATATATTTGAAAAACAGACCATAGGGACTAGCCCGTTCAAAGTGTATCCTAAGGATTAATTTGATAGAAGTCTACCAACAGCCGGTAATTACATCTTTGCTGGCTTTATAACATACCATTTGCACTTTATTCTTTGTTTTTTTCTATAATATCTTTAGAAGCTTCCTAAAAAAGGACAGTCGAACCTCTAATATAAGAAAGCAATGTATGCTTCAAATTACATTGTTGAATGAATGTTTCTTTGAGCAATAGGTTGAGCTGAGCTCGACGCTCAAACATGTATTGTTGAGAACTAGTGTGTGCAACATTGTTCTATAGTCACACTCACCACACATGCTCACTACAAAAGGACCCAAGGCCATTCAACATCGAAGCCGAAATCAAAACACTAATCTCCTTCATACCGAAACCAAGAACATGAGCTTAGGGCACCGAGATCCCCCCTTAACCAAGGACCTCATGCAATAAGCACTTCTACCCACCTGAGAACCTAAAGAGGCACATCATAGAGAGTACAAACTGTCTACAAACCGAACTCTGAGGTATTATCAGCTAAGTAATCAAGAGACATGTACTAAGAAACAAAATTGGTCACTAAGTCGGTATCGAGGAGGAATCCTGACGTTACATGTGGCTTAGCTATAGCATATAATTAGTTTTGATTGGCTTTAGGCTTAGGTATCATAGAGGTATTGACTTCTAATCTTAGTCGTCGAGGTACGATTTGAATCATAGGATCGGTCCTTGTCCATTTATTTTAAGCCAACCTTTCTGCCCTCCAAGTTAGAACTCGGAAGCTATATTAGATCAAGGTCTAGATGTCCACTATCGGATTCAAATACCCTTTCTTAGATCTCATCCCCATTAGTAGACTAACATTTGGTGGACAGGAAGACCTATATATTTGAAAAACAGACCATAGGGACTAGCCCGTTCAAAGTGTATCCTAAGGATTAATTTGATAGAAGTCTACCAACAGGACTGTACCGATAATTACGTCTTTGCTGGCTTTATAACGTACCATTTGCACTTTATTCTTTGTTTTTTTCTATAATATCTTTAGAAGCTTCCTAAAAAAGGACAGTCGAACCTCTAATATAAGAAAGCAATGTATGCTTCAAATTACATTGTTGAATGAATGTTTCTTTGAGCAATAGGTTGAGCTGAGCTCCCACCCTTGTGTATTGTTTGCTAACCTGAGTTAGTCTCAAACATGTAGAGCCTTGTTGTGCTAGCTCGAACTAGTCCTCAAAGTGTGCCCTTATCATCATTGTTCTGCTAGCCCAAGCTAGTCCTCAATTAATTCACTCACCACTATTGTGTAGAAGGCTAGCCCAAGTTAGCTAGTCACACACTTTTTTTTTTTCTAAGCCAAAGTAGCATAAGTAGTTCAAATTATAATGTCAATCACAGTTAAATACAGATGGGGAAATATGGCCAAGGGGAAAGGATTCAGTCCAAAGAAATTGTTTTCCAAATATGCTATAAGCAATGATCAGGAATTAAAAAAAAAAAAAAATCAGCCGGTCCAAGGCTACGCATGTAACACAAAGTAAATATAAAAAAGTTTCATATAAAATAAGGTTTTTCACCTGCTTACATGATTTCTAAAGGGCAAAAATTTGAAAAAGTATTTATTCCAACATCAGCAAATATTCATAAACATTAAAATACCAAAACCTCCAATCCTTAAAACCTTAGTCAAAGTCTGAAAAATAACATTATCATGTCCAGTATTTTCCAACATAGATGAACGTCTCCCAGAAATTAATCTCCAAAAATATCTCGCAATCACGCTTTCGAAAAACAAATCTACCAGAAGCTCCTCAAACCTCTCTAACTGACTTTTAACAACTCCGAAAAATAAGAAAGTAACTGGTGAGCTACACTAGCTCAGTAAGTCACAAGCCAATAGGGTAGGGGACATAGCAGTTTTATCATAATAAAGGTCAAGAAAACACCATGACGTTACCAAATAGAAAAATACAAGTTGTAACAGAAAATATCCCAGGCCACGTGACATAGGAAAATCACCAACGATCACACAGATCCCAACAGTCACAAAGATCTTCAACAACTAGGAAGAGCATCAAAATGGTTGACCTCCAATGGTCATACAGACCTCAACATACCACAAGGAGGATAAATACCACGAAGAAATTATCAATGTCAAAAAGACATCAAGTATAACAAGCACAAAGATAATTTTCACATTATGGTCACAAATAAAAATTCTATTCAATGTTATCCTACACAATATTTCAAATGAGTTCATGAAATTCAATAATTTCATATTTACAAAAATTTGTACAATTCCCCATATACCACATCAAAACTATATAAAAGATAATGCACATTTAAAATCACACCTTTCTAATATAAAAGAATTTAATTTTGCAAAACAACATATTTCCAAACATTTTCAATTTACAAAACAATGGAACATTTCATGCATTTAATTTTAAGGGTTAAATACACTTTGCCCCCCTTGTCTTTGGGGTCATTTACACTTTCCACCCCGATGTTTATTTTTGAGACATTGGACCCCTTAACTTACACATTTTTTCAATTTGGGCACGTTGCGGACGGTTCCCAAAAATTGAAAAATACATTGTATTAAGTTAAATTGGGGTCCAATGTCCTCAAATAATACATCGGGATGCAAAGTGTAAATGACCCAAAAATAAGGGGAGCAAAGTGTATTTAACCCTAATTTTAACTACACAAGAATTTAAAAAAAGTTCCATTGAATTGCCACTTAACTCAAAATCAAAATCTTAAATCTTCTCAATAATTGTTGAACAATCACTCAAAAGCTAAATCAATATTTAGCATCACTTTTTTTTGGGGGGTAAGTTGGTAAGTATTATAGAAAATCAAAACAAACGGGTTGGAGGGTTATACAAGCCACCGTAGGACTGCTGGAAAACACCCACCTAGTTGATGATAACCTATCAGTAGGGTAGCTTACACAAGTAAAATTAAAGGATACTAGCAACCATTTAGCACCACTTTTCAACATCAACATAGACTTCAGGTCATTTCCTATGACTCTAAAATGATAAAACTCTTCTAAAAGATTTAATACATTCTTTAATAATCCTCGCTAAAAAATCCATCGAATATACCGACTAGAAAATCTCTACAACCCTCAATAGATAATTATTCGACTATTTTTCACAAGAAATGAAAGATATCATCTTTAATTAATCCATACCTCAAGACCCGTAAATAACCAAATCCAATCCCAAAATCATTATAAAGACTGAGAATTAAGCAATTAAAAACTTCCCCAATCTCTTCTTAGTCATGAATGGAATGAGAACCTCGCTCACGGTGGGGTTTTGTTGGGCGGCAATAAAACATATATGAGAGAGTTCAAGAGAGAGAGGGGGAGAGAAACCTTGAACCGCACATTGAGAAAAAGATAAATTTATAGCACAAAATCTAGGGTTTTAAAAAAGTCATTATATCTTGTGAGTTTTAGTGCAAATTTTAATTTTGTAAACAAACTTTAAAAAATACACAAAAACGGGAGGCAGACTGGGAAAGAAAACTAGGAGAAGCTAGGTGACTTTGTTGTTTTCTGCCAAGGCCAAATTAGGTCGGCGTATTACAAGAACTGTAATTCAGAAATAGTTTTCAGTTACAAGCTCGCTAAATTGCCATTATAATAAATTTAGTTTTTTCTAGATGGCCCCAAAGACCTTTGGTGACGAATTGGGATAGTCCCAACTAGTGTCACAATAACCCCTCCCGAAAGGAAATTTGGGATTGAAAATCATTTTGTTGCCGAAAGAATGTACTTTTTAGGACAGATGAAAGTATCCCAAAAGGTAGATCATTGCATTGTGAAATTTTTTTCGGTCCCCAAAAGTATAGTTCGAACAACATCGAACGGGATGCATCATTTTTTTTTGCAATAGAGAGGAATTCTATCCCAAAAACTTTTGTTCAATCAAACTGTCATGCCCCGTGTTGGTACATACCCCCTCGGCTCGCATATAATAATCTTATGCACAAAATTCAGGGATTACCGCACGATAAAAACTCTTAGGATCGCTTAAATGCCCTCGAATTTACTTAACAGAAAACTAGTTGTAAAACAGTTATTGGCTAAAAGGAAGGCTGTAAATCAATTAGTCAGTTAAAGACTAAAGCGAAAATGGCAAAGTCATAAAAATATCGTATCGTAATAATATGCACATCTTTAGGAAAATCTCATTAACGAATTAGGTTGAAAATTGATTGATGGTAAAAAGATAAAGCGTAATAAAATAAATAAATAAACCAATAAAACTTGTAGCAAGATATCAACATAGAGAAATTCACACTTTCCTTTAAACGAACATAGTTTGGTACAAAAGGGTCCTTCAGGAGGATTACAAAAGAATAGGCCTGTGTTATACAAAAATGTGAGCTTTCTATAGTCCACCTAGCCTATACAACCGCATTTCAAGGGTCCAAAAACAGTTTTGAAACACTCTATCAAAAGAAAATAAAAGAAATAACGAAAGGGGATACAAAACAGACCCTGCATCTAGAATCTCTTCAGCCTTGAAATAATCCAACATCCTGCTAACAATAAAACGACAAACATAGACAAACATAAAAAAGGGGTGAGTCCTACTGACTCTATAAGGTCGAGGAGGGGACATGACAATCATAAAAGGAAAAAGCATATGGAGACATGACAATACATAACATATGACATCAACATATTAATAAATGTAACATATGATAATATGATACGTGATGGAGTATGCGTGCTTCGTACAATCAAGACATATATCGATGCACATGCAATGAGATGATGCTGTGCACCCATTTCTCATCCATTCCTTTGGGGTTGAGGTATTTCCGCCGTCTGCTCTGTTCACCCCAGAGTTGGGTTGTGCGTCCCTCCTTCCTCCAGGACTTGTCCCTTGCCACCTGCACCAGGACCCTTTCATCGTAGGCACTTTCCCCATTAGGAGCCCACCCTTTTCTCATAGCGGTGGGTTGCACTCTCCCTTTAGTAAACAATACCGTCACCCATAATTATAGGATAAACCTTGGGTACATTCGGTTTCCATTCCCCAATCTTGGTCCATTCAATGTGTCACGCCCCAAACGCTAGCTCGATGAGGCTAAAGACAGCCGCGAGCATTCCCAACAACGAACGCTCCAGCGCACTTATTAAAATCTTGAAGCGGAAATTTTTTTTTTTTTTTAACTTGCCTATTACTAATTTAGAAAATATAAATGCCTATATCAATGAACACACATAGGGAGACATTTAAAATCCAATCCTCAAGCAATAACTCAAAGCAATAAATTATAATTACATAGTCCCAAAATATAAGTTGCTTAAGAGCCTTAAGCCTCATAGGCTAAACAGACCATGACCACCACACATTGGAGGTTCATATCAGCTCTTTCAAAAATAACTTAAGATCTACAGAAATAACAAGTTAGGGGAGGGCACCCTAGTCAACCCCCCACTTCGGGTTCTGGATCCTCCTCATGAATTTCCTTTTCCTGAAATATCATCTGGAATGATACAATTTAAATTCTGTGAGTCGAATGACTCAGTAAGGGTTATGCATGGCATGATCATGGATGACAGGTAAAATATGTCAGAATGAATGGATGTTCATGTATGCAACTCTTGCACTTGAACTTTAACTTAAAATCTCTTCATCATTGTTTGGGCTTTTTCTATCGCTCCATTTACCCCTGAAGTCAGGGTTGTGCGTTCCCTTCGGAACCGTTCCCCTTTCCCTTGGGAATATGTCATTTGGTCGAGCTAGCCCTTGATGTGGCCTCAGGCCTGATGGCTAGACACAACCCTTAGAGGTCCACACCTTCTCATTCATTCTTCAGTGTGGTTGCACATACCTCAAGAGCTACCCATCCTTCTCGCATTCGTCCTTCGGAGTGGATGCACCTATCTTACTTAGGTACGGTACCGACCATCTTATTTAGCCCCATAACATATCTTAACATAGCATAAAATCTCACTTTCATTTGCATAAAGTTTCCCTTTCTTCCTTTTGATAAAATCAAATGCAATTGCTCATGACGTGCTTGATGACAAATATTCATGTTGTGTATCATTCCAGTTTTCGAAAAATAAATTTTTTCCACTTACCTTCGTCCACTTGAGCTTATGGTGGCACCTTGCCTACAAATGAGTCATACTAATGTCATTTAGAGGTTTACTAGATGTAGAGAATAATCATTCAATCAACTTCAGCACATCATACAAAATCACCCACATTTCTTGACTTCCCAATGGTGATCCTACGACGCAAAGTATTATCTTAAGGTTGCTGAAGCCATAAGACTTGGATTCCAAACTGATCCTTACACTAATTTTCATAACACATTAAAATTCCAGGTAATTTGGAGCTCGTTTGCCACTCGAAAGATTTACTCGAAAATGCAAGCTGCTGAGGACGTCCAAGCAGGCAGCCTCGACGTCTCCAGCTTCAAAATTCATAACTTCAAAAAAATGGCTCCAAATTACATGAAATTTATTTTAAAATATTCTTCTTTCATAGTTCAAGCTTGAAGATAAAAATCATAAACATTGGAATTTCCATGCATTGTCGAAAACACTTCATATCAGATAAAATTCCTAGAGTAATACTGCTGCTGCCACCAGCTCAGTCTTCTACTTTCAAAACATCACAACTTATGTATTACATCTCTAAATCACACAAATTTACCTTAAAATATTCCTCTTTCATAAAATTAAAATTCAAGACCAGATTCATAAAATTTGGACTTAAACTGTTCACTCTAGGACACTTGAAATGAGTAATAATTCTAGACGTGCAAGGCTGCTGGCAGCTTGACGTCGGAACCCTGAACCACGTATAACTTACCCAATGCTTATCGGAATCACCCAAAGTATGGCTTAAAATCTTCGTATTTTGATGGCCTATAACATAGAATTCTCTCAAGATCAAGAAATAAGAATAATCACATCAAAGGTCACTCCTAATTTGAACCTTGTGATCTGCAGAAGTTAATTTCAGCAACAAGTTTTCAACAACTAGTTTACAAGCCTTCTCTTAGGCTTTTTATCATACACCTATGGTGCATCATTGACACCTTATTTCAAGATTCATCCATGAATGTCTTCTTAGACCTCAAGACATTATTCAATTCAATCAAAGAAACAATAACAGAACCCTATCCTACCCAATGGTTCTCGGTTTCCTTCATGCATAATCCCTAGGATAGTTTTGCATTTTCTATCATCCAAATTCCAATTCTTCTACCCTTAATTCACCATACAAACCTAGCTACATAAAGGGCTGCAACCAAAATCAAACACCAAGGGTTCGGTTGCAACTCAGCAACCTAAACATGCCTAATTCCCATTCTCCTTGTTTCACAAAGCACAATCTTACATTGCATGCATTGTTTCCTCACTTCTATGGCCAACCCGTGGCCTTCTTGCTCTTAAATTTGTCCTTTAGCTTACTATCATAGACCACAATCATCATAAAAAATTTTCAGCTTCACAACCCTCAAGTTTCTTGCAAGATCCACACCAATCTCTTAAGGAAAATAACATGCAAGCAAAGAGAAAACAACCCGAGCATGCTTGATCTCTTTATTCTCCAAGTATAGTCCAATCCTTTTAAGTGTTTAGCTTGCTGATCTACCCACATTACCCACATGCAAGATACCTACGCAAGCTACCATCAAGAGAAACATGAAAGAAATAAGGCAATGAACACATTCGGCCAACAGTAAGTGTTTTCTCCCAATTTCAACATCACCTACCCGGCCATGCATGTGCAAGACAAGTTTCAGCTCTTGCCTACACTTCACAACAGAAGCTATTCTCTTAAAAATCGCCTACTTTTACAATTCCAAATTCAAAACTTACAGCAATATCATGGTTCTATCTTCATCAAGCAAAAGCACTCCTAATTGAACCTTGTGATCTGCAGAAGTTAATTTCAGCAACAAGTTTTCAACAACTAGTTTACAAGCCTTTCTCTTAGGCTTTTTATCATACACCTATGGTGCATCATTGACACCTTATTCCAAGATTCATCCATGAATGTCTTCTTAGACCTCAAGAAATTATTCAATTCAATCAAAGAAACAATAATAGAACCCTCACCCAATGGTTCTCGGTCTCCTTCATGCATAATCCCTAGGATAGTTTTGCATTTTCCATCCAAATTCCAATGCAGCAATTCAAAAACAGAGGGTAGCAACCAAACCTTAGTCTAACAATTTACCCATACCAACTCACGGTTCTTACAGATTATTTTGCAACACAAAATGAACCTAAAACATGCCTCCCCCTTACCTTCTCCTTGTTTCACAAAGCACAATCTTACATTGCATGCATTGTTTCCTCACTTCTATGGCCAGTTCTTGCTCTTAAATGTCCCATAATCATCCTTTTCCAGCTTCACAACCCTCAAGTTTCTTGCAAGATCCACACCTATCTCTTAAGGAAAATAACATGCAAGCAAAGAGAAAACAACCCGAGCATGCTTGATCTACTCCAAGTATAGTCCAATGCAACATACCTACAGCAAGCTACCATCAAGAGAAACATGAAAGAAATAAGGCAGTGAACACATTCGGCCAACAGTAAGTATTTTCTCCCAATTTCAACATCACCTACCCGGCCATGCATGTGCAAAACAAGTTTCAGCTCTTGCCTACACTTCACAATAGAAGCTATTCTCTTAAAAATCCCCTACTTTTACAATTCCAAATTCAAAACTTACAGCAATATCATGGTTCTATCTTCATCAAGCCAAAGCTATTGCATCATCCTTTCTTTTAGGCTTTCCAACAAACACTTTGCATGCTACCTTTCATTCCCAACTCATCAATACTCAAACCCAACATGCAGCAAGGAAAAACAGAGGGTAGCAACCAAACCTTAGTCTAACAATTTACCCATACCAACTCACGGTTCTTACAGATTATTTTGAACACAAAATGATAGATCCCCCTTACCTTGGCTTCCCTTGGTTATCTCTACTGTGGCTAAAGTCTCTTCACTCCCACGGCAGTTTCCTCTTTCCTTTTTCTTCTTCTCTTCTTTCTTCTCCTTCTTCTCGGCTTTCCCCTCTTCTCTTCTCTCTCTTCTTTTTCTTTTTCTCGGCTTCTTCCTCTCTTCTCCTTCTTCTTCTTCTTCTTCTTCTTCTTCTTCTTCTTCTTCTTCTCGCTTCTTCCTTTTTTCTCTCTTGGTTTTTCTTCTCTTATCTCACTTGTGTGTGAGTGATAGGGGAAGACGTAAAAAGGAAAAGGCGGAAGGGGGGGGGAGGGGAAATGGCGTGAAACAAGTTTGGGGAGGAAATGACCTCCATGCCCCCAACTTAGTTTGCAACGCCATTCACCATTGGAGGAATGGGCGGCAGCCTTTCTCTTTCTCTCTTTTTTTTTTTTTTGCCACTTAATATGACTAATGTTGACTCCCTTCCATTTGATTCCAAACAACACACATTTTCAAAGATCAAAGACCCTAGTTCAAATCCTTCTAAATATTGCAAATTTAGGGATATACTTGAACAAATAAAAATGACTAGCATAATTAACCCCAATAATAAAATTTATCACTATTAAATTCTCAAACAATATAACATTTAAATTATAACTAAAGATGCATGAAAATGTTAGAGGAAAATTTCACCTTAGATATAGTTTTAATTCAAGTCAACCATACATGTCTTCCCAATAATTTAGGGTAGTGCAAAAATTTAAAGAGTCAAAATAAAAATTAACATTGAAAGAAACCTAAAAGTCGGGGTCTCACACAATGGATATGAATGCAATCATTTGCAGAATTAACAAAATCATTGATCCATAATTCATCATTCTTCATTCTTCATAAAACCGTGATTCATTCGTAATATAAAACCAAGCATGCATAATGGTACAAAATAAATGATGAATTTCCATTTAATGAAACGTTCTTTTTCCTTCAACGGCTTATTAGAACCTCAAATGCTTGAATAAATTGAAGTTTGAAAGCCAAAATCTCATACTAGCATTCTGCTAAATTCCCAAACCTTATCTTATAGTTCTAAGTTAATTTACCTTTTTCCTTTTGAATAATAATTAATAACCTTTTTTCTTTTAATTCGACTTAGTAATGAATTAATCACATAAATTATTAATCAATATCAAATATTCACTAAAACCCATGAGTGAGGGCCTCTTGGGCCGTTATAGATCCTATTGGGCCTATCCTTAAGGTTTCAAAGTGTTCTGGGCTTGTTTAGGGTTAACGGGCCTAAAGTCCATTTAGGCTGCTAAACGGGCTTTGTGATTTGAGCCCCTCTTTCTACTCGGTTTGGACTCAAATTTGGGCTTCCCCATCTATTTTTCATGCTCTACACAGCCATAAATTATTTTCCCCATTCACACCTTTTTACCCTAACGTTTTGTGTGAAATGCCGAAACTGCCCTTAGAGACTCCAGGGGCATTTTTGACCTTTCCCGACCTCCGATTGAGCTGAAATTTTTACTGGGACCTACTATGACCATATAATACACTTTCCCAATTTTCATGCAAAACTCCAAGGATTTCATGGGGACGTTTTGGACAGCAAGGGTTTTCACTCAAAAACTCTAAGTTTTCACTATACTTGGGACATTTTCATAATTATAGCAAACATTTATGTGCAGATTAACAACAAAATCACATGCAACTTCAAAACTTTCTTCAAAAACCATTCAAATACACATGTATGGCCATATTGCTTTACAATCTCATCTCAAGCCCTCTTGGCTTCATTCTTTGGCCTTGATCTGGCCATTTCAACCATAAAATTCAGCCTTGTATACTCGGTTTACATCAGTGCCTTTCCATGAAGAAATTTTACAACACAAGCATGTGAAAATCACCATAAACTCAAGCAATCTACATGCAAGCAATGAATCTTAAAAATCTTGCGGAAAATTCAAAGAGAAGTAACTGTTATTGCATTAAAACATCATCAAATCATTTAAAAACACACAACCCACAACCTACATGCATTTCTAATCCTTACCTCAAGTTCTTCATTTTTCTTTCATTTTTCTCCTTTTCTCTTTTCTTTTTCTCCTTCTTTCTCTTTTCCCTTCTCATTTTCTCTCTTGGCCGAATCCCTCTCTTCTCTCTCTTTTCTTTTTCTTTTCTTTTCTTTTATTTCTCTCTTCTCTTTCTCTCTCTCTCTCTCTCTCTTCTTTTCTCTATCCAGCACAGCCTTCCTTTCACTCTTCTATCTACACTAACCTTGTGAATGAGGTGTGTGTGTGTGTCATATCTAAAAGTTAACAGTTTATATATCCTACAAGTAATGATTGCTAGTGGGTAGGATAGGGACCTAAATGCAAAAGTGAGAAAGGTAACATTGAGAAACAATTGCATGTAATTAGGGAGGGAATGATTTGATTGGATTTTGTGGCCATGTGTCACAAAAGTGACTTTTGTCTTATGCTAGCCATTATAAGCTATATTTGTGAAGATAGTGTGTGATATGGCCGGCCACATAAGTCTTGCTAATGGGCTTGATTTGGTGGGCTTTTAGGGCCAAGAATTTCAAGCCCAAATCCCGCTTGGTTCAGCCCAATTGAAATTTAAATGAAATTAAACAAGCATTTTAACATAATTAGGCTCAAATAAAATGAGTTACATGAATTAACAAAAATTAAGTTGGACAAAGAAAGCACATACACAATTTAAATTAAAAAGGTAATTCAAAATGCTAAAATCACAAATTTAGAAACCAAAGTAATTAAACAAATATCAAAGACCATGATTACTTAAAATATTAGAGGAAATAAAATCAAGTCAATTAGACAATTTAAACACATGCATTTGCACTAAAAATAGTGATCTCAATTCAAAGATTAAAAATTAAAGGAAAGAAATCCGATAAGTAATTAATCAAATCAAAACACTAAGATCATGAATTTAACAATTAAAGCAAATAAAACAAGTACCAAAAGATCATATTTACAAAATGAAAGAAAACCTTAATACACGGATGTCAAAAGTAGCTCAAAAGGGTAGGGGTATCACACAAACATCGTATCGTTCGGCCGAATGTGGGTTTTTTTGTTCTATTCCATCTGAACGATAATTAAAGGTTCAACGTTTTTTTATTTGATACCGTTCTTTTCCATTTGAACATTTGTTGACAGTTGACTTCTTTAATGTTCAAATTTGTTCCACTAGTGTCAGGTGAAACTGTTCTATACGATTCGAACGTAGCGAGAGAGAGATTTTGTTATCATTCGAACAAGAAAATTGGGTTCGTGCGATCTTGAGTGAACGCTAGTATTAATGAGCATCCACACCATTCTATGATGTTGTTTTATTTTTCAAAATAAACAAATAAATAAGTGCGATTTTTATAATAAATAATTAGACATATACTAAAGTAATTATGCTGAATTAGAAGACATAATGTTTAATATCCAAAAAAGAGAGATATTAGAAAAATAGCCAACACTTCATAGTCTTTCTCCCCTGCAACTCGCATTTCCTCAATCTTTGACCATGTCTAATGTAGCTGGTGTACAAGATTAGCTGATTCTGATGCTAAAAAAATTGAAGTAGGAAGAATCACCATGCGACCTAAATTGCACACATATCTGGCCCTTTTTTGCCTATATGCGTCCATCCCAAAAAAGTAATACATTACTGGTTATAATGAAAAAATTATACAGCAACTGGAATATCATTTGATAATTAATTATTAATTTATATACTTACAAAAATTTTCCTTGCAGTGTCAGGCACTCACTCGCCCTTGCCATTAGTATAATTATTTTTATACAACTCACCTGGATCAACATTGGCAAATATGCACAAAATTTAACCTTTCACAAAAATATGAAAACAAGTTCACAAATGCATCAACAATTGTAGCACGTATACGCTGAAATGATCTTGATCCCATCTATTTGTGCTTGGTTTTGCCATTACCATAAATTAGCTAACCCCACGTGCATAACAAAAACTCAATTATCTATGTCATTCATCCAACTTTTATCCACTACAAATACCTATCAATAGAAGATTGCAAACAAAGATCATGTGTATTTCTAACACGTTATACTTCTACCCTACAGTATGTTAACTTTTGTTCACAATTGATATTTTGATAATTTCAATAAATGGATTAAGTTTACAAAATTGACATCTTCAAAGACAAAGACATTTTTATCAAAGAGCCAAAACAAGAAGATGCAATGAGCTCAAAAGTGAAGATTCAAGACCATAGGGTATAACCTTGTAACTCTTAGTTTCACTTTTGACAAGGATTTGAATCACACACTTGCATATCTTTCAAAACGTTCATAAACCGTTTTACCTTTGTTTGGAAAGATCAAAATATTTTTAAATGGTTTCAAAACACCCCAATCAAACTCTCAAACCTTTTATATACTTATGGGAAGTTAGTCTTTAAAATTGGGTGTTTCAAAGTGGTCAAAATCATGGTTTTAAATGATCCGTTGGTGAAGCGGTCGACGACCTTTGACCACTTGGTGTAGCGGTCAACCGGTCTATGTTTTGAAATAGATCCGTTGAGTTCTGACATTGTGACCGTTGGGTAACGGTAACCTGCAGCGGTCGACTGGCTCGTCTTGAATTTTGACGATCAACCCCTAACGGCTAGTTTTCTATTGAGACCTATTTAAAGACATTCTTAAGCCTCATAAACAAGGTTCATCGACCACTTATCCATTCTTTGAGAGAGTTTATTTATTGTATCTTCCTATCTAAAAGAAGTGATTTCATTTAGTGAGGTTGTTCACTAAAGAAGAAGCTTAGAGAGGTATATCTCAAGTTTGGTTGGTTGTGAGTGGTGAGCCCCAAAATCACTTGGATTGTGAGTGTTGAGCCCGGGAAAACACTTGTAAGGTTCTCTAGCACCCGGAAGCTAGAGTGTACACTATTTGAAAAATAGTGGAAAACCTCAAGGCCGGTAAAGGAGCTTGAGGGGTGGATGTAGGCGGGTTTGCCGAACCACCTAAAAATCTCGTGTTTGCTTCTCTAACCTTACTCTTTACATTTAGCACTTATTTACTTGTTGCATCAATATACTTGTGCTAAAACTAGTATTTACTTTGCAAACACGACTTTGGGGTTAAAAGTGAAAAAGTTTGGAAACTCAATTCATCCCCCCTCCCCTCTTGGGTTACCTTAATCCTAGGAATTACACAGTAGGTAGCCCTATCCCATTTGAGATTGTAAATTCTAATTTTCAGTGTTGGGCCCCAAGCATCTGTAGGTGTCAACAAAAATTTCAACATGGAAAGAGAAGATTTTATAGAATTAGCACCAAAACTAGAAATTGAAATTAATTTTTGGATTGAGTTACAAAGAGTTTCTGTTCAATTTATGGCTTGTTAGAAAGCTCTTTGAGTCTAGTTTCCAACGCATGAAACAGCGTACAATTTGGAGTTTCTTAGGTGAAGTTATGATAAACTTAATCCGAGGAGGTCAAACTGGCAACTAGTTACGATCCCATCTAAATTTTTGCGTTATAGGAGCTTGATCGACAAAAAGGTGCAAGTTTTGTCAATGTTTGTCATCAATCGAAGCTACCTGCTTCACTCGATTCTATCACATGAAGAGCATTTTGTTCCCTTCGATTTGCCTATACCTATGGTTTTATTTTTGTTCCTTTCTCCCTTTTCTTGGGTTTTATTGTCTTCTCGCTTTAGTGTGTTGGTTGTTCTAAACATTTGTGCCTTTGTTTATTCATATTGTGCACCCAATGTGGTGCCGACTTTGGTTTGTTTAGCCTCTATTCAATTTACTGCATGTGATAGATGTTTAGGTCAATGCTTAAATTCAAATAAATATACATGACTTGTCAATAGAAGATTGAGATAGGAAAACCCACTCATCAAGCGTAAAGAAAAAAAAAAGGGAAACATTATCTATCATCCAATAATGAAATTGTTACGTCACTCACTTCCTCAGCAACTGGTAAAAAGTATCTAACAAGAAAATTGTGGTATAATTTGAAGTTCTTACCGATCCATGGTTGTACATTGGACAACTAAAATAATTAGTATGTCCCTAATTTCCTTCCGTCATTAATGTTCTCGCACATGCCCGAAGGTTGCATCCACAAACTGGAGCCTCTTCAATCAACACTCCCGCATGTGGCCGAAACATTCCTCCTTCATTCTGTGGGACAATGAGTACGATACAGAATAGATCGCCAATGGGGTGAGGTTTTAAAGAACGGGTGTTGGTGATAGAGCTAAAGATTGGGGTGACGTTTTTCAAGAGCTCAAGATTGGGGATTTTCTGGTTGATCGATGGGAGGGGGTTGGTTTAAATCGAAAAGGGGTTGGGATTTTCTAGTTGGCTTCAATAGGAGGAGTGGTGATTTTTTAGTTGGCTTCAACTCATAGTTTTAATTACTCATATTATTTTATAAAAGACACTGCTAACATAGAGCACAGATGGATGCGGCCAAATGACTGGGCTTCCAACCTGATGTCATGGTGGATGAGTTATACATGTATCGTTCAGTCATTGGCAAAATAATATACCAAAGCTTTTGCAGTTAAGTGGGACAATAGAAATGAAACGGGGTACCTTTTTATTAACACTTACCAATAGACTAGCTTATACAAATGCATACCACATTAACCAATTTGCCAAAACATCATACCATAGGGATGTTTGACTAATTAGGCCATAGAAAAATACTGATTATTTAGTGTTCATACAACTTAAGCCTTAGGCTTCTTTTGAAGAAAGATTATGTTATTGTGCGGACAGTTTCTTTACACGTATATTTCATGACAAAATGCATCAAGGATTGGGGATTTTCTAGTTGACTTGACGATGGGAGGGGGTTGGTTTAAATCGAAAAGGGGTTGGGATTTTCTAGTTGGCTTCAACAGGAGGAGTGGTGATTTTCTAGTTGGCTTCAACTCATAGTTTTAATTACTCATATTATTTTATAAAAGACACTGCTAACATAGAGCACAGATGGATGCGGCCAAATGACTGGGCTTCCAACCTGATGTCATGGTGGATGAGTTATACATGTATCGTTCAGTCATTGGCAAAATAATATACCAAAGCTTTTGCAGTTAAGTGGGACAACAGAAATGAAACGGGGTACCTTTTTATTACTCGACACCTACCAATAGGACTAGCTTATACAAATGCATACCACATTAACCAATTTGCCAAAACATCATACCATAGGGATGTTTGACTAATTAGGCCATAGAAAAATACTGATTATTTAGTGTTCATACAACTTAAGCCTTAGGCTTCTTTTGAAGAAAGATTATGTTATTGTGCGGACAGTTGTCTTTTACCGTGCGCACGTATATTTCATGACAAAATGCATTTTGTCACATTGGACCAAACGTTCGCAAACGTATGGAGAGTATGTTCGCACCCTTCATGCGAACGGATTGAGGATACTGGGCCATGACGATTTTGAATTTTGTCAATATAACATAAAATCGTTCGGATAGTATATGTTTCCGTCCGGACGGTTTTGAATGACAAAACACAGAAATTGTCACCTAAAACCTTTGCTGACAGGCTTTAGATAACAAATCGGGTGACAACTTGGTTTTGTCACCCAAAACCATTAGTGACTAAATATGCACTTTGGGTGACAAATTTTTGACACCCAAACTGCATTTTCTTATAGTGATTTATTCTATAAATTCTGCTGCTTAGGTGGATTCCAATAGGTGGTGAGTTCTTGCTGTATCCCGTGTTGGATTATATTGGGTAATAATTTCTATATCCCTTTGTGTTTTCTACTTGGTGGTAAGTTTATCTATCCGAGTGTGTGAGTTAGTGTCATTCCAAACATTCCCACAAACACTTTTCTGACATTTCGAGAAATATCCCGACTGGTCCCATTACTCTCCCAAGCTTTCCATTATTTGCCTAGATTTCCACGTCTCCCAAGCATTTCACTTAGCCCAAGCACTCACGAGGTGTCCTGTACTTTTCCTGACTAACTCCAGTATCAGATGGTATCAAAGCTTTTGATTGTTATGGCTGGTTATCGTCGTCGTGGGTTAAATGTTGACTCTCCTCCAGCTCGTGAAAGAGATCTCCATGAGGTTGAACTTGCAGATCTAAGGAGACAATTACAACAACTTTAGTAATGTATTGAACATTACAAGCCTTTTGATCAAAATGATTCTTATCATGAATCGAAGGGTGAAATCTTCTCATCATGAGAATAAGAATTCTTTCTATCATGATCGAAGTGAACCATCATCAGAAAAACATGTTTCTCGTCGTCATGTTCGAAGAAACCATGAAGTTCAACGAGATCAACTTGATGTGATAGTTGATATCCCTGATTTCAAAGGAAGAATTCAACTAGATAAGTTTTTTTATTGGTTATATTCAGTGGAGCATATCTTTGATTATAAGGATGTGCACAAAAGAACGAAAGATGAAGCTTGGCAAATTAAAGTTGAAGAAATATGCTTACTTTGAGTTCCTTAATTGCTTCTAGTTGATCTTTTTTAATTGGGGAAGCCTTTGAATTTAACACTACAACAATAGTCCACTTAGGCAACCATTTTTATTATAACGGGTATTAAGTCGTCACCTTAAATGGGTCTTTATCCACAAAAAACTTCGAAATCGTTCTAATGTTCTTCTAGCCCAACGATATTTGCTTTGTCACACGGTATTGTGGTTAAAGGATTGATTCTAGTTTGGAGTGATGGATCTCATCCTCCTATGCGTTAGAGTCTGTCGTCGCTTGATGAGTGTACGAAAGTGCTCTCTAGATACCCTATTATTGGACTAAAATGCTAAAATGTGAATAGAAATAATTAGAATTAATGTGTATTCTTGAATTGAGTTGCTATTTACTTTGGGATACTCCAAAGCAGATTTTTATGTTTCATTTTTGAGTTTATAAAAGAGCAAGTCAAAGCCCAGTCAAATTCAAAGGAGGACTCTCATGGGTTGAGAACAAATTTGAAAAAAAAAAAAAAAAAAAAAAAGATCACAAAAGGAAACTGCAAGAAGTCCAAGTCCGAAATTCGCTAGGAGACAGCCTGGACATATATTTAGTATTTTGATCTTAACTTTCCACTCACATTTTGAATGGATGCGATTCTTGATGCGTTAGAAAGATATCTTAAGGGGCTACAATTCATTGTGAGATAGTATTGCTCTAATTCGGACGTTTACTGGTTCAAAAGTGTGCCGCAATCCAAGCCCGGAAACAAGAGGATTTTTTTTTAGCATTCTTTTTATTATTCCCTTTTTTTTGGGTTTTGTTGGGGGATATATATATAAGCTAACCTTTTTATTGTACGAATGGAGGAGGCAGACTTAGGACTCGAGGTTTTTTTCTCTAGAACATTTTTTCGTTCATCTTAGTATGGGGAACTAAATTCTCAAGTGGGGCTAGGGATGAACTTGCACACTAGACGGTATTTTCAATTCATTCTTAATTTGTGTATTTGATTTTCAATTACTAAAACTCTTTTGTTTTATCATTCTCAATTCATTGTTGATGTTTTCTTCTCCAAATAATCATAGAATTTATTCTGTTTATGGATTCAGTAATGCTTTTTCTATTGAATGGATTAGTTCTTTGATTATGTTTGGATCAATTATTTATCTATATTGATTTACTTCTCTGCTGCAATATCGCTCCTTGAGTATATTGTCATCGTTGGATTTTCTCGATAGGGATAATAATTTACGTATTCTAAAAGTGGTGAATGGGTTTCAAAGGATTACATTTGGTTTAATTTTGGTTTATAAATCTATACCTTCTAATTGGGAATTTTGGGAATTGAGTTCCCAATTGAGTTATTCACTAAATTAAGAATAATTAAAATATCGGAGTTGTGCAAGGGATTCCCAACGCTTTGCTGTTCGTCAAATTTGAGTACTTCTTCAGTTAGTCAATCTGCTTCACTTCAATTTGCATTTAAAATTAATCTTTGTTCTCCATTGATCATTTAATATTTTTCTTTAGTTTCTTTGTTCCTTTTGCTATTCTTTTAATTTGTCTCTCTGTGGAATCGACACCCCAAAGCTGTGCTACAACTACCGCATTATTCTTTGGGCGTAATCATCACCATTTTCCCACTCACATTTCAACGAAATCAGATGGTGTTAACCTACGAGTCTGACCCTTAGAATTTTTCAGAATAATTAATTTCCACCGGGTTCTATTCTAGTTCGTTGGCCAAAGACGTCTGTCCACAAGAGATTCTCCTCAGTCGAAAAAGATTAGAAAATTAAAAACGATTTTGGACATCCGATTCTCCTCCATTGAGAAAGATCAAAATCAGGTGGTGTTTAACTATGATTCTGACCATCAAAATTATTCAAAATATCTGGTTTTGTTCTGGTTTGATGGTTGAAGACTTTTGCCCACAGGAGATCTCCTCTGTCGAGAAATCAGAAAATTAAAAACGAAGTTGGGCATTTTATTCCTAACACTTGTTGAGGGTGATTTATTCTAACCACTTGAAACTATTTCATGCCCAAATTTAGGAATTAAGGTGTACCAATGTCTGCAATTTCTGCATATTAGGGCGAAAATGATTCGAACGGCTCCACATCCTTCGACCTCTGATGGTATTATTTTTGTTTTCATAAATTTTGGACTTCAATCAAAACTTCTTTCATATGCGAAATAGGCTAAACTTGCTGTCGAATTCTATACTTAGGTGTTGAATATTGGAATTGTTTGAGAAAAATCATATACCTTATGTGCTGAATAATTTCAGTATATTCTGGTACGTGTTGTTGGGCACAATCTATTTATGTACCAAATGTGATTGCTGTTATTTCTGCGTGGAACAACTTATGGCAGGGGAAGCTCTCTCAGCTTCGAGAGAAGTACCAAAAAGATGCTTTTCCCACATTACTTTATGGTAACAAAGGATCTTTGACTTAATCTTTATGTTGGCTTGATAGTGTGATTCAGATTTCATGTAATTTGATTCTCTTTTTTGATTTACATGCAGGATTTAGATTTTGGATCCCTATCGGTGCATTGAATTTCACGAATATTTCTCTGTTGTAATGTGGTATATCTAGCTCATCTTTTACCCTTAAGATCTTTTCTTCTTATTATTTTCTTTCAAGACTAGCAATTATAAGTGCTGTACTCTACACCATTTGGTAGATTATAGCCACAAAGTCTCATCAATCATATATAGTTGCTACCCATTTCTGCTCTTCATCATCAGTATCACCATCTTTTTGTTTCTCGATAGAAATAATTGATAGAAGCCAAGAAGGACAATCAAACTCAAAGGGATTTTTACTAGCGCATATGTCACACAAGTATAATTGCAAATAAAGAGCCTTTACACTTCCCACTAGGATTTAAGGATGGATAGATCGTGGATGAAAATTAAAGATCGATTCTATAGTAAGGCGTATGAGGATGGAATGAAGATATTCATGGCAGTAGCTAGAAAACACAAAGATAAACTGAATAGAGTTTTGTGTCCTTGTGTTAGTTGTAAGAATTGCTTGTACAAAAAAACAGATGTTGTAGAAGACCATCTATGGGAGAAAGGTATAGATGAGAAGTATGAAACATGGACATTCCACAAGGAGAAGGATATTGTGGAATGTGGTGTGGTACATTATAGTGACATTGTTGATGAGGAATTTCAAAATGTAGGACCAATGACAAAAGAGCAATCAACAAATGACAGTCAAACATAAGAGACTTTTGATGATATGATGCAAGATATTCTTAATGGCTATGTAATGGACGAAGCCGGTGATGAATTGGATCAGTTCAATAGCATCCCTGATTTTAATATTCGTGTCTTTGAGAAATTGGTTGAAGATGCCCATCGTCCAGTATATCGTGGATGCAAGTCTTACTCCATTTTATCATTCACAGTGAGGTTGCTTTATTATAAGATTCACCACAATTGGAGTAACAATTTCGTTGACAAGTGGCTACAATTCCTGAAGAATTTACTACCGAAAGGCAACACAATGCCAAGTACGACTTATGAAGCAAAATCATTGCTCCGGGGCTTGGGTTTCACCTATATAAAAATTGAAGCATGCAGAAACAATTGTGTTTTATTTTGGAAGGACAATGCAGAGTTAGATAAGTGTCCGATATGCAGTGAACCGAGGTGGTCATACAATAGCGTCAAATCCAGCAAGATTGCTTATAAGGTACTTAAGTATTTCCTATTGAAACTGAGATTGAAGCGATTGTATATGTTTAAGTCTACAGCGACCGACATGAGATGGCACCATGATAGAAAACGTCCTGAAGGTCGTATAGTGGAACGCCCATCAGACGGTGAGGTTTGGAAAGATTTTGATAGAAACCATGAGTGGTTTGCTAGGGACAGTCACAACGTTTGGCTTGATTTGATAAGCAACGGTTTCAACCCATTTGCAAGTATGAACATGGAGCTTAGCACGTGGCCTATTTTTCTAGTTCCATATAATTTGCCTCCTTGGAAGTGTATGAATGACAAGTTCTTCATTATGTCTTTGATTATTCCTGGACCAAGGGCACCTAGAAATAACATAGACGTCTACCTCCAACCCTTAATTAATGACCTTAATGATTTGTGGATAGATGGAGTACTTACCTTCGATGTGTCTATGTCAAAAATATTTTGATTACATGCTACACAAATGTGGACAATAAATGACTTTCTAGCCTATGGGAATTTATCAGGGTGTAGTACTAAGGGAAGGTTAGCATGTCCATTGTGCAACGAGAACACTGATAGTTGGTGGTTGAAGAATGGAAAGAAATTTAGTTACATGGGTCATCGACATTTTTTGCCATTGTTTGATAAAATGCAACATCAGAAGGCATGCTTTGATGGAAAGAAGGACTTGAGAGTTGCACCTCCATTGTTGGATGGAGAAATGGTCTTGCAACAGTTTGATGCAATAAGAAAATTTCAATTTGGAAAGTTATTGTGTACGAGGAAAAGAAAGCTTTCAAAGCGTGAGTTGAATTAGACCAAAAAAAGTGTCTTCTTCTCTTTACCTTGTTGGTCATCCAACAAATTGTGCAAACAGCCAACCCGTAATCGCAACGACCCAATTGCAAGAGCGAAGCTCTACCAACTGAGCTATATCCCCCCGAGCCAAGTGGAGCATGCATGAAGGAGTCAAATGCTTCTTCTAGTCTTTTACTTGGTGCAGCTGGGCCATCCTGGACTTTAACCAGAGACCTCGCCCATGAAGTAAATCATCGCACCTACGGTCCAACCAATTGGGAGAGAATCAATAGATTCCTTTTTGGGAGCGATTCATCCTTCCCGAACGCAGCATACAACTCTCCAGTGTACTGCGCTCTCCAAGTGTGCTTGTTCCCCTCCTTCTTCCTTACCATGGCAAGTCTTTGTGAAATAACTCCGATGAGAAGAAAAAAGAAGGCGTTAAGAGGACCCTCCCATTGCTTAGACGTCATGCATATTGAAAAAAACATATGTGACAATCTGCTTGGTACTCTAATGGGAGTTGTTGGCAAGATGAAAGACATTGCAGAGTCTCGAGAAGATTTGAAAATAATAGGTGTATGTCGAGATCTCCACCTCATTCCTAATCCTAATGGAGGTTCATCAATGCCTGTTGCATGTTTCACTTTTTCTAAAACAGAGAAGAAAGTGTTCTGTAACTAACTTAACTTAGTTAAGTTTCCATATGGTTTTGTGTCCAACATCTCAGGGTGCGTCGATGTCACTGAGTGTAAGTTGAGTGGACTAAAAAGTCATGATTGCCACATTCTCATACAAAGGTTGTTATTGGTTGCAATTCGTGGCCTACTTACAAAGAAGGTTAGCACATGTACCATTAAGTTGTGTACCTTCTTTAGAGTGCTATGTGCAAGAATTGTAAGTGTGGAAGTGGTTGAACAACTTCAGAAAGACATTTTCAAAATCTATGCAAAATGGAAACGATATTCCCTCCTTCATTTTTCATAGTTATGGTTCATTTGGCAATCCATTTGCCATAATAGGTGTTACTTGGAGGACTAGTGCATGGCTGCTAGATGTACTGTAGTGAGAGATATCTTGGGTTATTAAAGCGTTGTGTTAAGAACATGGCACGCCCCGATGGTTCCATTGTTGAAGCATACATCAATATGGAATGCTTGTCTTATTGTTGTCAGTACCTAGATGAGTTAGAAAAAGAAGACGAATATCATCACCATAACAATGTTGCATCCACAAATATTGACTCCAATCTCATCTCGGTGTTCTCGAACATTGTGCATCCATTAGGCAAGGCAACTACCAACGCTTGGATGACTTTCTATTTACCAAAGCTCAACTATACATTCTGAACAATTGTGACGAAGTAGCTCCATATATAAAGTATGTAGGCTTTTATTATTATTATTATTACTATGCTTAATGAATATGTTGCTTATATATTTATATTTCGTTATTTCTATTTTTTGGTACTCTTCTTTCATTCATAAATATTACATACTATACATCAGCAAACTATTAACTATGCCAGAAGACGTTTTATTATTATTAATATTACTATGCTTAATGAAGAGGAATGAGTAAGTCAATGATCCCACCTCCCGTAAGTGAGTCCCGTTCAGCAAAAGTTGCACAAATGTCGAACTAGGTTGACAAATACAAGTCTGAATTGGATTATTACAAGAACACATATGAAGGTTTAACAAATGAAGTTAAAGTATTGAATGAACGTTGCAACGACTATGTAGGAAGGTTTGCTAGTTATGTTGAGAAGCTTCAGTACTTGTACAAACAACTTCCAAGTGATAACCAGAATGAGGCAGATGGGGATGAGACAAAGTAGAATGGCACATTAGAGTAGATTGGCACATTATGCTTTCTAAATTTCCAGTTTTTATTTTAATTATATGGTGGAACTCCTATTTTAATTTTCTGTAGTAATGTTTTGGGATTTAGATAATCCTTTTTGAATGGTGCATGACTAGCTAAAAGTTCACTTATGGATTACTAGCTAAAAAAAAATGTTTGTAGGAATTTTCAATAAAATGACGATATCCATTTTGTCAAGAACACGCAATATTTACATTCAGAATTTTCGTAAACAGTAAATATTTGCTATGAAGCTAATAGTTGGTGATAGAATTATATGACAATAGAATATGCCTTTGTGGTGAAAACTATTTGCTGATGATAGTTTGTGGGTGACAAAAATCATGTTAAAACCATTTTTGTTTGGTTGGCCATTACAAAAGACCACTTAAATAACTGGTGGAAAATACGATTTAGTGATGAAGGCCATTTTTTTTGTATGTTTAAAATTACAACTACCAATTTGAAATCGAGACTATAAGTATGATTTTGTGGTCAAGGATAAAAAAAGTACTCACCAATACAAGGTGTTACTAGAAGTCAATTTTCAACCAAGGCAAATCGTCAAAATAAAACTTAAAACAACAACCAACATTATGTCAAAGCCAAAAATGCCCAACAAATGGTACTTCGTCACGACTTATAAAAATTAGACCACTAGTTTTGTGATCTCATCCAAACAGGTTTTGTCAGGGAAAAGAAATGGCAACCAGAAATATTTGGTTAGCAAACATAAAGAACAACCACTAATAAGATTTTACGGTATCTTCTAATGACGGAAAATTTCATGTCTCCAATAACCAAACGATCGGTCAACATAGTTGGCAAAATCGACGAAACCGATTTTGGTGGACAGAAATCTTAAATCACAAGGTTCCGGTGACCATCGTCTAACCACTACAGGTCGTCTCCAGACATCCAAAGCTGACCAAAACTGGACTTTACCCGACCATTCCACCCGTCATCTAACAGGAATTTTGTTGTAGTGTAAGCAGTCTAAATGAAAATGGATAAGCACAACACATTGGATTCAAGCCCCATATCAACATTCACACATTCAAAATATATACACATTCATGTAAAAATGAAGGTGCACTGATTACAAAAACAAAGGAAAGTGAAATTTAACAAGGTTATAACAAACAACTATGTATCGCCCTTTGTCATCAAAACACAGAATAAAATCATTGAGGAGGCCAGAAAAACTGCGCAAAATTGGCTTGCAAAGCTTCGAGAAGGTTGGCTTGAAGTTCTTCAAAAGATTTCCGTAGCTCTTCTCTCAGTTGTTGCATCTCCAGCTGTAACCATGGAGGCGGGTCTCAATGGAGCGCTGCCAATCTGTGTGGGAGGTGGAGGGAGGAGGGAACGTCAAAGTGACTATTCTGCTCAGTGTCTTCACCATCGTCCGCATCTTCCTCATCAACATTCCTATTCGCAGCTTTTACATAAGACCAAAAACTTTTCGGGTACCCCATCATCATCAACGGCATACTACCAACAATGATGCTACTGCTGGACACAAACTGCTCCAATAGCCGCTGCTCACTTGAACCATTACCAGCTTCCTCGTTTTCTGAGTATACATCAGGCACAGTGCTGATCTGATCTTTTACATCCTCTCCAACGGCTACCATCTTTTTATTTTCTTTGGCAAGGTCGATGGCTTCACCCATCAACGGTATACTACCAACACGAATGCTACTGCTGGACACAAACTGCTCCAATAGCTGCTGCTCACTTGAGCCATTACCTTCCTCGTTTTTTGAGTATACGACAGGCGCACTGATCTCTTTTACATCCTCTTCCAATGGCTTCACCCGTCTTTTTATTTTCTTCGGCATGGTCGACCTTTAGTTGGGCCTCATTCTCGAATTTTCTTTGGCACTCCAAAGCTTCAGCAAGCATTCTTTCTTCAAGACTAAGTTCCTCTTGCGGTTGTTCCAGTTCATCGGTGGTGCTTACCCGATCAATATGATCAATCTCAGGAAGTTGATAGCTTTCTTCATGCCTGACACAAAAGCAATTTCAGCAAACCCGGTGAAAACTAGATAAAATTTCAAATATGTCTAAAAATTGAGATCACCTATAGCCATTAACCCAATAAGAAAAAGGAGGAAGAAGTTCGTGTGACAATAAGAACGAAAAAAGACTTATACGTTTGTTCTGCTTTGTCCTCGTAGAAGGGAAGGTGCTCCGTACTGCCACTAGTTTCCTGCAATACAGGTGGAATCGCTACAATCATTTAGTTCAGATATTTTATATAGAAGAAAACGATCCATGATAGACAGTATAGCAAGATCAAAAAAGAAACGAATAGAATTAGCAGCATTTAGAACCTTAATGTTTTTAGCCTTTTGACGATTTTTTTTCTTCTTTTTAAACTTTGATTTTCCCACATTGCCACATCCACGGTCCATATCCGTCTGAGAATCAAGAGCTAGCTCTTCTAAGAGAGCTTCTGTTGCAGCCTCAGACTTCTCTTTGGCATCTTTGTCGAAGATATCCTCCAGTTGTGCCTGGAAGAGAGATCGATGAATTACCCAAAACAAAAACATTGAAGGATACTGTTAGATAATCAAGATAACATATACCTGCATGAATGACTTTAAGAGGTGCACCATTATTGACCTATAATCATAAGTAGATACAAGTCCGAGCTTCAGCTCTGTCTGCCTCATAACCTCCTTAATTGCCAGGATTCTTGCATCGAGTATGAGATTCTGCAATTCCAATTTCCAAAGAAGTACTTACCTTTTATGTAAATTAAGCAGTAACATAAACGTTTGAACTTCCTAATTATGTTAGAAGAGTAAATATCAAACACCCCCAAAACATAAAACAAGACATCAAACTTCACATGCATCCAGTCAACACGCACAACATGCACTTCTTGCCTGTTTTGTAGTTTTTACAGCATTTTATATTCTAGATCATCCACAGAAGACATTTGGATCACGGTCAAGCTAGGTAAGATCCAGGATATGTTTCTTACCAACAAGTTCCATTGTACAGCCAAATATATTTGAAAATCAACCAGCATCAAAAGGCATATTTAAAACCAATGCTCCTTACTCCAATATTTTTTTCCCCGAGATTGAACCAACAAAATGACTATTTAATCATTAGTTTTGAACATTCAAAGCTCAGTCAACTGATAGAGACTATACACATAAAGACGTTTTTCATGGTTTTGTTTGTCTGAAAATGCTATTCAATATCCTATTTCTGACATCAGAGAGCTGAGATAATTAAGGATCTAATGACAGTGTACTACCCACCTCTTTGCCCAGCTGCCCCTTTAAACAACTGGATTCTTTTTTCATTACAGTCGGATTGTCCTTGCCAAATTTTGGCAATGGTTTTCAACTTTGAGTTAATGAATGCAGACTCAAAGGCGTCTATCCTGGGATCAGCATTCTTCTCAAGATCTTTTTGCAGCTTCGACAAGCAGCACGCGTAACTGATCTGTGGATCATGCTCTGAAATCTGCTCACTTTTCTTATTTCTTGATGAAATTGCCCTTAAAGTTCTCTAGCTACTTCGCAACATAAGTCATTCCCGCGTTTAGTCTTCAACGTCTTTGCAACCAATTGAATTCCATTTGAAGGATCTTAAAAAGCTCTTCCTTGAGTTCTTCCGACTTCTCTAAGACTTGCCCATGCCTCTAACTGCTCTCCAATCGCAGGACCCGTCAATAGCCAGTTAATAAAAGCATCACTATCGGGCAGATCATCACTTTCACGTATTTCACCCGCAGAAGTTACTGCAGTTCCATCGTCCGCAATCGCATCTTGATATGTAGTGGGAATAAGCTCTTCACTCAATAACCGCTCATCCAAAAAAAGACGAGAGAAGTCACAACTGAAAACAATCCTCTCTTTAGAGCAAAATTCCTGATAACCTTTGAGTTCTTCGTCATCGAGAGTATTTTTCCCAGAAAGACAACTTAAACCACAAGAATAGCCAGTTCTTCCAAGAACTGAAGGAACATTTCAAGGTCAGAGCTTCCAGAAAGCACATAAAGAGGAGAGTTGCGTCCAGGCCATAATAATCAATTTTTGCAAATGGAATGCAAGTCGTCATCAATTCAATGGTAGTCGACATTAACTCATTACATGACTCGCTGCAAGACATCTGTTTTTCAGAAGGGATTCCAACGCTCCATGAATTCTCTCAAGGAGCTCTGTGCGCTTACTATCATCACATAACGGCCACCTCTGAAATTTCTCAATCTCGCGATTTATAAAACTTGGGATCATTTCTGTACCAGATGAATGACAATCTTGAGTGTCATCTATGCCATCATCTGCAGAATCACTGTCTGCATCACATGAATCCAAATCTTGATTGATTTTCCATTATCTTCACGAGGCAACTATATCTACGGGCTTCCAAACACCATTTTTAACCATAGCAACGCACTCATCATCAGCTACTTCTGGCACTATAGCTTCTAACTCTGTCGATAGACTCCCCATGTGCTCACTATTAAGATGCCGCATATTCGACAACTATCAAGAGACCTATCTCCGCAGCAACAACACACGCAGAACTTCCATTTCTCTGTTCCTTGCAAAATCTATTGCTTCCTTCAAAACATCCTTCGCCAATTTATTCTTATTAAAATGCGCTTTAAGATCTTCGATACAACTCTCAACAATCCCCTCTTCATTTCCCAGTCATAGTTTCTTCCAGTAGCTCTTAATTTGAGTCACCCTGTTACGTCCAACGGAATTCTCTTAGGATTCGCGTACTTCCTTCGCTCTTCAACTGTATTATCCTGCGAGCAAGATCCAAAAGTTGCAAGCTTTTTCTCCTGCAGGAGCCTCGCCATAACTCTCGACTCTACCTCCTTCCTTTTTTCGTGTAATGCATAATGCTCCGTTTGTCTCACTCGGAAAATCATTAACTGCTTTTTCGACGTCCTGCTTTTCGCTGTTCCCATCCCAACATTGTTGCATTTCTCTATCAACTTTTTGACTTCTTGCGTCATAAACTCAATCCGAGATTCTTGGGTCAAAAGATCTGTGCGTTCGACGAATAATATCCTCTTCGAATATGCTATCTTTAATAGGATCCGTTGGGTCTTCGATCATCAAAGCGCGCTCGCATTCTTGTATTACTTCTTGGTAGCCTTTATTATCGTCGTGTATTGCTGCTAACTCGAAGAGAACTTTGGCGTGGAAAAGTGCCAAGGGGATTGACTTCTTGGAGAAGGCTAGAGCTTGCCTGGCTGCTTCCGCCGCGTGATTGAGGTGCTTGCATTTTGTGTTAGAGTCGACAATAAGAGCAGCGGTTTTGAAGTGGATGTCTCCTAGAGCGCGGTGGAGAATGGCGGAGCCGTGGTTGCTGATGTTGTCGCTGCTGTGACGGGAAATGGATTCTTTGATGAGTTTGAGGGCTTTGGTGTGGTTTCCACGCTGGAGAGCAGCGAGGGCGCGGTTACATTCAAGCATGATGGAAGCGTCCGACGGTGGGGAGGGTCGGTGTAAGCGGAGGGCCTCTTCTTCGGGGACATTTTTTTCCCTTTTGTCTTAGGAAGGTGATTTCAAGAAAATCTTATTGAATCGTTGCCTTCGGTTTCGGATAAATTTAATCCAGCTCACTGCGTAGAAAGCAACAGAAAATTTAAATTGAGTAGTTAGTACACTCCAATTTCATGCACTTGTAAAGGCTGAAGGTGGAGTGGGCGAGTGGGAAAAATAAGTAAACCAGTTGTGTTTTGCTTCTTATTTCGGTTTTTTTTTTTAATCTTCTTTTATATCTAGATTTAAAAAAATAATAATTTTTTTTATTTCTAAGACTTCAAATAATGTCTATATAACTTTAGGTTATTAATAGTCCAATTCTCTAAATCTCCCATAGAGATCCTCTCTAATTTTTTATCAATTAATTGGTCCATTGAATTCCAAGAGTAATAGACACATTATGCGGCTCCAACAACATTCAACGATGTGGATCCTACTATAGAACTCACATGATGTGTCTATCTCTCCAAATTAGACCATCCACTTAGAAACAGTAAATTGGAAACAATATTAATTTAAAAAGTCTCTAATTCAATAAAAAAAATTAACATAATTGATTTTTTTAGAGATTTTTTTAATTATCTAGCAGTATATAATATGATTTTACAAGCACAATTGTTCATCCCTCTTATCCTCTTCACGTTTGTTTTAGACTATTCGAGCACAAAGATTTTGAGCTTTGGAGACATCTGACTTAAAATGGATAGGGAACAAGTACATCAACAACAATCACGTAGCATTGGTAGAACTTGATCGAGAAAGGTATCTGTTACAGATAATATCATAATCAAATCTTGAAGATTTGATATGATATTATGGTCATCAATTTTCAATATAGGGATATTTAACACTGGATGTAGGTTTTTTAGACTGAACCACTTAAAATCTCTTCTCTCTTATTACTATTTATCTCCTTTCTTCATGAACAAGTACTTGCTTTTGCAGAGATTTAAGAGCTATCTCATTGGTGAATTTTCACCTCAGCTTTTGCAATGAGAAAAAAAAAGGTGAGAGAGAGAGAGAGAGAGAAAGAGTGAGCAAGAGATATGTTTGGCAAGGGTCGAGGTGATTTGGTACAATCAGTCATTCTTCAAGGGTGGTGTACCTATGATTTCAATGATTTCAAGGTCCAATCAAATTCAAAAAAAAAAAGAGCACCATATGTGCATGGGTCGTGTGCCTATAATTTCAAAGTCTAATCACTTATTAGATCTCGTTTTTCAAAGACAAGATTTCAGATTTCTCCTTCTCGTATCTAAAGGAGGATATTAGAGATAATATCATTATCATAATCAAATCTTGAAGATTTGATAATGATATTATGGTTATCATGATATCAAAACACTCCAGCCAACCAACCTGCAAAGCATAATGCTAATGCAACTGCTAATGTTATTATTAAAGGAGATTCAAAGCTGATTATTCTGCGAAGGCTCCTGTTGAAGGATAGATTCGTCCTATTATTGCAGATATCCGTGGTTTGTGTTGCAATGGTTTTTCTTGGTCTTTTAATCATATAAAGCGTAATGCTACTGCAACTGGTATGTTACGCCATGATCAGTTGACTGAGATTCGAACGTTCAGTTTCCGAATGTTTAAGCTATCATTTTGTTATGGCCCAGACTTTCTTTTCAACTGGTAATAAAATATTTCTGTAAGGAGAAAAAAGTTTCTAATATGCCTTTTAATATTGCTGGTTGATTTTCAACAAATATTGGAACTTGTGATTGTAAGTACGACTCTTTAATTAGTGTCTGAAACATATCGTTGAAGTCATTCATGCAGGTGTATGCTGAATTATTTGTGCTGTATCTTAAATATTATTACGTTCTTATCAGCCTATGTTTCGTTGTTGTGATAAATATATTGTAAGAAATATGCCCTAAAAATCATTTATCTAAATAATAATTATTTAGATGTCACATGTTTATATTTATTTATTGGGTAATATGATGTGACATAAGATGTTACATAGATATTATTGAGTGACATTGTAGAAAAGTCATGCCAATAATTGATGAATCAAAGGCGGGAACTATGACTTTTTGGTTTCTTGTTCACTTGATGTTTTGTTATAGACTGAGGTACATATTGATGTACGATAGGTCTACACTCATTGTGCCTCTATTTAGTAGGATGATGGACTTCGTCATTGAGGTGGTGACCTTAAGTAAACGAGTGGGTGTAATGTAAGAGTACATTAATCCTTCTGGAATGATCATGAGAAGGTATTCAGCACAATTAGTTTATTATATCCTTAGACCTGAGAGTTCTTACCGATCTATTTATTGTGTACTTGTGCTTTGACCGAGTCATTTGGTGATGATCTTTCTAGATCAAATATTCCAGATAACGTTTGGTCTTGTACATAATACGTGGGTTTGTATAAATGCTCAATAAGAAATCCACCAGTCTTTTGATGAGACAGTATATTCAATATATGTAATGCCCCTCCCTTGTTTATTCCACCTGTTTGGATGTTCTGATTAATAGAGACATATATATATAGTGCTCATGTGTATTTTCTTGTGTAAATTATTTCCCTGTTTGTTAAATCCCTGAAACTATTATTTTTTCTTCCTTAATATACTTATACATTTCAATAAAACATTTCCACTAAGCTTTTTCAAAGCCAGTTATCAGGCCTTTATAGAATTAATTCGTGCCGTAATCTCCGCTTGTGTGCATTCCATTACTATATGAGAGCCTAAGGGGTAAGTACTAGCACGGGCGTGACAATATATCTGTATAGGGTTGGACTAGAAAAAGAATCCATTGGCCAATGGTATTTTGTGAAAATATTTTTCGAAAATTAATATATATATTATATATATTTATTTGTGAAATTGTTTTGGAAACAATTGATAGTCCAACAAGTTACAGATTGTGAATTGAGAATTATATGAGTTAGGGACTTAATCAGTGATATAATTTCGGTCTTATTGACTCATGTGGAATATAGTATGGTGAAAAGATAAAAAAACGAATAATTGTTAGCAAAAGGGATTTCACAAATCAATCTCCAATTCTCAGTGGTAAATTGTAATATGTTGATGGACATGATTACAATTAGTAGAAGTCCAAAATTCGGAATGAAAAAAATATAAGGGAGTTAATGGAAAAAGAGTTTTCCATGTGATCCTACGGCCGAGATCTGAAGATCCCTAACGATCCCATGCATATCACAGCTAGGGTTTTCATATATAAGAATAGTTATGAGATAGTCTAACCTAATGGACTAATTTTTAGTCTGAGAGTTGGCCATCATGACTCAGAAAAACCCAACACAGTTGTGAGCGTGGAGAGGAAGGAGGCAGAACACTTGGGCTGCTATTGTGAAATTCTCAAGATTATGAGATCGACAAGAAACTGAAGATTACTAAAGAATTCTCTGGATCAACAAAGAGAATTGGTAAGTTAATTTTCTGCAGGCAAACTTTTATATATGTCTCTTTTAGACACAAGTTGAACATTTGTTCGACAAATATACCAATGAGAAGTCTGAAGCAACAATAAAAGCTCTCCTAAAAGATCGCTAGCTCTTGATTCTGAGAAGAATATTGACAGTAGCAATATAGAAAAATCGATGGTTAAAAAGAAGAAGAAAAGTCATGACACTACAAGAAATATAGCTTTAGGTGACAAAAATCTGGGTGCCAAACCAAATTTTGTCACCTAAAGTGGCCTTTCCCTGACAAAATATTAATTTCGTCACCAAAATCATCTAGGAACGAAAAAACCATCCGGACCGATAAAAAACACGTTCGAACGTATTTCTAGAGTGATGACATACACGCGTCGCCAATGAGTGACATAAAAATAGTCACAAAATATAAAAACCGTTCGGACTCTATGCTAGGGTGACAAATTGCAAATCGTCGTAACTGAGTGACAATTAGAATCGTCACAATTTTTCCAAACCCGTCCGGACAATTTTTATAAAACCGTCCGGATGGAATTACATAACGAATAATAATCGTCAGCATATATAGTGACAAATTTAAAATCATCATGAACACTCAATACCATCCGGACTACACAAAATGCGTTCCAACGGGAAAAAAATCTGTCCGGACTGTTAAAAAAAATCCGCATAGATATAATGCTTCTTCCGCGAATCGTGTGGTTCCACGTTGCAAAACTTCAGACACGTTATACCGAAACCGTCCGGACGTTAAAGTTCTAGATCCATTTCGAATCAATCGACATATTTAATGACAATAAATTTGATTAGGCCACGTGTGAAAATGATGCAGAGAACTCTCCAAACTCATATGAAATATGTTCGGATGATTTTAGGAGACGTTAAACCTGCCAGACTTTGTGAAAATCACAAACTCCCTCTCTTCTCTTAAACTTTTCTCCTAAACGGTTTGACTCCCCGTTCAAGATCTCTCAAATAACTTCAAGTAAAACTTTTTTCATGAGTTTGCTTCTTAATTTCATGCATTTCAATTCAATTCTGTCCGTTATTTAGTTTGTTGGGTTCTTTTGGTTGATCAAATTATGCTGCTTTGGTTTGGTTCATCGAAACACCGTTCGAACGGTATTTTACGACGTCAGAACTCGATATCTAACATCCGGACGGTTATTAGACTTGCGGACGGCATACAATTTAAACGACGCAGTTTGATTTTCGTGCGAACGGTTTTTCCTAATGTTCGGACTGTTTTTGCTAGGTTGACCATGGAACACTCGGAGAAGTATCACCAATGTCAGGGGACAGACAGAGCGACCAGCTTGGGTGGACGCCTTTTTAGTGGAGTTGAAAGAGAGTATTCAGGCGATAGTGACGCCGACGCATTCGTTGTGCATGGAGCTCTAATGCCGCTTGACCGGTCTAAAGACCAAACTTGCTCTAACGGATAGGGCTCTGACGGAAGAGTTGAATATTATGCGGATGGAACTGCTCTCTGTTAGACAACAATTGTGTGAGTTATCCCAGTCTTTCCATACCGTTTCGATACAGCTGCAGAACACTCATAAGACGAGTGGATAATATGGAGGAGCATTTGGCGCATGTTCGTGATGCCCTCGGACAAGATCTGGATGAGCCAACTCATGATTTGGACTAGTTTCCTGTTTATGCTTTATCACTATTATTTATTTACCGTTTGAAAGACCGTCTCTGGCTTGTACTAGACATTATGATCGTGTTTTTTGTTCTGTATTTGGATTATTTTTTATATTTTATATTAGTTTATGTTCTTTCACTTGATTAAATTTATTACAATTTAAACGGATAATTAGTAATCAAACGGGTGATTAGTACAAGTGCTATGTTAACAGAACGATTAGTGTAATTAGCTTGTAATTACAATTAAATAGGTAATTAGTAAATTAATTTAATTGAAGGAAGTTAAATTTAGTGAATTTAACAACAAAACAAAAGAAATAAATCTGCTAGGGGTTCGGACGACAAACACAACGTCCGGACTCCACTATAGAGGTAGGTGTTCAAACATAGAGGGGTAGAGTCTGGACTCGAATGATGAAATGACCCAGTTGGAACGGTTGAGTAATACGTCCGGAAGCTATTGTAACAGTCGCATGGCTTACACGTGTTTACGTTATACGATATCGAAAACAGTTGTACCCGTCCGGACCGTAATACACAGTCCGGACGCTATTGTAACCGTCGCATGGTTTACACGTGTTTACGTTACCCGCCGGTTGAAAATAGTTATTTCAATCTGAACGGTATCATACCGTTCGGACATCAGCTCAGCCAATCGTACGCTACCACGTCGCGCGATATCAGTGGCAAGTCGTTCGCACGTCTAAAAACATGTCCAAAAGCCTTTATTGCGCCGAACCATTTTAAACGGTTTAAATTTTGGCATTTAATACTAACTGCGTTGATTGGGCCACGTGTGCAAAATTCCTTCCGGACGCTTTGCTAAAAGTCCAGACGCTATCGACGAGTTCTGAAAAGTCAAACAGTTCGACATTTTCAAAACTACCACATCATTTCTCATCAAAATCTGTTAAATCTTGCGTAATATCACTCTTTCAAGGATCTAATCACATTTAGGTATGTTTTGCTCACTTTTAATCACTCTTGGCGTAATATCTTTGATTGATTTTTACGTTGAAATTGATTATGTTAAGTGTTAGCATTATTTTAAGTATGTTAGTTTGTGTTTTGGTTGTATTTTTGGACATGTGTGGAGGTGGAGGGACGCTGCATGGCTGAGTTAACTCGGCGGTCCTCCCCTCAGCGTCCGGACACTTTTTTTTGATGTCCAGGCGAATAAATTAAACGTATGGACGATTTCTTTGGCATTCGAACACTTGTCAATGCCGTTCAGAGGCATACATTGTCATTTTGGATTTGTCCAGACGCTATGTGATAGTCGTCCGGACGTGTTTTCATTAAATTTAAAAAGTTTGATTATCTTTTGTGCGTTCGGACGTCTTTTAATTCATGTTTGGATGTATGTAGCACCCCTACAGGAATACATTATCGTTTTGATTTTGTTCGGACGCTTTTTAATTTAGTCCGGACGTTTTAATGTTGAAATTAAATAGTTTTTTATTTGTTTAACGTTCGGACGGATATTATTTGTCGGTCCGGATGTCTTTAACTTAGCGTTTGGACGCTATTTTCTGTTCGGACGTATTTTCTAATCGTGCGAATGCTTGTTATGCAGATTGAAAAAAAAATGAGCAAGCGTGCACGTACAAGCGGCCAAGCTGATATCGAGCAACCTTTCGGTTCTACTTTGACGTTGGAGTAGCATACAACAATTGTTATGTCCCGCTCGATTGTTGTCGAGCGGGACATAAAGTTGGCGGATTTCTACGACTTGACTTTTGAGGGCCGGACGCTTCCGGAGGTGGTGGAGGAGATAGGTTGGCTTCCGTTGATTCATAGGACCAGGTATACATCGAGAAACCTAGTGCGGGAGCTCTATTGTGCATTTTACGGGCGACGGACATTGAGGAGCCTAGTATGAGTTCACAGTCTGTAATGTTCCGATCGTATTCTCGCTGGATGAGTTGGCGAGATTCTTGGGGTACGAGAGAGATTTGGCAGCGTTCCCAAACCTGCCAATGAGTGAGGAGGGCCGGCCTACTAAGGCCAAGGTATTCTAGACCATGCTGGGCGATGATACAGCGATTTTGGATGGAGCTTATATGGTACACTGGCAGTTGCGTCCTTTCTGGCGGATCATGCACCTGATCCTATGCTCCGCCATCGACCCGAGGAAGCACACTACGGAGCTGTCTTATAGCCGGGCGGAGTTCTTGTACCTGGTAGTTGTTTGGGGGCTACCTGTTGATATGGCATCCTACATCTATCTGTCCGTTCGTGCGGAGGCCTGAAGACGGATGCTATAACTTCATTGCCGCACGGGATTCTACTGACCCAGTTCCTACAGTCCTTGCTGGTACCCGAGGATGCTGACAAGCCGAGGGCCGTTCCAGTTGGGTCTATCAACAAGACAACACTCTCCAAATCGATTGCCCAGACACGTCGAGCATTGAATGCGCTCGGGCTACTAGAGTAGACACAGAGTAGCCTGAGGAGGCTGGGGAGCAGCAGGATCCTGGGCAGAGCTCGACCCAGGGATTTGGGGCACAGCGACCGGGTTGGATGGACGACATGATGACACAGCTGACTAAGCGAATGCAATCGGTCTTGCGGCCCACCCATAAGATGGTCAGTGATATCAGTTGTCGGCTGACAACTTTGGAGCAAAAGGTCATGACATGGACTCTGGGTGGAAGAAGGAGATCGCTGCGGTTCAGGAGGCCATGAGGAAAGCGGCAACCAGTGCTGAGTTATTTGCATTGACTCAGCGGGTCGTGCATATAGAGGAGCACCTTAGTCAAATCCGTGACGTTCTAAAAATCACGATGATGACGATGATGACCTGTAGTTTTATTATGATGTTTATTTTTTTTATTCTGTTTTGAGGACATTTACTTTTCTATTATGTTTTGTGGACATCAATTTGTATTTATTTGATGTTATTTTGTTTATATTATGTTTTGACGATATTTGATATATTTATGTTTTCTCAGTTATGTTATAATTGTTATTAGAACAAATAATAAAAGTTCGTCAAAAACCGTTCGAACGACTTTGAAACCGTCTGAACGGTTTCTTATACGGTCGGGACGATTTCGTTTACGATCCTTTCATTTAGACGCTTGTCGTTTGGGGATTTCCAAACAGCGTCATGCAATGTAAGATACCGTTCAAACTTATTATTCGAGTCCGAACGTTTGTGTTATGACCAGACGCTGTCGTTTGAGGATTACTAAAACAGAGACCAAAGATAGCGTTCGACTGTTTGCAGTGGTTCAACAGTTCAAAATTTTAGGCGGCAACAATTCCCTCGAAAACTAATACACGTAAGCGTCCGAACTTCATTTTACTCGTCCGAACGGTATTCAATCGTTTCAACGTTGTAGAATCACAGACAAGGAGGAAAAACGGGAAACACTTAGAAAACGAGAGATTTGAGCAAGAGGAGAAGAGGAGAGCTGATTTTAAGCGTCCAACCCCATTGAATCGGGTGTGGAAGAGCAACTCATTCAGAATTTGATATTGGATTGCATTTGAGGTTAGTTAGTTCTAAATGGAATTGTTTTATGATGAAAAGCACGTATTTTAGGATATAAAAGAATGTGTTTTTCGAACTTTTTGGGTCTAAATAATAACAATTGAGTTTATGCTTGGCTGTGATGTGTTTATATTGAAGTGTTTGTGATTTGGGTGATTTTGGAAGAATTTGTAGTAAAAATGAAGTCTGTGCATCGAAGAACTGTCTTGTTCGACAATCGCAGTCCAGACGGATTATGTCCATCCGGACTTTTTTTTTTTGTTCGAACGCTTTTGCAAAAAGCGTCCGAATGCTTATGGATTGTGCGGACGGTTTAGATTACGTCCGAACGGTTTTTAGCTGTTATGTTCTTGCATTCATTTAGTAGCCTTAGCCCCCATTTAAGAATTACACAGAGTTCGGATAACGAACTCGTTTAATTCTTGAATTGTCCACGTTATGGACAGTTTGAGTTTACAATATGCGTAATGTGCGTAATTGTATCTGCTATTGTGACTATTGTGTTTAGAAATTTTGATGAAATCTCCTTTTGTCCTTCGGATACACATTCAGCATTGAGCTTATACACTTGCCTTAAATGGTGGGTGTTTATGCTCAATATTGTAGGCGTGTATCTGGGGACTGAGGGAAATGCTGTCGAAATTTCTAGAGCATCGGTCACAATGGTCAGGTCAATTATGTGCAGTATGTGATATTGTAAACTTAAATGGGATAGACCTATCACCTAAGAAATTGGAGTTGAGTATGAATGTCATCATTATTTTTTGTATTTTTTCTTTGAAGGAACAATATGGATAAGAGCTGGATTTATGAGGCTGATAGACTGAAAAGTGCGAAGTATAGTGATGGTGTTCGGGATTTTATGAGTGTTGCCCGTAGTTATGCAGATAGTCGGGGACTGATAAGATGTCCATGTAAGAAATGTAAAAATGTGTTGTTCCAATGTGTGGACGAGATGGAGGATCATTTATTCATAATTGGTTTGACCAGAGTTACACTCATTGGGTATTTCACGGAGAGTCAATTTCAGAAGTTTCTAACTAGTGACTTTAGAACCTAAACTTGTAGTGAAGACTCTGGGGGAAATATAAATGATGATATGAGAGACATGTTAGAAGATTTTGAGGCAGGAGGAGGGGTTGATGAGAACGCTGGTGAAAATATGCTAGGTCCTGAAACAGTCAAGTCAGGATTTTTCGAGTATACCAAGTTATGGGCAGATGCTGAGCGAGAGTTGTATCCCGGGTGTAAGAAGTACTCGAAGTTGTCTTTCGTTGTTAGGTTACTTCATGTGAAGTCGGAGAATAATTTGACTGTAAAGGCGTTTGAAGATGTGTTGGGCTTAATAAAAGATGCGCTGCCGGAGGGGGAGACACTTCCTAAATCTTATTATGAGGCGAAAAAGTTAAGAAAGAATTTAGGCTTTAGCTACGATAACATACATGCGTGCTTAAATGACTGTGTATTGTTTTGGAAGGAGTACAGTGAGTTACAAGAGTGTCAAGTGTGTGGGGCATCGAGGTGGAAGTACAGTCAGAATACCAATCAAAGGTTCCTCAAAAAGTGCTGCGGCATTTTCCCTTGAAACGAGGTTGCAGAGATTGTTTCTGTCAAGGCAAACGGCAACGGATATGCAATGGCACCAAGAGAAGCGTGTGATTGAAGATGGGGTGATGAGGCATCCTGCAGACTCTGGGGTATGGAAAGACCTCGATAAGAAGTATGAATGGTTTGGTCAGGAATCTCGGAACGTCCGGCTGGGTTTGGCATCTGATGGGTTCAATCCGTTTGGCAACATGAGCTTATCGTATAGTATATGGCCAGTGGTACTAATTCCATACAATTTGCCGCCATGGAAATGTATGAAGGATTCAAGTTTCATGCTGTCGTTGCTTATTCCGGGTCCAAGAAGTCCCGATAATGATATCGACGTCTACTTGCAGCCATTGATAGATGAGTTGAAGGAGTTGTGGGAAAATGGAGTGCAGACGTACGACGCGCCGTGTCAAGTCCATTCAAGTTACATGCTACTTTGCTTTGGACAATAAATGATTTTTTGGCTTATGGTAATCTCTCGGGTTGGAGTACGAAAGGACGGTTAGCATGCCCTAATTGCAATGCGAACACAATGTCGTTTTGGTTGAAACATGGGGCAAACATTATTTTTTGGGACATCGCCGGTATTTGCCCGCGACGCATGGGTGGAGGCATGATGTCAACATATTTGATGGGAAAGAGTTTAGAGCAGCGCCTGAAGAAGTCACTGGAGAGGAGATACTTCAACAACTTGAATCGGTACCATTATGTTCGTTTGGGAAGACTCAGAAGAAGAGAAAACGGGCTAAGAATGAGTTAAGTTGGACAAAGCGCAGCATATTCTTTGAGTTGCCGTACTGGTCAGATTTGAAACTTCGACATAATTTGGACGTCATGCACATAGAGAAGAATATTTGTGACAATGTGTTGGGAACTTTGATGAACGTCGATGGTAAGACGAAGGACAATGCTAGTGCTCGGAGAGACTTGGCATTAATGGGCATTAAAAAAGATTTGCATTTGCAAGTTCGGGGTCAGCAGGAGGTGATGCCTCAGCATTATTTACTTTAACAAAGGATGAACGTAAGAAGTGTTGTGAATGGCTGAAGGGTGTTAAGTTTCCGGATGGATACGCCTCTAACATATCGGGTGCGTAAATATAAAAAAAGGGAAGATAATGGGTATGAAGAGTCACGACTCACACGTCTTGTTGCAGCGACTGTTACCGGCAATGATACACGGGTTGTTAGGAAACAAAGTATGTACAGCGTTGACTGAGTTGAGCTTATTCTTTAGAGACTTGTGCTCAAGAACAATACGTTTAGACGTTGTCGACTAGTTAGAGAAGGACATTGGAATGATTCTTTGCAAGTTGGAAGGCATTTTCCCTCCATCGTTTTTTACTATTATGGTTCATTTAGCAGTTCATTTACGGGAGGTGAAACTTGGGGGTCCAATTCAATTTCGGTGGATGTATCCAATGGAGAGGTATATGGGGAAGATGAAGCGTTTCGTTAAGAACAGAGCACGGTGTGAGGGCTCCATAGCAGAGAATTATCTGTTAAATGAATGTCTAACATTTTGCTCAATGTATCTTGGTACGGTTGAGACGAGATTTAATAGAAAAGACCAGAATTATGCCGACATGGATGATCGAAGTTGTCGTTTTTCTATGTTTACTCAAAGTGTTCGACCGCTGGGAGCTGGTAAGGGTCAAGATTTGAATAGAAAGGAATTTACAAAAGCGCAGTGGTACGTACTCAACAACTGTTCAAAATCAGCCAACATATAGAGTAAGCGCTTATAAGAATATTTTCTCATTTAATCACTTATCAATTCATTATATTTTAATTTATTATAAAATATCTTATCTCTTTATAGCGAGCACTTGGAAGAGATGAGGAGACAATCACCAATAAATGTTGATAGGAGGCACGAAGAAGATTTTCGTTATGGTTTAGAAATCGGGTATTTATTTAATTTTATCTCTATTATACGTTTAATTTTAATTGATTATTATTTTTTAGATTCAAACTTAACACGTGTTTAATATTTTAGATTCAAACTATGCGCAATGAAAATCCAGGCTCGGTGTCGGATGATTTGTATGCATTAGCATCTGGTCCGGATCAGCGGGCACTTTGTTATTCTGGGTGTGTAGTGAATGGAGTTAGGTTTCACAGTCTTTCGTGAACAGTTTCGTAACACTCAGAATAGTGGTGTGGTTGTTCCGGGGGACCATGATGGGGAAGATGTTGATTTTTACGGCCAGGTCGTGGATATTTACGCGTTGCGTTATTTGCGGGGAATTTAGTTTATTTACTCAAATGTGACTGGTTTGACTTGAGTACTCAAAACTTAGGTCTTGATAAAAGTGGTCGGTTTGTTAGTATTAACATATCCCGAAAGTGGTACAAAGACGACCCGTTTGTGCTAGCTTCTCAGGGGAATCAAGTATTTTATATGGATGATATGAAGTTGGGCGGTCACTGGAAAATTGTTCAAAAGATTAACCCCTAGAAACATGTATGATATTCCACCTATTGAGGAGGAAGTTAGTGAAGATGGAGAAGGACCGTCGAACCGTGAAGCATACAGGAAAATGAGTCTGTTGAGCTTTTTGTGGACTTTAGCTCATTTGATATGATCCCATTGACTAGAAATGACATTGACGCTTATGTGCCGGTAACCGATAATGGTGTTCTACAACAGCATGAAGTAGAAGGAAGAGATGATTCCTCGGAATCGTTCAGTGAAGATTGTAGTGATTCTGAAGAATATGACTTAGAGGACTAAAGTAACTTTATCGTTTCGATTTACTTTGCGTTTCTATTTTATATTCATTTTGGGTAACATAATTCATTGTCTATGTTTTCTCCAATATTGATTTATTTGGTCACAGGACAACGTCATGCCAGCGGGAGGGAAACGCCTTCGGTGCGATTCATCAGTTCGTGCTGAGAGTAGTCCCGGTAGACTAGCAGTGTCGGGTCCTTCACTTAGGGATAGGAACGAATTACAGTCCCCTACCACAGCCAATCCAGTAGCACCCAAAGTAGTTGTGCGTGTAAGTATCTTACCCCTTCAATCTTGATTAAATATTATGAAAATTTTAAATTTTAAATTGTTCTTCATTTGTAGCGACGTCTAGAATTAAACACGTTCGAGGTAGTACACATGGGATTGCCTTACTCAAGGCTTGCACCGGAGGAAAGCTGACTGTCCATATCCCTGATGGATGTACGGGTGGCGATGACAAGGCGTCCTCAATGCTCTCGAGTCATATTGGCGCACTCGTTCGACAACATGTCCCATTTGAGACGAGTAAGTGAAGGAGGTCCTCGACGAGGTTAAATCGTACGTAATGAACCGAGTGTTGGTAAGTATAATTCATTAATTTTAATTGTTGAAACTTTTATACATACTAACTGTTATATATGTTAAGGATGACTTCCAACTAGATTACGACCGAACCGAGGATTGCATAACTGTGACATCTACGATGAACAGAGCGTACAGGACGTACAAAAATAGAATTTTCCAGCATTACTCGGTGTTCAATTCCAAAGAAGAGGCGTTAGAACACCTGTATCCTGATATGAACAAGGAAGAATGGACTCGTGTCTGTGATTTATTCGCGAGCGAGGAATTTCAGGTTAAACATTTTTATTCCGTCCTGAACATTTATTTTATTTTATTATTAATTGTGGTAACAACTGTAAATGTACAATGCAGAGGAGGAGTGCAATCAACAAGGAGAATAGAGCTAAGCTGAAGATTGTACACACATCTGGAGTGAGGTCTTTCCAACGCGCAAGAGCGTTGTTAGTAAGTAATAAATTTACATTTTTATTATTTATTATTTAAATAAATGACTTAGGTATTTTAATATGCACGTTCTATATTTCTTTTGATGTACAAAAAAATCTAGAATCTGATGAGATTAGTCCTGCGTTGCTGTATAAAAAGACTCATACTAATAAGGATGACATGTGGACATCAGAAGATGCACGAAAAAATTTTGTAAGTTGTAACGTTAGATTTAATGATGCATTCATATGCGTTTATGTTTCATATGTGCTAATTTTATCTTCTTTTTTAATTTTGTAGGAAAAAATGGAGGCATTACAGTTGCAGCACGAGTCAGAGGGAAAGTCATACACCGAAGTGGAGATTTTCGCTGAGGTGTTGGGGACAAAAGCGGGTTACGTGCGAGGTTTAGGCCGTTCAGTATGGTCTGTTGGATCATCTTCATTAGTAGCGTCCATTGATTTGTCCCGGAGATTGGAGGAGGCCAGATTAGAGATTGAGGAGATGAGGGCTAGACAGATGGAATATGAAACGCTTCTGATCAAGCTGTCAGATATGGAGCAGACGATGCGAGAGCATTTACAGATGATAGAGGAGCAGCAACGGAAGAAAGACAAAGAGCTGATGCAGATAATGGTGGAGCAGCAATGGAAAAAAGACGAAGAGCATCAGAAGATGATGCAGGAACAACAAAGGAACCTAGTGGAACAACAAGAACGGAGGATGCAACTAATGGCGGAGCAGATGCGTGAGTAGCTGATGGAGCAGATCAGACAGTTGCAATCTCGTTTGACACCCAAACAAAAATTTGGGTAGATTTATGTATTTTCACTACTTTGTCAGTACTTATTGATTATGCATTTTATTTACTTTTAATGACGATTACATATTTGTAGATATTTTATTATACTACGAGTATTGAATATATTTTTATTTATATTATTTGTAATTATTTTTAAAATTTTAATTAAATTAATTCAAATATGTGGAAAACAGTTCAAACGCTAACAAAAGTCGTTCGAACGTTGTAACGTGCGCACGCTTACAAAACAAGTCCGAACCCTTACTCCGTCGAACAATATTTCTAGCATGCACACAGTTTTTATTAGGAAACCATTCGCACAATAATAAAACACGTTCCAACGTGTTCTGCGGAAATTGCATCCGAACTTCATTTGTAAAAGTTCGAACGGTTTTTGAAGCTGACAAAAAATATTTCGTCATAATGAAACAACGGTGCGGACGTCTTCACAAATGCGTCTGGACATATTTACATTATCGTTCGGACATTGTTATACAATAGTGCAGACGTTTATTCCGTGACAAAATGTGTTCGTCACATTGGACTAACCGTTCGCATGAGCTGTGCGAATGTATAGAGAGAACGTTCATACAGCTCATGCAAACGGATGGACTGTACTGGGCATGACGATTTTCAATTTCGTCAGTATGGCACCAAATCGTTCGGACGTTGTTATAAACCATCCGAACGGTTTCGAGTGACAGAACACGAAAATCGTCACCTAAAACATTGGCTGATGGGCTTTAGGTGACAAATCGGGTGACAACTCGGTTTTGTCACCCAAACCTTAACTGACAAAATTAGTACTTTGCGTGACAAATTTTTTTTTGTCACCCAAAGTATTTTTTTCTTGTAGTGTGAAAAGGCGAAAGATATTAAGGTTTTAATTTGCAGCTTTTATTCGTTTCTTTTTCGTTCTTGCTTCTCTTGTTAGTTATGAGAAGGACCTTCCTTTCCCCCAAGAAAAAGCAGAACAAGTGTAAGTCTTTCTTTCGTTCGTTCACAATATGGCCAGGTTTGAGAATCAATTAATTCTTATAGTCAAGCCAAGCTAATCATTTTTCGATAAAAACAATATCGTACGTACCTACTTGTGTTCTTTCCGCTCTCTATGATATAACATACGCGTACGGTACTGTTAATGACCAAATAGATGAATTGGCATCGTAGAAGGTTAGAGAAGTCATGACCTTCTGCATGTACTCCAGAAATAAAAGAAGTTAAAGATGGTTCCATTAGTTCCCAACTGATTACATTTACGTTTCCGCCCGCCCCATCTCATCTTTAATAGATTTTTCTTGAAATTAAGCCTGGAAAAGGAGGAGAAAAAATGGCCCCGAGAAAGAGGCCCTCCGCCTCCTCTGATTCCCCACCGTTCGAAGCTTCCATCATGGTGGAATGTGAACGCGCCTTCACTGCTCTCCAGCGTGGAAAACACAGCAAAGCCCTCAGACTCGTCAAAGAACCCATTTCCCGCCACAGCAGGGATGACATGAGCGTGCGTTGCTTCGCCATTCTCCACGCCACTCTAGGAGCCATCCACTTCAAAACCGCTGCTCTTATCGACGACTCTAACACAAAACGCAAGCACCTCAATAACGCAGCGGAAGCAGCCAGACAAGCTATAGCCTTCAACAAGAACTCACTCCAATATTCATTTATCTACGCCAAAGTTCTCTTCGAGTTAGTGGCAATACACGACGAAAATAAAGGCTACCAAGAAGTAATACAAGAATGCGAGCGCGCTTTGATGATCGAAGACCCAACGGACCCTATGGAAGATTGGTTGTTAAAAACTGATTTTCTTCTTCGGGACTTGCCGCTTGTGACGAAAGAATCTCGGATTGAGTATATGAAGAACAAAGTTAAAAGGTTAATAGAGAAATGCAACAATGTTCATGATACTAACAGCGAAGAGGCGATTTTGAAGAAGAGGAGTGTAATTTTCCGAGTGAGACAGACGAGGAGATGATGGCATTACACGAGAGAAGGAAGGAGGTAGAGTCGAGAGTTATTGCGGCGAGGCTCTTGCAGGAGAAAAAGCTTGCAGCTTTTGAATCTTGTTCGCAGGATAATACAATTCATGGCAGAAGGAAGTACGGGAAGGAAGTAAGTAAAGTGACCCAAATTAAGAGCTACTGGAAGGAAACTATGAGTGGTGAAAATAAGAGGGGACTGTTGAAAGTGCGTATCGAAGACCTTAAAGCGCATTTTAGTAAGAACAAACTGGCGAAAGATGTTTTGAAGGAAGCTATAGATTTTGCCATGGAGCAGAAGAAATGGAAGTTCTGCGCGTGTTGTTGCTGCGGACATAGGTCTCTTGATAATGACTCGAATATTGGGCATCTCAAGAGTGAGCACGATATGGGGAGTCTGTCCGCGATGTTTGAAGCTTATGTGCCGCAAGTAGCTGATGATGACTGCGTTGATATGGTTGAAAATGGTGTCTGGAAACCCGTAGATACAGTTGCCTCGATCCAGATAATGGAAATTCCATCAAGATTTGAGTCATGTGATGCGGTTGACAGTGATTCTGCAGATAAAGGCATAGACAACACTCAAGATTGCCGCTCAATTGTTCAAGAAAATGATCCCGAAGTTTTATTGACTGAGATTGACAAATTTCAGAGGTGGCCGTTATGTGATGATAGTAAGCGCACAGAGCTTCTTCAGAGAATTCATGGGGCGTTACAATTCCTTCTGAGAAACAGATGTCTTTCTGCGAGGCATGTTGACGAGGTAATATCGTTCACCATCGAAATGATGATCACTCGCATTCCATTTGAACATATTGATAATGAGGACCTGAACGCAACTCTCCTCTTTACGTGCTTTTTGGAAGAAGCCCCTCACCTTGAATCCATCCTTGAGTTCTTGGAAGAGCTGGCTACTTCTTGTGGTCTAGGTGGTCTCTCTGGGGACCATATTCTAGACGACAAACTTAGAGGTCCTCAGGAATTTTGCGCTAAAGTGAGGATTGTTATCAGTGCTGACTTCTCTTGTCTCTTTCTGGATGAGCGGTTATTGAGTGAAGAGCTTCTTCCAACCTCATTTGAAGATGCGACTGCGGATGATGGAACAGCACTAACATCTGCAGTTGAAATCCGTGAAAGCGATAATCTACCTGACGGTGACGCTTTTGTTAACTGGCTAATGACTGGTCCTCCAATTAGAGAGCAGTTAGAGGCATGGGCAAGTCTTAAAGAAACCGGAAGAACAAAAGGAAGAGAGCTTCTTAAGATCCTTGAAATGGAATTTAACTATTTGCAAAGAACTATAAAGACTAAACGCGCGCATGAACTATATGGGGAATTAGTAGAGTACTCTAAGGGCATATTTCATCAAGATTATCAAAAAAGGGAGAAAATATCTCATGAGTTTGATCCAGAGAGTTCTGAACCCCTCTTGTGGAAGCTGCAAAAAGATCTTGAGGCCAATGGTGATCCCATGATAGATATTATTGACTTGGAAACCATTAACTCAAAGTTCACCCTCATTTCAGACATTTTTAAAGAAGGACAAGCTGACAGTGCATACCGCGAAGAGAGAATCCAGTGGTTGCAGGGGCAGCTGATCAAATCGGTGGGTATCCTAATCTTAGCTGGTAAACCCAATCTATGATGTCAGAAGTAGGAATATGTTATGTTGTACGCTGACAAAGATAAAAGTATATATGTATTTAGCATATTACGCCATGATCAGTTTACTGAGATTCGAACGTTCAGTTTCCGAATGTTTAAGCTGTCATTTGTTAAGGCCCAGACTTTCTTTGCAACTGGTAATAAAATATTGTTGTAAAGAGAACAAGTTTCTAATATGCCTTTTAATGCTGGTTGATTTTCAACTAAAAATGGGCTGTTGTAGAATGGACCTTCGTGATCCAAATGTACTACTGTGGATGACCAGAGTATCGAATGCTACAAAAGTAAATGTGCATTACTTCTTTACTTGGCTCGAACCACTTAATACTGTTAAATATTTTTTTCCCTGCAGTCACTCTTCTTTACATAGAGCAAGTTATTCCTGTCCTCTTTCGGAGTACTTACCATCTTCAGTTTTGCAGCATCACAAACTTGATGCTAGAATCCTAGCAATAATGGCTATCATGCGACAGACAGAGCAGAAGCTCGGAGTTGTATCTTCTTATGATTATAGGTCAATAATGGTGCACCTGTTGAAGTCATTCATGCAGGTATATGCTGGATTATTTGTGCTGTATCTTGAATGTTATTACAATCTTGTCAGCCGACGTTTCCTTCTTGTGGTAAATATATGTCTCTTTCAGGCACAAGTTGAACATATGTTCGACAAAGATACCAATGAGGAATTGGTTCAGGGTGAGCAGCCGAAGCACTATGAACACGCTGATGCCAACTAGAATGGACGCAGTGAAAAAGCCAAACCTTGAATGAATGACTAAGAAAAAGCTGATGCCTGAATAGATACTTCTTAGGAATAACAGTTTGCTTCCCCATTGGGATATTGGTTTTTTCTTTCTGAGCAAGATGATTTTTCGGGATATTAGTCTCTCCTGCCAATCCTATGCCTAATAAAGGATGCCCCATTGACGAATGGTTGTCTCCTATATGTAGTCTGCTTGTCCTTTTAAAGCATATTAATGGAGCAAAAAAAGAAGTAATTTGGAAAAGTCTCTTCTGCAAAATATTATTAGTACTAAAACGTCATGTATACATCTTTATTTTGTGTCCCACTGCTGCATAGTGTAAAATTTGTTTATTATTGTGGCCGATAAGCAAATTACTAGGTACGTAATGCATGAGTTTTAGTTTACATTAGGAACGTAGCTAAGAGAACGAAACACATCCCTCATATCTCAGGCCATCCGCTGGCCCCTTATAATTATAGATGACCCGGCCAACTAACATTTTCATGAATACATTGCATACTTATATAAGATCATATGTCGTCTCCCTAGCTACCAGTGTCATCAGGGTACTGCAACAATTTATAGTTTGTAGACCCACAAACTGACAAAGTGATAGAAAATTAACCTCCAAAATCCAAAACCTTGTTAGAAAGCCTACAAAGGATCCTTCAATATATTATAACCTGCTAGCTAACTACAGAATTTAACTCGAGTAACCATATGTCCATTACAAAAACATACGACTGAACCTTAATTTGGAAAACGAAAAGGCAAGAACGTCCTGTTCCAAACATGTTAGGAGCCGGTGTGGAAAAAAAGTTTTAGGTCCAAGTAAATCTTTGAAGCTCCAAGGCGGTGGCCTAATGATAGGAAGCCAGTCAAAGAGTACATCACCTTGCAAGTCCGAAATTGTGAGTTTGAGGCTCGGCAAGTTCCCACTATCACTTGGTGGACCCCACTTCCTATAGGTGCGGGGTTTAGATTTAAATGAGTCGGGGAAATAACACCATTAACGAACCCCTTTTTTGTATTTAAAAATAAAAAAAGTCATACTAAGGGTTTTGCCTGTAAAATTATTATTTTATGTAAAAACTTTTTATTGAAATGTTTTGAAGAAAAAATTTTACTTTTCAGTATTTGGTTATTTTTTTATGTTTGACACGCTTAATGATTTACGTTTTTACATAAAAATGCTTAATTATTCTATGTAGTTTACACTTTTGATATTTTAGTCCCTTAGATATCGATTTCATTCATTGGGTCCTAAAGTAAGTTTTTTAGACAAATCAATCCCTTATTCTATTGTCGTTAGCCAACAGATGAAATTAATGGTGCTTACGCAGATTTTTGATGTCATCTCAATCATCTGAACGCCAATCGTAGGCAACCCCATGGCATGAAATTTTTTTCAAAATTTTAATATTTTAGTCTCTAAGGTACTGATTTCAACGTGAAGGTCCCTGAGGTACATTTTGCGATAAAATTAGTCCCCACAGTTTAATTGTCGTTAGCTAACTGAGGGAGAATTGCCCATGTGGCCTGAAAAAGAAGAATATAAAATTATCATATGCAACCTTCAAATTCAATTTTTATTTTAAAAATATCATTTTTTATTAGTATATCATTTTTTATTTCTTAATAAATTTTTAATATTTTTAATAATTTTGTCTTGAAGGGGCATTTTGATTATTTTACATGTGGTTTAACAACCAAATCAAACCGAAGGCAAGAATTAATTGTTTTTGAAACATACGAAACAAAATAAAATATTTTGAAACTTGAGAGAGGCTTACTGATTTTGCCCATAGATATGAGGTGTATTATAATGTTCCAAACAAAATGGTTTACAGAAAATTTGAGCTTAGTTTGTTTTTTGGAAAATAATAGAGCTTTTACAATTGACTTGAAAACTTTTTCTTTGACCTCATTTTCAAGTGCTTGCCAAATACCTGAAAACAAGTAAAACAAATTACGACAAGCAAACAAACAGACCCTAAGTATTTACCCCTTCTAAATTAAGTAACTAGGTAAGACTAGACACACAATAAGTTATTTTCTGTCAGGTTCTGGGAGTCAAAATTATTTACATAAGTGGATATAGTTTTTACTCGTTCATTCTTAAGGGTTAAGCCTCCTTGATATTTACTCTCTTCCTTGATTCTTTTTATTAGCATATCATTGTTAAATTTGATAAATACAAAATATTCTATGAGATTAACGAAGAATATATAATTAGTCTAAAATAGTATTTTTGGAGCATTAATATCTGTTTTTGCCACTATTAAATACCAATCATTTATGATTTTGTTTCTGAGTGATGGGATATAGATAACCTTGCTTTCTAGTAATTAATGCAGGTATATGTATTCCAAGTCAGAAACCAAGAGGAAGTTGCTGAGGTACATTTATTCATTAACATAGTATTTAAGAACTAATAAAAATTAAGAAATATATAATTCAATGCACCTACTAGTGATGTTTTGGCATTACAGAAAGTTCCAAAATATACTGTTGGGACAAGGGTGACTTTGATATAAAAAAAAAATCAAGTAGTTTTTGTGCCCATGGTTTAACTTGGACATAAATAGAAAGCAAATAATGGTTTTTGATGGAGTAATTTTTCCTTACTACAAAAGCCATAGTTAGAGGCCCAAAATAGTGAGGCAAGAATCAGATCTCGTCCATTAACCATAAAGATCTAACATCCATGCGTTATCGGGTAAAGAAAGCTTACTAAGGAACCATTCATTAATGAAAACGATTCATGATGGATATTTCCTAGTTATACATTACTTAGAGGCCATCCTTGAGGACAAAGCTCTCTGGAACTAATTATCTTTTTCAATTCAGGAATAGATGGCGAAGAAAAGGCATAAGAGCTCCAGCAACCAAGTCTTGCCATGGAGGCACCTACCATACAGGGACAACATGTAACTCATTTCCTCTTAAGAGGCCCAAAATAGTGAGGCAAGAATCAGCTCATCTAATGTGGTATGCGTCCATCGGTAATTGGAGGTCCATAAAGAATCTAACATCCATGCGTTATCGGGTAAAGAAAGCTTACGTAAGGAACTATGATTATTCTTTGTTCATTCATTAACTGATGGGCGCGAAAGTAAAAAGAAGAAGAAAAGAGGTAAGAAGTATTCGACTCAAGCCATCCTGGAGGACACCAACTCTGACAACGCTGACCTTTGATAAAAGGTGGAAGGGATGGAAAAGGTTCAGAGGATGATGAGGCCCGAAGAAAAATGGGGCTAAGGCCCAAGAAGCCCCCAAGCCCAGACAGCAAAGCAAGGAGGATAACTAGAGGAGGTACATGCAAAATACTTTCTCTGAGATTCTCTCTCCTTGATAATCAAACCAGAGAAAAATAATAGATTTTAACAATGGTGACTAATAATGGCATCAGAGAAATCTTTCTATGGGGAGGACCCTGAGTCCTAGCAACTTGTTTGTTTTACTTGTAGGTGGAAGTGATAGTTTATGCGGAATTAAACTAAAACAAACAATATGTTTTCAACAAAACATTAATCAGGATTATAATTGCAATTGCGATTCGATTACTTACCTTGATATAGTAATTCGGAATCCACAAGTTTCAACCGCTTTACGATCCAATCCAAAGCTCCAGCAATTCAAAACAGCAACTCAGATGCATTGCCTCCTAAGGGATTTATGTCACTCTCTCTTTTTGGGATTTCTCTAATAGGTTCTGATGGCCAACCCTTGAATATAACAGTTATATTTATAGGCCTTGGGAAACCCTAGAGAGAGCATGAGACATAGGATCCTTAGGGATCTCAAATTCTAGCTTTGAATTGACATATTGTAATTGACCCCTACAATTATATTCCATCAACATATTGTAATTGACCCCTGAAATTTGAGATTATTGCAAATATGCCCCTTTTACATACAATTAATTCCTTCCACCAAACTATATTTCCATATGAGATATTAGGGATATATTAATTATTTCATTATCAAGGGCACATAATTCTAACAGAAAGAAAGGAGAGCTTGGACCTTTCAGCACATCCCAAGTGCTGGACTTCAACACTACAAGAAATTTAGTTTTAGGTGACAAATTTTGGGTGTCAAACCAAATTTTGTCACCTAAAGTGAACTTTCTATGACAAAATATTAATTTCGTCACCCAAAACCATCGGACCGGCCAAAAACCGTTCGGACGTATTTGGTGTGACGACATACACACGTCGCGAATGAGTGACGATAAAAATTGTCACAAAAACAAAAACCGTCCGGACTAACAAGAAACACGTTCGGACTCGCTGCAGGGTGACAAATTCCAAATCGTCGTAACTGAGTGACAATTAGAATCGTCACAATTTTTACAACCGTCCGGACTTGTTTTATAAACGTCTGAACGGACATCACCTAACGAATAATAATCGTCAGGATATAGTGACAAATTAAAAATCGTCATGAACACTCTATTCAGTCCGGACGTTGTCAACAATGCGTTCTAACAAAAAAATAATTACGTCCGGACTGGACAAAAAAGGTCCGCATAATTATAAATGCTTCTTCCGCGAATTGTGTGGTTCCACGTTGCAAAACTTCAGACCCGTGACATCGATACCGTCCGACCCATAAATAGCGTCCAGACTGTATAAGTTCTAGAACCTTTTCGAATCGGGCATTTTAATGACGTTAAATTTGATAGGGCCACGTGTGAATATAACCACTGAGAAGCGTCCGAACTCGAATCTAAGAGTTCGGACGGGTACTGGGCACATTAAAACCTGCCAGACTTTGTCAAAATCACAAACTCACTCACTTCTCTCAAACTTTTCTCTCAAACGTTTTCACTCCATTTGAGATCTCTCAAGGAACTTCAGGTAAAACTTCCTTTATGAATTTGCTTCTCAATTTCATGCATTTCAATTAAATATCGTCCCTTGTTTAGTTTGTTGTGTTGTTTGTGTTATCAAATTATGTTGTTTTGCTGGTGTTCATCGAAACACGTTCGGACGTCTTTTTACACCGTCAAAAGTTTTCTTAAACGTTCGGACGGTTATGTCATTGTACGTTCGGACGCATAAAATTTAAACGACGCAGTTTGATGTTTCGTGCGAACGGTTTATTGACGTTCGGACGGTTTTTGCTAGGTTCACCATGGAACGCTCTGGAGAAGTATCACCAATGTCAAGGGACAAACAGAGCGACCAGCTTGGGCAGACGCCTATTTAGCGGAGTTAAACAAGAGTATTCGGGCGATAGTGCAGCCGATGCATTCGTTGTGCATGGAGCTCCAATGCCGCTTGACCGGTCTGGAGACCAAACTTGCTCTAACGGATAGGGCTATAACGGAAGAGTTGAATATTATGCGGATGGAAATAATAAGGATTAGAGAACAATTGTCTCAGTTGTCCCAGTCTGTCCATACCGTTCCGATACAGCTGCAGACACTCGTCAGACGGGTGGATAATATGGAGGAGCATTTGGCGCATGTTCGTGATGCCCTCGGACAAGATTTGGACGAGCCAGAGGCAGCTCGTGATTTGGACTAGTCTTCTGTTTATGCTTTATCACTATTATTTATTTATCGTTTGAAGGACCGTTTCCGGCTTGTACTAGACATTATGATTGTGTTTTTTGTTCTGTATTTGGATTATTTTTGATATTTTATATTAATTATGTTTTTTCACTAGATTAAATTTATTACAATTTAAACGGATAATTAGTAAAATTAAATGGGTGATTACACTAACGGAACGGTTAGTGTAATTAGATTGTAACGTTAGAGTAATTAGCTTGCAATTACAATTAAATTGGTGATTAGTTATAACGGATATTTAATATAAAAGTATGCCTAACTATATATTTTTTTATGTATAAAATAAATAAATAAGTTAAATATTTGTGCCAAATACATTGCGTTAAATTGAATGAAATAAATTAAATCAAATTAAATCAAAAGAGGTTTTGTGAAGTAAAGTAAATTTAGTGAATTTAACATGCAAAATAAATCTGCTAGGGTTCGGACGGTGTCTAAGAGAGTCCGGACTCCCATATCGCAATTGAAAGTAAATGAGGTAGGCGTTGGAACGGTTTAGGAACCGTCCGGACTTTGTAACAGTCGCATGGCTACACGTGTTTACGTTATATGAAAGTTGAAAACGGTTGTCACCGTCCGCACGAGTTATAGACGTCCGGACGATATTCGCCGTTTATTCAGCCAAACGTGCGCTTCCACGTCGCGTAAATTAAGTGGAATGACGTTCGCACGCCGTGATAAAACGTCCGGACGTGTTTATTGTGCCGAACATTTTAAACGGTTTAAATTTTGGCATTTAATACTAAGTGCGTTGATTGGGCCACGTGTGCAAAATTCCGTCGACATGTTTGCTAAAAGTCTGGACGCTATCGACGATTCTCAAAAGTCAACAGTTCGACATTTTCACAAATACTGTTTCTCAAAAAAATCTCTCAAAACTCAATTTTTTCTTCAAAATCTTGACGTAATATCACTCTTTCAAGGATCTAATCACATCCAGGTATATTTTGCTTACTTTTAACAAGATTTTAATGGTAAAAATTGCATTTTTTTATACTTTTACGTATAGAATTTCAATTCCATTTTTTGCATAGTACATTGTGTTTTTTAATTGATTTTTACGTAGAAAGTGATTGTGTTAAGTGTTAGGTTTGTTTTAAGTGTATTAGTTTGTGTTTTGGTTGTATTTTTGGGGGTGTGGGGAGGGGGAGGGACGCTGCCATGGCTGAGTTAACTCGGTCGTCCACCAGAAAACGTCCGGACACTTTATTTAGTCGTCCGGACACGTTCTTTAGTTTTCCGACACGTTATTTAGCCATTCGGACTCGGTGGTATACGTTGTCGTTTTGATTATGTTAACTCTTATCGTTTTGATTGTGTCCGAACACTTTTTCAATGCAGTCCGGATGATTTAATGTTAAATTTAAATAGTTTTTTATCTGCTTGAAGTTCGGACGGATATCCAAAGATGTTCGGACAGTTATCCAACCGTGCGAACTCTATTCGGATGGATATTCAACCGAGCGAACTATGTCCGGACGGTTATCCAAAGCTGTTCGGACTCTGTTATTTTGGTTCGGATGTATATCTAACTGTGCGAACGATGTTTTGTGCAGATTCTGAAAAAATGAGTAGGCGTGCACGTACCAGTAGCCAAGCTGATGACGAGCAATCTTCTGCTCGAACTTTAACGGTGGAGTAGCATACAGCGATCCTTATGTCCTCTCGTTGTTGTCGAGCAGGGTATCAAGTTGTTTAACAATCTCACATTTGAGGATCGGACGCTTCCGGAGGTGGTGGAGGGGTTGGCAGGCTTCTGTTAAATCTCAGGACCGGCTATGTGCTCAACTTTGACGTTGGAGCAGCATACAGCAGGATTGTTGTCAGCGGGAGTTGGTTATTGACTTTTGAGGGTCGGACGCTTCCGGAGGTGGTGGAGATAGGTTGGCTTCCGTTGATCCATAGGACCGGCTATGCATCGAAAGAATAGGTGCGGGAGTTCTATTGTATTTTACGGGCGACGGACATCGAGGAGCCTAGTATGGAGCTCACTGTCCATAACGTTCCGATCATATTCTCGCCTGACGAGCTGGCAAATTTCTTGGGGTACGAGAGAGATTTGATGGCGTTCCCAAACCTGCCAATGAGCGAGGAGGGCCGGCCTACTAAGGCCGAGGTATTCCGGACCATGCTGGGCGATGATACAACAATTTTGGCGGATCATGCACCTGATCCTATGCTCCTCATCGACCCGAGGAAGCACACTACAGAGCTGTCTTATAGTCGGGCGAGTTCTTGTACCTGGTAGTTGTACGGGGGCTACCTGTTGATATGGCATCCTACATCTATCTGTCCGTTCGTGCGAGGCCTGAAGACGGATGCTAATTTCATTGCCGCACGGGATTCTACTGACCCAGTTCCTACACTCCCTGCTGGTACCCGAGATGGTGACAGCCGAGGGCGTTCCAGTTGGGTCGATCAACAAGACAACGCTTCCAAATCGATTGCCCAGACACGTCGAGCATGAATGCCGCTCGGGTTGCTAGAGTAAGACGACAGGAGCAGCCTGAAAAGGCTGGGGAGGCAGGATCCTGGGCAGAGCTCGACCCAGGGATTTGGGGCACAGGACCGGTTGGATGGACGACATGATGACGCAGCTGACTAGCGGATGCAATCGGTCTTGCGCCCACCCATGAGATGGTCAGTGATATCAGTTGTCGGCTGACAACTTTGGAGCAAAGGTCATGACATGGACTCTGGGTGGAAGAAGGAGATCGCTGCGTTCAGGAGGCCATGAAGGGCGGCAACCAGTGCTGAGTTATTTGCATTGACTCAGCAGGTCGTGCATATAGAGGAGCACCTTAGTCAAATCCGTGACGTTCTAAAAATCACAGATGATGATGATGATGATGACATTTATTTATTTTATTATGACATTTATTTTTTTATTTGTTTTGAGGACATTTACTTTTCTATTATGTTTTGTGGACATGATTTGATTTATTTGATGTTTTTTGTTTATATTATGTTTTGACGATATTTGATATATTTATGTTATTTAGTTATGTTATTTGTTATTAGAACTTAATACAATATGTTAATTATGTGCAGTTCTAAAACCGAATCGAAGGACTTGGTTTACTGTCTTCGGACGATGTGTTTTCTTATTTAGGTTTGAGGGACGTCGTAAAACGTCAGATGTTTGTTCGTTTTGATATATTTGTCGTTTGAGATTTACTAAAACGCAGTTCAACACGAGGTGACGCGAAATTTTGGCGGCATGAATTCCCTCGAAAACTAATACACGTAAGTGTCCGAACTTCATTTTACTCGTCCGAACGGTATTCAATCGTTTCAAAGTTGTAGAATCACAGACAGGGAGGAAAAACGGAAAAACTTAGAAACGAGAGATTTGAGCAAGAGGAGAAGAGGAGAGCTGATTTTAAGCGTCCAACCGCATTGAATCGGGTGTGAAAGAGCAACTCATTCAGAATTTGATTTTGGATTGCATTTGAGGTTAGTTAGTTCTAAATGGAATTGTTTTATGATGAAAAGCATAGTATTTTAGGATTATAAAAGCATGTGTTTTTCGAAATTTTTGGGTCTAAAATGATAGCAATTGAGTTTATGCTTGGTTGTGATGTGTTTATATTGAAAGATTTTGGGCTGAAAATGAGTCTGTGCATCGAAGAACTGTCTTGTTCGACAATCGCAGTCCAGACGGATTATGTCGTCCGGACTCTTTTTTTGTTCGACGCTTTTGCAAAAAGCGTCCGAACGTTTTATGGTATGGTGCGAACGGTTTGATTACGTCCGAACGTTATTGGTGTTATGTCATGCATTCATTTAGTAGCCTTAGCCCCCATTTAAGAATTACACGAAGTTCGGATAACGAACTGGTTAATTCTTGAATTGTCCACGTTATGGACAGTTTGAGTTTACAATATGCGTAATGTGCGTAATTATTTCTGCTATGGTGACTATTGTATTTAGAAATATTGATGAAAATCTCTTTTTGTCCTTCGGATACACATTCAGCATTGAGCTTATACACTTGCCTTAAATGGTGGGTGTTTATGCTCAATGTTGTAGGCGTGTATCTGGGGACTGAGGGGAAATGCTGTCGAAATTTCTAGAGCATCAGTCACAATGGTCGGGTCAATTACGTGCAGTACGTGATATTGTAAACTTGAATGGGATAGGACCTATCACCCGAAGAAATTGGAGTTGAGTGTGAATGTCATCATTGTTTGCATTATTGTATTATATGGATTTCTTCTGATAAGGAGATTGCTGAAGGTAAAGTATATGATGGTGTTCGGGATTTTATGAGTGTTGCCCGTAGTTATGCAGATAGTCGGGGAATGATAAGATGTCCATGTAAGAAATGTAAGAAATGTGTTGTTTCAATGTGTGGACGAGATGGAGGATCATTTATTCATAATTGGGTTTGACCAGAGTTACACTCATTGGGTATTTCACAGAGAGTCAATTTCAGAAGTTTCTAACGGGTAGTGACTTTAGAACCTGAACCTTGTAGTGAAGACTCTGGGGAAACATAAATGATGATATGAGAGACATGTTAGAAGATTTTGAGGCAGGAGCAGGGTTGATGAGAACGCTGGTGAAAATATGGGTCCTGAAACAGTCAAGTCTGGGTCTGGAGATTTTCCGTATAGTCTTTATGGGTGTAAGAAGCGAAAGTTGTATCCCGGGTGTAAGAAGTACTCGAAGTTGTCTTTCGTTGTTAGGTTACTTCATGTGAAGTCGAGAATAATTTGACTGTAAAGGCGTTTGAAGATGTGTTGGGCTTGATAAAAGATGCGCTGCCGGAGGGGGAGACACTTCCTAAATCTTATTATGAGGCGAAAAAGTTAAGAAAGAATTTAGGATTTAGCTACGATAACATACATGCGTGCTTAAATGACTGTGTATTGTTTTGGAAGGAGTACAGTGAGTTACAAGAGTGTCGAAGTGTGTGGGGCATCAGGTGGAAGTACAGTCAGAATAGCAAATCAAAGGTTCCTCAAAAAGTGCTGCGGCATTTTCCCTTGAAACCGAGGTTGCAGAGATGTTTCTATCAAGGCAAACGGCAACGGATATGCATGGCACCAAGAGAAGCGTGTGGTTGAAGATGGGTGATGAGGCATCCTGCAGACTCTCAGATATGGAAGACCTCGATAAGAACGGGAAAAACATAAGAATTATGAATGGTTTGGTCAATCTCGGGTGGGTTTGGCATCTGATGGGTTCAATCCGTTTGGCAACATGAGCTTATCATATAGTATGGCCATGTACTAATTCCAAGAAGCCATGGAAATGTATGAAGGATTCAGTTTCATGCTATTATTCCAAGAAGTCCCGAATGATATCGACGTCTACTTGCAGCCATTGATAGATGAGTTGAAGGATTGTGGGAAAATGGAGTGCAGACGTACGACGCGGCCGTGTCAAGTTCATTCAAGTTACATGCTGCTTTCTTTGGACAATAAATGACTTTTTGCTTATGGTAATCTCTCGGTTGGAGTACGAAAGGACGGTTAGCATGCCCTAATTGCAATGCGAACACAATGTCATTTTGGTTGAAACATGGGGGCAAACATTATTTTTTGGGACATCGCCGGTATTTGCCCGCGACGCATAGGCATGATGTGACATATTTGACCGACGCATCAGTCATGAAGTCACTGAGGGAGATACTTCAACAACTTGAATCGGTACCATTATGTTCGACTCAGAAGAAGAGAAAACGGGCTGAGAATGAGTTAAGTTGGACGAAGCGCAGCATATTCTTTGAGTTGCGTACTGGTCAGATTTGAAACTTCGACATAATTTGGACGTCATGCACATATAGAAGAATATTTGTGACAATGTGTTAGGAACTTTGATGAACGTCGATGGTAAGACGAAGGACAATTCTAGTGCTCGGCGGGACTTGGCATTAATGGGCATTAAAAAAGATTGCATTTGCAAGTTCGGGGTCAGCAGGAGGTGATGCCTCAAGCATTATTTACTTTAACGAAGGATGAACGTAAGAAGTGTTGTGAATGGCTGAAGGGTGTTAAGTTTCCGGATGGATACGCCTCTAACATATCCCGATGCGTGAATATAAATGAAAGGGGTATGAATAACTGGGTATGAAGACCGACTCACATGGTTGCATACACAATGATACACGGGTTATTAGGAAACGAAGTATGTACAGCGTTGACTGAGTTGAGCTTATTCTTCAGAGACTTGTGCTCAAGAACAATACGTTTAGACGTTGTGGACCAGTTAGAGAAGGACATCGGAATGATTCTTTGCAAGTTGGAAGGCATTTCCCTCCATCATTTTTTACTATTATGGTTCATTTAGCTGTTCATTTACCTCGGGGTCGCGATGAAATTCGGTGGAGTAAATCTGGATATAAGTAGTGGGGAAGATGAAGGGTGATTTTAATTAGAAAAGACGAATTAGCCCATGGATGATTATGCTGTTTTGTTCTCGAAGTTATGTTTACTCAAACTGTTCGATGCTGGGAGCTGGTAGGGGTCAAGATTTAAATAGAAAGGAATTTTTAAAAGCGCAGTGGTACGTACTCAACAACTGTTCAAAAATCAGCCAACATATAGAGTAAGCGCAAATAAGAATATTTTCTCATTAATCACTTATCAGTTCATTATATTTTAATTTATTATAAAATATCTTATTTATTTATAGCGAGCACTTGGAAGAGATGAGAAGGGAATCACCAATAAATGTTGATAGGAGGCACGAAGAAGAATTTCCGTTATGGTTTAGAAATCGGGTATTTATTTAATTTTTCCTATTATATGTTTAATTTTTAAGTGATTATTTTTTTTTCAGTCAAAGTTAACACGTGTTTACTATTTTAGTTCAAACTATGCGCATTGAAAATCCAGTTTCGGTGTCGGTGATTTGTACACATTAGTAATCTGTCCAATCAGCGGTACTTTGTTATTCGGTGTGTTAGTGAATGAAGTTAGGTTTTCACAGTCTTCTGTGAACAGTTTCTAACACTCAGAATAGTGGTGGTTGTTCCAGGAGACCACGATGGGGAAGATGTTGATTTTTACAGCCAGGTCGTGGATATTTATCCATTGCTTTATTTTAGGGAATTTATTTATTTACTCTTAAATTGACTGGTTGACTTGAGTACTCATTAAACTTAGGGCTTGATCTAACAATGGTCGGTTTTTTAGTATTAACATATCCCGAAAGTTGTACAAAGACGACCCGTTTGTGCAAGCTTCTCAGGGTAATCAAGTGTTTTATATGGATGATATGAAGTTGGGCGGTCACTGGAAAATTGTTCAAAAGATTAACCCCTAGAAACATGTATGATATTCCACATATTAAGAAGGAAGCTAATGAAGATGGAGAAAGACCGTCGAACCGTGAAGCATACAAGGAGAATAAGTCTATTGAGCTTTTCGTGGACTTTAGCTCTTGATAGATCCCATTGACTATAAATGACATCGATGCTTATGTGCCGGTAACCGATGAGTGGTCCACAACAACGTGAAGTAGATGGAAGCGATGATTCCTTGGAATTGTTCAGTGAAAATTGTAGTGATTCTGAAGAATATGACTCAGAGTACTAAAATAACTTTATCGTTTCAATATACTTTGTATTTCTATTTTATATTCATTTTGTATAACATAATTCATTGTGTTAATTGTTTTTCTAATATTGATTTATTTTGTCACAAGACAACGTCATGCCAACGGGGGAAACGTCTTCGGTGCGATTCATCAGTTCGAGCTAAGAGTAGTCCCGGTACACTAGCAGTGTCGGGTCCTTCACTTAGGGATAGGAACGAATTACAGTCCCCTACCACAGCCAATCCAGTAGGCACCCAAAGTAGTTGTGCGTGTAAGTATCTTACCCCTTCAATCTTGATTAAATATTATGACTTTTAAATTTCTATGCTTAACTGAATTTTAAATTTATTGTTCTTCATTTGTAGCGACGTCTAGAATTAAACACGTTCAAGGTAGTACACATGGGATTGCCTTACTCAAGGCTTGCACCGGAGGAAAGCTGACTGTCCATATCCCTGATGGATGTACGGGTGGTGATGACAAGGCGTCCTCAATGCTCTCGAGTCATATTGGTGCGCTCGTTCGACAACATGTCCCATTTGAGACGAGTAAGTGGAAGGAGGTCCTCGACGAGGTTAAATCGTACGTAATGAACCGAGTGTTGGTAAGTATAATTCATTAATTTTAATTGTTGTTTCATACTAACTGTTATATATGTTAAGGATGACTTCCAACTAGATTACGACCGAACCGAGGATTGCATAACTGTGACATCTACGATGAACAGAGCGTACAGGACGTACAAAAATAGAATTTTCCAGCATTACTCGGTGTTCAATTCCAAAGAAGAGGCGTTAGAACACCTGTATCCTGATATGAACAAGGAAGAATGGACTCGTGTTTGTGATTTATTCGCGAGCGAGGAATTTCAGGTTAAACATTTTTATTCCGTCCTGAACATTTATTTTATTTTATTATTAATTGTGGTAACAACTGTAAATGTACAATGCAGAGGAGGAGTGCAATCAACAAGGAGAATAGAGCTAAGCTGAAGATTGTACACACATCTGGAGTGAGGTCTTTCCAACGCGCGAAGAGCGTTGTTAGTAAGTAATAAATTTAAATTTTTTATTATTTATTATTTAAATAAATGGCTTAGGTATTTTAATATGCACGTTCTATATTTCTTTTGATTTACAGAAAAAATCTAGAATCTGAAGAGATTAGTCCTGCGTTGCTGTATAAAAAGACTCATACTAATAAGGATGACATGTGGACATCAGAAGATGCACGAAAAAATTTTGTAAGTTGTAACGTTAGATTTAATGATGCATTCATATGCGTTTATGTTTCATATGTGCTAATTTTATCTTCTTTTTAATTTTGTAGGAAAAAATGGAGGCATTACAGTTGCAGCACGAGTCAGAGGGAAAGTCATACACCGAAGTGGAGATTTTCGCTGAGGTGTTGGGGACGAAAGCGGGTTACGTGCGAGGTTTAGGCCGTTCAGTATGGTCTGTTGGATCATCTTCATCAGTATCGTCCGTTGATTTGTCCCGGAATTGGAGGAGGCCAGATTAGAGATTGAGGAGATGAGGGCTAGACAGATGGAATATGAAACGCTTCTGTCAAGCTGGTCAGATATGGAGCAGACGATACGAGAGCATCTACAGATGATAGAGGAGCAGCAACGGAAGAAAGACGAAGAGCTGATGCAGATGATGGCAGGAGCAGCAATGAAAAAAAGACGAAGAGCATCAGAAGATGATGCAGGAGCAACAAAGGAACCTAGTGGAACAACAAGAACGGAGGATGCAACTAATGGCGGAGCAGATGCGTGAGTAGCTGGTGGAGCAGATCAGACAGCTGCAATCTCGTTTGACACCCAAACGAAAATTTGGGTAGATTTATATATTTTTACTACTTTCTTAGCACTTATTGATTACATATTTATTTATTATGAGTATTGAATATTTTTTATTTATATTATTTGTACATTATTTTTAAAATTTTAATTAAAATTAATTTGAATAACAAGAAAACCGTTCGAACGGTATGAGTGGAAAGTCTGAACGGTTAGTTGCGCACGCTTAAAATTCCATCTGCACACATCACATCAAATTAGTCCGTCCGAATGGTTGTTTTCGTGTGCAAATGATCTTTTATCTAGCAAACGTGCGCACGCTAAAACTACACGTTCGAACGTGTTCAACAGAACAAGCGTCCGAACGTAATGCGTCATAGTTCAAACGGATTTGGAGGATGAAAAATAAATATTTCGTCATAAATGAAACAACGGTGCGGACGTCTTTACGAGGGCGTCCGGGGGGAAAGTCTGTACGTGCGGACAGTGTTGTATACCCGTGTGCACGGTTTTGTAGATAACGAAATGAATTTCGTCACCCGGAAGAACCGTTCTCATTAACCGTCCGAACATATTTAGATTACGTTCGCACAGCTCATGCGAACAGTTGAATTGTACTGCGCATGACAATTTTCAATTTCGTCGCTATGGAAAAACACCGTTCGGACGGTGTGGAAAACGTCCGAACGGTTTCGAGCGACAGAACATCAAAATCGTCACCCAAAACTTTGGCTGACGGGCTTTAGGTGACAAACCGAGTGACAACTCAGTTTTGTCACCCAAAACATTAGGTGACAAATTTTGTACTTTGGGTGACAAAAAATTTGTCACCCAAAGTCTTTTTTCTTGTAGTGCAAGTCTAGTTCTCTCGGGCTCTTAGTCCAGTGGACGCTGTGATGGATCAGTTAAAAATGACTCAATCAATTTTAAATCTAATTGCATTAAATACTTGTTGACAGAAAGGGCTATAAATTACCTTCTTCTTTTTGGGCCCTTTCATGAACTCTACTTAAATATTTGTCATTGAATGTACTTGTTGCACGCTTCTATAAATATAGCTTGCACAAGACAATCTAAGGCAAGTTCAGGAGTGAAACTAAGCAACAATCTTTAGTCCGAAAGAGAATGGAGAAGATGATGGATTGTGCTGCGCTGCCTCTGGGTTAATGGTTTTGGTCCTGAATGCAACTGCAAGTCCTTCAAATGACATAACATGCGCTGATGCTGTAAAGGCTTTGCTGCCCTGTCAGTCCTTCTTGGTGGGCACTTGCCCAGCAACTGCTCCCCCTAGTGCTGACTATTGCCTGCTGCCAGGGTGCACAGTCTGTACTGAAAGAGGCTACCACCCTGGAAACACTCAGAGCTCTGTGTGTGTGTGTTTCAAAGATGCAGCAAAAAAGTTGGATGTTAATCTCGACGGAGCTGGATCCATCCCCAAATTTTGTGACATGAAGGTTCCTGTCCCAATTGATACCAATGTCGATTGCAGCAAGTAATCTCTCCTTCTCTCTATCTGTGACTAAACAATGGTTAAGTCTTGTGGCATGTAAAAGCATTTTATACTCCTGATAAATCCTATCAACTAACATTTTTTCTCGGTTGATGTACAGGATTAAATGAGATGCTCTTGAGGAGATGCCATTTGGAATAAGTAGGGGAAGATCTAGCCAATTATTTGATGCTGAAAACTATCCGAGCTTTGACTCTTTTGGCTTTCTTGTATTTATGCAAAGAGTATTTTCAACAAATAAAATGATTCGCAGTTTCTTTCCAATGCTATCGACATGATTCCCTCCAGATTTTAGTATTGACTTGAACCGCATGCATGGGATTCAAAAAAAACATATATTGGCTACAATCGATCATCGATGATGATCTTTGTTTTGGGTAGAAATTAGATAATATAACTTCACGTAAGTAAAGAAAGCCAAGTACGTAGTACAGTCGGGCCTCCTTTTTTTTTTGTGAGCAATCGGGCCTGTTTTTGGTTGTTGATGTTTTTACTTCATAATTTTCTTCAGGCCGGACCTCATGATCAGGCCTGAAGAACTTTTGACATTCAAAATTAAAGCCGTCAAATTCTTATAATGTGGCATATTCAAAACACAAGTTAAGAGATTCAACCATTCACTCTCTATTCGTATTCCTCTTGGAAAAGCGAAAGTGTTGATCTTTAGGATGTTGAAATATCTTCAACAATTAGTACAGAGAACCAAAAGGGATGGAAAGGAACCCCCTAAAGAACATGGAAGCATAACGCAGCTCTAGCGGGAAGCCCTACACATATTGCCTTAGTAACCAGTTGTCCATTTGTTGATTACATAATAAAAAAAAAAAACAGTTGTCCATTTGTTGATTCCCTTCCACATATTACACTTAAAAGTGCCACTTTTATTTTCTTAGAAAAAAACTGAACTTTCATTATTATTATTCTCCCCCTAAAAAACAAAAATATGGAAAGCAATTAATTAAGCATCCTCAGAAAATAAACCATAGAAAGGAAAAACAAAAAACAGAAGAATAATAGAAAACAAGAGAATCAATTGGATGTGCTATGTTGGCCTTTGGGTTGATCATTTTGGTCCTGGATACAAAATGGACGCCCATCAGATGACATAACATGCGATGAAGTTGTACAGGCTTTTAAGGCCCCCATCATTCTTGTTGGGTTCTAGCCCAATTACTACTCCGCCCCCACAGAATCTGTCGATCGCGAAACAAGCAACTACCATAGTTTTACGCATTGATAATATGTGAGTGTTTTAAAACGTGAGAAAAAAAGATGGGTTTAATCTACATAGGGCTGAATCGATTCCCAAATTTGCAAGGTTCCGGTACCTATTAGCCCCAAAGCTAACTACAACAAGTAATCCCTCTCCCTCTCCCTCTTCCTTATAAGTATGTGAATGCTTGCATGATGTCAGCATGTGCACATTTTCAAGTGGCCGGTCGACTTGAAACAAAAGAGAAATATGGGGAAATAGGAGAGATAGAGCCAAATATTTTGAGTACAAAAGATTATTGGAGATTAATATTTTGGCGATCATGAATTGTATGAAGGATAAAAATTAAAAAGAGAAACCTAAATGTTTGTTTAATTGTCTTGAAAAAGTTATTTTAATTTTAAAAAATACTTTCTAATTCAAACATAATTTTTTCAAACAAAAAATATTTCAATCTTTATTAAATCTTTTTATCTGGTCATTGACTTCGATTTCTGTGAAAAAAAAACACAAAATCAAAATAATTAAAACCCATAAAAACTTTCTCAAAAAAATTATCAATTTTCTTTCCAAATATATTTTTCTGACTCTTGCATTCTTCAAGATAATAAATTTCAAAAACTCTCTCTTTCCAAAAAATACAATTTATAGGAAAAAAAACTATAATACTATTTATAGGGAGTGATGGGGGAAACAAGTGGGGGAAAGTTTCGGTCCTAACTCCTTCACTCCTAACAGGTTCTAAGAAAGGCTCAAATTTTGTCAGCACATTAATGAAGTCATCTACGGCTCAGATTAAAGGACCCAAAAAGAACAAAAAAAATAAGCTGGCAACAAAAAAACATTAGTGTCTAACGCCTCTAAAATGTTAAATCCAAAATGCACCATTTCAAAATCTCTTCACTTTCTCAAAGTCTCTTCCCCTCCTCCAATCACTCCTGCGCACTCTCCCTCAAAAAGTTCAATATCCAATGCGGAGAAAATCTGGGTAATAGAGCTCCCCTTCTTCAATTAGTTTCTCTTCTTCATGGACACTAGCCAGGTTCACAAAGCTGAATGAGTTGTTGAAGGTGAAAGCACTTATTGTTAATAAGGTACTTCTTCACCTTCCTCTTAGAGAAAAGTGTTGCCTTTGCATGTCTTTGATATTTCCGTCCATTAATTTGTCTAAATCTGAGAATCATTTTGAATGCTAAAAAAAGATTGAAGTTCTGGTGTGTTTGGCAAAAAAGGCCATGGAAGCTCTAATCCATTTAGAAATCACAATTTTGTGTGCTTCGTTTAAGAATGTTTTCTTGTTTTTTGGTTTTTTCATGGCATTCTATAATGGGCATTCTGTAATGGGCAACATTTTTCTCATGCGCATTCCTTTGGAGAATGACAACATTTTTTTTTCATGGGCATTCCGTTTATATTTTAATTTTCTATTCACATATCAAACATGTCACTATTATTTTTCTATTCATAGATAAGGGCGAGTACAGGAACAGATGGAACCCGAATGGCCTACTCCGGTTCCGATTCCGATTCCGGTATTTACCGGAATCAAATATTTGGTTCCAGTTTCATTCCGATAAATACCGGAATGGAACCAAAACGGAACCGAAATTTTCGGAATTGGAAAGCTGAAATTTCGATTTCCTTACGTGGGCTTTTTTTGGCTAGAATTTTTTTTGGGCCTTAAAGCATTTTGCGCCAGAATTTTACACAAATTGTTTTGTTATACATCATAAATTAACAATAAATAAAATGTAAAATAAATATTCATCTAAATCTAAAGTAAACATTCATCTAAGATAGGGAAATTTTTTTTTAGTCAATAGGTTTTCACCCCTTTTCATTTTTGGTCTTGAAACTTAATAATTCAAATTTTTAGTCCTAGATCTTTCCATACTTGAAAAAAAATAGTCCATCTCTTACCTTCCATTAGTATGACTAATGGAAATTTCATCCACGTCAGTATGCCCCTCCAAATTAGCATCAATTTCCACATCAAACTCTTTTCACTAGGTAAACGACACAGCTCACATCTAAACATAAATGAAAACGCTGTGTTCAATGAATCAACTCATGCGTTAAAGGATTTCGCAACAACAAAAAACACAACATTTTCATTTGTAAAGATCAAGAAAAAACCCATGTGTTCTAGAGAGAGAGGCATCGCCTTCTCTCTAGAACTTTTGTCCTTCCGCACTCTAGTCTTCCCTTCCACCATTTTATCCGGTGGTGGGAGGAGCCCCGGCTCTTTCCACCAGCCCCCTCCCCCTTCCTCCCTCTCCGGTCCTTGTTCTCCCCTCCTTCATTCTTCTTCTCTTTTTTGGTCGAAATCTTGGCGGTTAGATCCTGGCGCCTTCGTCTATCATCAGTGGACACAACCTTGCTAAACACCACCTACTCCTCCTGGCGAGTTCAACCGCTGTAATCTGGCATCTTTTGGTCAGGCGCGTCACGTCACACGCACTCCATGCGCTGTGCGTGGATCTCACGCGCCTGACGCTGTGCTTCCTTCCCGACCTGTTTCCGGCGGTCTTAAAGGTCACGCACCTTCTGTAGGGCTCCTGCTTCCTTTGGTGAGCCCGACACCTCCAAGTTGCTGACTTATGGTGGCGCGTGATCTCCACGTGTCGATGGTTGTAGTCAGTGGCAGAACCAGGAATACAATCGAAAGGGGTCAAACTTCTAAAGAAAAATGACAAAAAAAAAATTCACTACGTAATGCAAAAAAATATCTTAGAGTTAAAATATAAAAAATTAAGGACTAAAAATATTAAAATACATGTACCGTACTATTTGCTGATACTGAGAGGTGGCAATTAGATCCTATGGGACTGCATATTTTGAAAACATTGTAAAATAATTCGTTCTCAATAGTTTCAAAAAATTTCCTTTCAATGTATACCACCAAACTATCATTCGTCCATTCGTCTCTCATCTTATTACGCAAGTCAGTTTTAATTAACTTCATTGCAGAGAAAACTCTCTCAACGGTTGCAGTCGCAACTGGTAAGACCAATGCCAACTCAATCAAGCCGATAAACCAATGGATATAGAGTATGCTTTCTTGTCTCAACCATCTTCATAGCAAGACCTCCAATATCTTGAAGCTCAGAAAAAACATCATGACTTCTCATATCATAAATGTAGTTTCGAAGTTGATCTCTAAGTATAACACGATCAATTACTGAGAAATCTTCTGGATAAAGCTCAGCTAGATGAAGTAACTTCGCATGATCAAACGCTGACAATGAGCTTCTTGGATCAAGACATGCTATACAAAGAAGTAACTCCGTACTTGCCTCTGTGAAATGATTATCCATCTCCTGAGCGATCAAATCAATAACATGGCAAAACACTTCCACACGAAAATAATGCAAATAAGTAATTTTTTGCCCTTCATGCCGAGCCCGACCACTAGTTGGAATAATGTCTTCCATATTGGGCACAATGATAGAATGATTCATACAAATGCATAATGAATACTTTTGGATAAAAATTAGTGTGTGATTACCTGTGACAATTCATTTGTAATTCTCATTATATTTCTCAACAAATGCAAAGTGAATACATAGTCGAAGCTTTGAATATTATCCAGTATACCTAGAGTCGTGGATCTTTGTTCTATGCAAGTGCCATCCTCTGCTATATTTTCAAGCACATCCAACACTACTAACCACATACTGAAGAGACGTATTATTGTAATGTGGTATGAACCCCAACGAGTTTCACCTGGTCGTGCAAGACTGGTTTCTTGATTTTTGCCTCTTCCACTACTAATGTCTCCCTTATCCAATAGTTCCACTATCTTATCATGTTGACTTTGCCGAAAAGAATCTTTCCTTTTACAAGAAGCTCGACTATATTCACAATCGTCATAGTGTAAGAGAAAAAATCACAAACTTTGATGTTATTCTTTGCAGTAGCCACAATAACCAATTGAAGTTGGTGAGCAAAACAATAAATATAAGTAGCAGAAGGATTCTCCCTCAAAATGAGAGACTTCAACCCATTGAACTCGCCCCGCATGTTTGATGCCCCATCATACCCTTGACCTCTCAACTTGGATATTAATAACCATGCTTGCAAACAATTTGTCTATAGCATTTTTCAAATTTTGGGAGCAAGTATCGGTAACATGTTCCACACCAATAAACATTTCTATCACCTGTCCATGTTTGTTTACATATCTCAAAACCACGGCCATTTGCTCCTTCACTGAATTATCTCGAGACTCATCAACCATAAGAAAAATAAAATGTCCCCAATATCTTTAATGATGGCAAGTGTGGTCTCCGCTGCACATGCACTAACCAATTCCTTCTGAGTTTTAGGAGAAGTCATTTGGTTGTTTCCAGGAGCATTATGGCCAAGTGTGTTACGAACCTTTTTCTTATGTAAGCTGTACCATTCCAAAAGCTCAAGAAAATTGCCCTTCCTCAGTGAACTCTCAGACTCATCGTGACCACGAAAAGTTAATCCTTGCACCAACAGATGACGAATGCAATCTAAAATCGCTGTCAAACGAATACGATAAGCTTTCTCTACATCAGACCCATATGAGGATAACATGTGCGACACACTTTGTCGCTGATTTTAAATGCTTCACATTTTTCTCTAACATTATTGTGAGCACTATTACAGTCACCAACATGCTCACGAAAAACCTCCACTGCCTTTTTTCAAATTGCTAAATCCCATAGATGTAAACACATCTCCCCTAGATTTTCATCCTCTAGCTTGCTTAAATAGATAACACCATAAGCAATACACCTCATCCTTTGATACACTATATTCCAACCACTCATTATTTTTGAACCATAACTCCCAACAACCCCTCATTGTATTCCCATATTGCTTCTTGGGAAAATCATGGCCAAATGGTTGACAAGGACCTTGAGCAAATACTCTCTACGAACTCGATCTCTAATCCCAACATCATATTCTTCAATGGGTTTACGTAACCCTGGGTCAGCAACAATACCATCCTCACTAAATTCAAAACAAGGTATTTTTGAACTAGGATTCGTTTCAGAAATAGCAGCCACGTTAGGAGTACTAGACGACCCTATGCTGGCTGGCTTCTTTATCAAAAACTTATCCATTATCTAAATAAAACAAAACAAAACAAAATTCATCAATCTAATTTCATAACCTAATCACAGTTTCACAACCTAGTCCTAATCACAATTTCAATATAATGCACAATCATCAATAATTCATCACATTATTCATTAATAATTATTCATCACAATATTATCAATAAATTCATTAATCTAATATCATCAATAATTCATCACATTATTCATCAATAATTAAAATAAATTCATTTCACAAATAATCCTAATCAAACAAATTCAATCACATAATCAAATTCAAAAATTCATAATCAAATTCATAAATTCACTAATCAAAATCATAATCTCTTTAATAGAAAAATAATCAAATTCACAATAACCTAATCAAATGCATAATCGTTTAATATAAACATAATCAAATTCAAAAATTCATAATCAAATTCATAAATTACTAATCAAATTCATAATCTCTTTAATAGAAAAATAATCAAATTCACCATAACCTAATCAAATGCATAATCTGTTTAATATAAACATAATCAAATTCACAAATTCATAATTAAATTCACATATTACTAATCAAATTCATAATCTCTTTACTAAAAAAATTAACAAATTCACAATAACCTAACTATTTTAAAATTTTTTGGTGATCGCACTGATCGGTGTACCGTGTACGTCTTGGAGTCTTGGAGGCTTGAGAGAGAAGAGAGCCGGAGAGAGAGAAAGAGAGAAAGAGCCAAAGTTGGACTATTGCCGTTAGAGCCTTGGAGGAGGAGAGGTAGAGAGAGAGAGAGAGAGGGAGAGGGAGAGGGAGAGAGGGAAGTTGAGAGGGAGAGGCAGGCGGCCAAAGAGAGAGGCAGAGTGAGAGGGGGACTCGGGAGGCTGTCGTTGACCGCTGGAGGCTAGCGTCGGCCGGCGGGAGGCGGAGGCTGGCCACTGGCGTCGGGAGGTGGGGAGTGAGAGAGCTAAGAGGTTGGCGTCAGGGAGAAGAGATAAATTGAGGGGGTGGGGGGAAATTAAACCAATGTGAAACGGCGCTATTTCACCCTGGTTTTTTTTTTTTTTTAAAGTAGAGGGTGAAATAGAGTCGTTTCACCCTCTGAGAATTTTATAAAAAAAAATAACAAGCTGGGCTGGGCTTTGGGGGGGGTGCGCATTAGGGGCCTAGGGGGGCAGGCTGGGCTTTACACTATTTAAAAAAAATTCAAGCGATGGGGGGCAGCTGCCCCCCATTGTCCCTATGTAGTTCTGCCCCTGGTTGTAGTGCACCTTGCACCACGCTGCCGTTGTTTTTGCCTCTCCACTCGTCTGGTGGCCCTCTGATTCCATTGTTGCTGTTTTTGTTGTTTAGTGTTGTTCTTTTGTTATAGTTGTTCGAGCTACGAGGTGGGCTTTTTCGATCCCTTGTGGATCTTTTCCGGCCCTTTGTCAGAGCTTACTGTGCCAGGTTGTGGTGTTATAACTACTGGCTTGTCTAGGTTTTGGTAGCTTGTCTACTGTGTCCGACCACTGCTCCCACTGCCTCACATGGAGCATATAGTGCTTTTCTCTGATCCTTTTTGGGATCCCGCCAGTTATTTTCGACCTAGTCTGTATGTTTCGGTTTCATTTATGAAACTTGAAAAAAAAAAGTTTTCATTTGTAAAGGACGCGCGTTTTAACCACTCTGTTATAACTCGATTTCTTTATATATATATATATTATAATATTATAATATTATAATATTATTTTCAACTTTCATAACTTTTTACAACAGAATGGTGCGTTACAAACTTTTTATTTTACTCGGTTTCTTTAAAAAAAAAACGGTGCGCGTTTCGCACCAAGTCTTTCCCCTCGTATATCCATGCCCCTTCCAGAAGTGTCTCAAATTTTCCCCTGTAGGCACACAAATCTTTAAACCCTTTTGTCTCCTTTGCATTGTTTTGAAACCATGAACTAGTTTAGAAAAAAAAAAGAACATGAACTAAGCTTCCTCCACTTAATTGAACTAAGCTTCGTCTTTTGCACTATTTATTTGCCAGATCTCCTTGCGATTTGTCTCCTTTTCGATTTCGGTAGCCAAGCTATAAGATTCAACTTCTTTGGGTTCAACAGAAAAAATGTCCGGCAGGGTTAGTTAAGTTTTGAAAGTGGAGCAAATATCAGCATATGCAATCTAGTATCATATATCTCTCACAACAATTACTGCAGTGTCTAATCAAATGGACACTAGAGCCATTTCTAACAAAGATTATTGTGAGCACTAATTAAGGCAAAAATATATCTTATTTTTCTCGGTCATCTTAGACACCTGAACTACATCTTGATGTTGTCGGAGAGAAGGCCTCCATGTCGAATCGCGGAGCTCGAAAGAGAAAGAATGGAATAGAAAGGGAGAATATCTTTGAAGAAGCTAAAGAAGTACAACAGAAAGTAGACAAGCGCTGGAGAAAAAAGCAAGGCAACCACCGGAGATCATCCCCGTTGCAGCAGTCCTCCTCCCTCCTCCATTTCCACATCCTTCTGGTCTAGGGTTTACTCAAGAGATATGCAGTAATGGATGTTTGATCGGCTTGAGTCTCCAACCGAACAAAACGCACAGTTTCATTTAACTGGTTGGGAGCTGCCAGTCATTTAGGGCAATCAATTTTGAAGTGGACGTTGATGTGGAAATGTCAGCTTACGTGGAAAATGGACGCTGACGTGGATGAAATTTCCGTTAGTCATACTAACGAAAGGTAACGGATGGACCATTTTTTCAAGTATGAAAGATCCATGACTAAAAATTTGAACCATTAAGTTTAAGGACTAAAAATGAAAAGGGGTGAAAACCTAATGACTAAAAAGTAAATTTTCCTTTTCCAAAATAAAATTACAACATTCTAAAATTATGGGCATAAAAAAAAGGTATGAGCCCTATTTAAAAATTACAAAGTTTTTAAACCCTATCTACAAAAAAAATATTCACTCAAAATCTAAAGTAAAATTATAAGTTTTTGAGCTATATTTTTATTAAAATAATAAAAAAAGGGAACCGAAAATTTCACTAATTCGCCGAAATTTCCGGTTCTGGTTCTGATTTTGAAAAATAAAAAAAATGCATTCTGGTTTAGGTTCCGGTATATGCTGGAACTGAAACTGGAATTACAGTAACGGAATAGGAACTCGAAATTCCGATATTTGCCAGAATTTTTGCTCACCCTTATTCAGAGATCAAACCATTGGAGTGACATGGGACAAAAAATGAACATATGGGAACTAGAATTCGATTCTGATCAAAATGCCTATGATTGGTACAACAATTATGCACAAGGAATTGGATTTAGCATTCATCGGCAATGGAAAGGGAAGATAGTTGAACAAGACGATTTAAGACCCAAAACAATAGTACCGACCCTAGAGGGGGGTGAATAGGTTCTATAAATTTTCCTACAAGTTTTTGCACTTAATAATTTTCTACACAAACTTCACAAGTGCAAATCAGCAATTTCAATATGCATAAAACTACAACATGATTTATCAATGCGGAATATAAATCATGCACATCAGAATCTCTTTATCTCAGATTCTTTATAGCCAAGAACTCTATCAATTCTCAGCCATTGTTCAAAGATTATTAACAATTAATCAAGAGACACACTCTCGAAACAAATTCCAATCTAAGGCAGGGGAAAAGATATCACTAGCTTTTTAAAGTGATCTATAGACTCAAGAATTCCCAAATACATAGCCAAGAACTCTTATCAATTCTCAACCATTGTTCAAAGATTATTAACAATTAATCAAGAAGACACCAATATTTGGTTACGAAGAGAAAATCTCTTGAAACAAATTCCAAGAGACAAAAACTCTACGGGTTAGGCAGGGGAAAAGATTCACTAGCTTTTTAAACTCAAAATACATAGTGATCTATAGACTCAAGAATTCCCAAGCCAAGGTTCAAAGATTATTAACAATTAATCAAGGATCCTCTTGGAAATTCCAAGAGGGGTCCGTAGGCAGGGGAAAAGATATCACTAGCTTTTTAAACTCAAAACACATAGTGATCTATAGACTCAAGAATTTCCAAATTCCTAATCTAACATACTCAATTTCCTATCCAAAATACCACATTCAGATCTGCAACCAGCAGGGAGTGAGAACCTCTCATCCATTCAAAAAGCTTAGACACTTTACCTCATTGTTCATAGCACGTTGTCCTCTATGTGAACTCACACCAACAGCATCTCAAGAACAAGGCACTTCGCGACCTTCAAGATTTCTAGCATCTCTGAAGATCTTGAATTTATTTTAAGGAAAATTATGGTGATCAAATTTGGAAGTAAGAACCTAAAGAGAAGGGATATATCTCAAGGTTTCATCCTTAGTTCGCACACAACAAGCTCAGAAAAAAAAACAAAACAAAACAAAACAGAGGCTCTTTGAGAGGATTTTTCAATGAAGGCTCAATTTTTGTAATTTTCTTAGTTTTGAACAATGAGAAAATATTGGGGATATATACTAAGGGTAATGCACGAAATAATGAGGAAGTTTCTAAACCATCTTGGCCTTCTAGATGTCCATAAGTCAGTTAGAATCGTTCTAACTAAAATCTATTACATCAGTTGTATAAGTCGCGATTCAGTCAAACTTGCATCTGACTTCCAACGAACTTGAAATTTCTCATGAAAAAAGTAACGCCTCCATCTCGCGTTAATTGACTCTGTGCATATTCCAATTAAACTTGAATCCCATAAACATATGTCCAAAATGTGTATTTGCACTACAGTCTTCAATTATCCATTGGAGCTTCAATACATCTTCATATCTCAGGAATTAAACTCAATTTATACACGAAGTAAAAGCCAATTAAGATTATACACTAACAATAGTAACAATGAGATTTGTAGTAGTGATGTGAACCTCGCCAAGAATAATGAGACCTAACAACGAAAGGAAACCCAAGATCATTCTAGGACTGATTCGAATGGAAGACCTCGACCCGTTGTTTAGGAAAACAAGAACCTCGGTATAAGGAAGACGCCACAAACGGTGATGGAAATTCCGTTTGATAAGTCAAGTTGAACGCCACGGGAAATCCCGATAAGTTCGAGTAGTTCTTCAAAGAACCAAAGAGAATAAATCCTCACAATTTTGATTAATCAATGTCTGCATTTTTCATTGCTTAGGCCCCTATATATAGGTCGGCCACTACAAGGAGAAACCCTAATACAAATCACCTAATTAAGGGATAAATCCTAAGAGAACAAGGCAACAAAACTAACATGGAAAGAAAGCCTAATACGCCTAAAACAAAACACACAAAAAGGCAATAAAAGTTGGCGCCTACAAGAGCCAAGAAAGGAAACAAAATGGCGCCTAAATAGCCATGTAATCCGAACCAAAAAAGGGAAGAATTAGGCGCCTAATTGGACCTCCTTAAAGTGGCGCCTAATTGAGCCTTCTAGAATATTATCTTGCCAATTTGAGCTTAGCCTTAACGGATCCTTCTAGAACTTGAATCATGTTGGCAATCCTTTGTTGTTCACGTGGATCATGCTCAATGGGCCTCCACGCATTTGCTTGAGCCCATAACTCTTGAATAAGTCCGTTGAGTACATCCTTGAACTTCTTTGCCCGTGCTCTCGTAACCGGCCCAATTGGTACTTGAACAAGATCCTTCGAAACGGTGCCTTGATCTCCATCAAGTAGAGGGTTTGTTTGTTCTAAAGAAGGATTTAGAAAGGAAATCGACAAGGAGAAGGTGAAAATAGTACGTAAAGACACTAGGTGTAGTTGCCTTACAAAGTTTGCCATTGGAAGATAATCAAACGGGAAGTTTCAAGCATTTCAATGGAATGAAGAACACAACTATCAAGTTGTTCCAAAAGATTATGTGCACATGTTGTCCTCCCAAAGAAATATTAACGAATTGCAAGTTGACGAGGTCAACAGAGCAGAAGACTCTGGCATACACCCTAAACTAGCTCATGAGTATTTATCCAATCAAGTTGGAGGGAGAGAAAACTTGGGATTTACTCACCAGGATTTGAAAAATTATTTAAATAGTAGGCGAAATTGAGATCTGAAGCTTGGTGAAGCAAGTAGCCTTCTGAATTATTTTGGGAATCAGTATCAAGAAAATCAACAATTCTTCTTCAAGATTCAGATGGATATTCAAGATCAAATAACTAACATATTTTGGGTCAATTCGTGTACGAGGGTTGATTATGAGGTATTTGGAGATTTCGTGTCTTTTAATACAACCTATAGGACTAATAAGGATTATAGACCATTGAGAGTATTTATGGGAGTAAAACACCACTATGAACAAATAGTTTTCGGAGCATGCTTATTATATGATGAGACAGCATAATCCTTTAGATGGCTTTTTGAGACTTTTTTTGAATGCATGAATGGTAAAAAGCCCTAATCAATCTTTACAGATAAGGATGCCGCTATGGCGAAGGCAATTTCAATGGTTATGCCCGATACATGTCATAGATTGTGTTTATGGCATATTCACCAAAATGCCTTAAAGCATCTTGATACTTTTTTTGAAAAAAAAAAAAGGCTTTTTAGAAAGTTTCAATTTAGTTCTTTATGATGGTGAATGTGAAGAGGACTTCAACGAAGCATGGAAGTGCTTGTTAAAAACCTACAATCTCCATAATAATGTGTGGTTGAAAGAATTGCATAAAGTAAGGCACAAGTGGGCCATGGCACTTGGAAGAGACACATTTTGGGTAGGTAAGAGAACTACGCAAATAAGTGACAGCTTCAATGCTCATGTGAGAGGTTACTTATAGTCAAATTTGGACTTGGTACATTTTTCAAACATTTTCAAAGGGTACTTGACGATTTACGATACAATGAAAATTAGTCTATTGCGATATGATTCAAAAAATTTCAAGGGCTAAAATATCAGATACACTTCTTGAAAATACAAGAGAAATATACACAGAGACAATCTTTAAAATTTTTCAAGATGAGCATGAGAAAGCTAACTCGGTAGAAGTTGACTCTCGAAATGAAGAGGGTGTATTATTAAGTTGAAGGTACATAATTGTGAAAGTAGTGACAATCATGATTTTGCTAAAGCCAAGAAACATACAATCACATCTGTAGGAGATTTTGAAGTTTGCAATTGTAAAAAATTTCAATTTGTTGGTGTCATATGCTGTCATATCATAAAAGTTTTTAGAAATGGCCCTACGTTGGTCCAAAAAATACCAAAGTCATACATACTTCCAAGGTTGACTAAAAAAGCAAGATGTAGAATTTTCAAAGAAACTATGTGTAAATGTATTAAGTTGACATATAACTTCATGGATATATTTATGTCTTAATCCTGGAGATTCAAGTATTAAAGCACGACATGGTTTGAGCTGCTCAATAGCGTATGAGTGTGTCTAGAGCATCTGTAGTTTGATGGACGTATGTCTTCAGTTTGACAACGCGAAGTTAAAGCACTGAGTATTTTGATATTGGCAAAGTTTGTTAGGAGTTTGCCTGAGGTTTACCAAGAATTACGTAAGCTAGCCTAAACGCCTCTAACTATTTTTAGAACGCATCCAAATTAACTGCTTTCGTGATTCCCACCTCAGACGCCTAAGATATAAAATTCATTTCCTCCCATTTTCCTCAGAACATCCCTTTTGTATTTTCAAAAAAAAAAAATTTCATTTATATCTTCTCCAAGACTCTATGTTATTGTTTCTTAATTTACTCTGTATGAACTAAAGTGTACCAAAAAGATATTGTGTTTACCTACTTAGGTCTTAGGGTTTACTAGAGTTCTAGTTCCTGAGATGGTTTGTGTGGCTTTGGTCTGGTAGCAGTAGAAGTAAAGGTTTACTAGGTAGACTGCATACAAGATCAGTGGTGAAGGTTATAGCATGTTTGAACGGAGGAGACCAAGTCTCAGTCCCTGCAAGAAGTGCAGATCCAGATTCAAGATTTTGGGTAAGAAGTTCGGTGGGTTAGAGTAGCAAGGGGATTTGTGTACGTCTAATGGATCACCGTGTAACTTCGAGTTCACAAACTAGTGAAAACCTTTCCGGCCACAAGGCCCTTAGAGTTTTTCATTCTTGAAGTTTGTCTTTAAGAGGTTCTCATAACCATTCCGTGTGTGATTGAATTGATTTTCATTGTTGAATTGTTAATACAGATTGAATAAAAATCTGTCCAACATTGTCTTTTAGTTAAAAGATAGATTTCTTGAATATCTTGAAGATTTGATAAAAAGATTTATTGCTTCATTGGTTTACTTGTTATTTGCATATATAAAATGTTTTTATTAATTTGTTGAAAGTGCAAAAGAGCAATTTTGTGTTAATTTCAATTTTCAAGTTCTTGAAAAAGAGTTAAATCTTAACAGTAATTATTATGTGGTAGTAAGAGTATGGCAAAGTTTGGAAACACTTAGATTAGAAAACAACTTGCTCACTAGAGAAATTCCATCCTGGTTTTTCAAGATTAGGCGCCTAAAAATCCTGCAAAAGGGTATTCCTTGCAAAGATTATTGCCATAGAAACTCAAGAAAAAAATGTTGCCAATAGAATAAACTCATTTATTAATATATACAATCACAAACTTTGTCCAACAAGCTTCCAATAAAAACATAGTGCTCATTATGATGGAAAGATATGGCAACTTTGTCCAACAAGCTTCCAATGAAAATATTTTATTTGCTAAACATAGTGTTCATTACAATGAAAATATTATGTTTGCTGAACATCACCTAAAGAATATACTTCTCAACCGTGATGAGAACCAATATTGAAACTCCCTACCATCTTTGTCAACTTGCACATCCCTTTTTGAAGACATAAGAAGCTAGAGGTATTGTCTTCATATCCTCTATTGCTGGTGTAATACTAGGTGTTCCCCTTCTTCAAATAGATAAAAGTTGCAGGTGTGAAAACACAAACCCAATTTTGAACAAACCTTTTATCAAACATTTGATAGGGGCTCTTGTTGATAGACTTCTCGTGCCGGATATACCTCCTCAAACACAAGCTGCGAACATCACTAATACCAATATCAACTACACACACTCATATTAAAACATTGCCTTCAAAATAAACAGTAAAATCACACATCAATTCCAACCCAAAATCAATATCGTTCAATCTACCTTCTTAGTTCTCAACTTCACCAATTCTGGGAATTGAAGCATCATCTTCACAGGCTTCTGTTTTAGATAAAGATAAAACCACTACAACATTTTCACTTCTATTCTCACCTGGAATCAACCAATTGAAGCTTTGAGAATTCAAATTCCAGTGTTGTGAACTAGAAGTGCTACAGAGAAACGAAACGAAAGCTTGAAAATATGCAAGTACCAATTTAATGCCACTTATGAGGTCCTTCAAACTGTAACTTTATTTCTTGTTATTGTTGAGGTGGTTTAGGTTGTATTCGAAACTGTTTCTTCTTAGTTTTCCTTTTCTTCCCTGCAAAGAATAATGACAGCGAGGGATATTTTGACATTTTAGAGGTGTTAGACACTAACGTTTTTTTGTTGCCAGTTTGTTTGTTTGTTCTTTTGGGGTCACTTAATCAAGCCGTTGATGCCTTCATTAATGTGCTGGCAAAATCTGAGCCTTTCTTAGAACCTATAAGATTGAAGAAGTTACACCTAAAACCTTCCATGTTATTAACAAGTATGTACCATACCACCGTATCAATACCCAACGGAATACTTTTATTCTAGCTTGGAAATGTCCATTCATAATAAAAGGACTAAATTCAATGCTTTCAAAGTAATCTCTCCCTTCATAAGGCTTTCGCACTACTTGTTGATCTCCTTCTCTATAGCTCTTAGGTGCACACCATCCCCAGAGATTACAAGAACAATCTGACTATCAAAACCATACTCAACCTGAAAATGAAAATTAGTTATCCAGGTGACTATTGAGAGGTACAAGCATTCATCTAAATCTGGGATAGTTTGTTATGCATACGATCATCTAAAAGTCTACACTTTAATCCAACATGTTAGGCAAGAAAACACAAATGACAAAAAGAGGTTGTGTCTAACTGAAAGATAAAAGGTTAAGAGAAATGGTATCAAATGTCATAGAGGAAGTAAAATCAATAACAATATGAATCTATTGATAGTGAGCGCAACTTTCACTATAGTTAATGTACCATACCACTCTTTTTTTTGCTTTGGAATTTTTAGTAAATATTTACTTTCTTCCAATATCACAAGAGCTAGTAGTACATCAAGTTCATTTAAAAGTAAAATTAATACTAGCTTGAAATAATTGTATATGTTACTTTTGTCTCGATAACCCAAGGGAAAAAAGATCAACTTTTGTTACTTCAATTCATCCCAATCATGTCTCCAATAATATGGTAAAAAGCATGATAACCACTATTCACATGGAAAAGCACTTCTTGATACGTGCAATTGAATGGAATACAACATTAGTTTTAGCACTCAAACAGAATCTGACAGTGGTTAATTTGAGGTGAAAGGTTCATGATCAGGATTCATAATGCAAAGGGATAATGGTTAATGGCATGGGCAACAAATCTGTGTAAGGTTAAACAACTGGATCTTCACACAAGCATGGCTTTTACCTAGAAAAGTCACTTTGCTATAGATCAAACACCCACAATGATCACACTAATTTATATGAAAATTAGGACTCAAGTAAGATAAGATGAACCTAGAGCTAGACCTACGTATCATCCACCACTAGTGCTATCTATTTTTTTCTGAATTGATTTGAGATTTCGTTCTCCAGAGATAGATGTTATTAACATTTTCAGTTGAAGCTTTGTTGTTAGCTGGTATGAACATTAGGTTTACAATAATAGTTTAGGTTTATTAAACCATATTGGGTAAATTACAATTGATAAAGGAGTCTTCTAGTTTCCAACGCATCAAACATTGTGCGATTTGTAGTTTTTTAAAGAAAGTTATGATAAAATTACTCTAAAGAGGTTAAGCTAGCAGCTAGTTATATATGAGTTATTGCGATTTTTGGATGATTTTTTATTTTTAGTTGCCTATTTGGCTTCTCAACATATCTTATAATATATTGGAAGATAAAATTCTCAATTACCTATGCTTGGGGTTGTTCCAAGCTATACTATTTATGCCTCATGTCAAGGAATGAAAATAGATTAATTGAGTGTTTTCATGAATTGAGCCTATGGCTTTTTGATGAAGGATTTATTCTCCAAACTCTTATCTTTTGGTAGATTTCGATAGATGACAAGTTCTTACTCTGTATCTCGTATTGGATTACATTGGTTGGTTGGTATTTTTTTGTATCCCATTGTATTTCTACTTGGGTGATGAACTTATATATTTGAGTGTGTAAGTTAGAGTGTGATTCTCGACTTTCCACAAATATTCCAAGCTTTTCCAATACTATTATGAGGATTCTTGAGTATTTCATTATTCTTGAGGATCCTTTATCCCTGGGGTTCTTATTTTTTTCAAAGATTTGACCATCATCGAGCGCTCTCGAGGTGCCTACCTCTTTCTCCAGCTAACTTCGGTATCAACAATAAACCTCTACAAACTATTCTCATATTCTCAAAAGCCCCATTAAACTATAACTCATTGTAACTAAATTCCAAATCTATGTTTCTGTTGCAATTCCATCTAAAGCCCTTAACTTTGATGATTTTCGTCCCATGTGACCCACAGGTACCCCTCCTCTTCTTTCAAAAATTGGATTTGATTAGTTCAATTTTTAAAACTCTGGAACAATTAAAAATTTCACGCCCTTAACTCAATATAATTAGCATATTTGAGACAATGAAAGAAATAATCGATTAGTCTTTCTACAGTAGTAGTAGGCATTATTTATTTTATTTTTTGCATGTCTCCACTATTTGTTTAATAGTGCAGAAATTTCACGCCCATCCAAATTATTTGTATCTTGAAGCATTTTACGCAAAGTGAGTGCAAACTAAGTAATTAAGGTCGGAGGAAAAAGAAATAAAAGTACTTCTTTCATCGGAAGTTCAAAACAGATACCGTCTTACATTAATTTTGGATACATCATTCAACTTATGGCCAAATCCAAGACTGAGTGGAGCTACATACCATATTATCTGATCAAGTGAAATCCAATAAATTTCATGAATATTGAATGTTGAAAAACTGGACATCAGCTATATATTGCAATTCCTAGTAGTATATATGCGACCTTGTGAAAAATACTTCTTTTGTTGTTTCATAAGTTGATTTATAAGGGACACCATTGTATGCAGAGAAAGAGAGAGGGAGAGAAACCTCAAACGGCCCATTGAAAAAGACATAAATTTATAGGACTAAATCTAGGGTTTTTAAAATTAGAGCATTAAATCTTCGGATCGTTTAAGGGCAGATTTTGCATTTTGAAAACAAACTTTGAAAAATAGAGAAAAGGGGGGAGTCTGGTTGGGAAAGAAAATTAACTAGGAAAAGCTGAAGACTTCAGCAACTTCCAAAAATAAGAAAACAAACTTTTCGAAAAGCGCCGCCTGGTGCTTTTTTTTTTCCTGCCAAGGCTAATAGGTCGAGGTATTACAAAAACGGTAATTCATAAATGATCTTCAGTCACAAGCTCGCCTAAACTGTTGTGGAAGAATATTTTTCAGAAATAAAATAACTCTGCCTAGTTGCAATGTCCTGTGCTTGATTACCAAAACCAAAATGTTCTTCCAACTATTAAACGGTTGGGAGCGTTAAAGATGATCCAATTTATTAGGTTTTGTAGAGACATAGAAGTTGAATTGTGCAAAACTATTCTCATTGATTCAGAAGGTAGGATTCAACGAAATATATATTACATAATCGGGAGATTGTTCCCATATTGGTGCTAATAGAAAAGGAAAGAATAGGCTAGAATCAAGCTATACAATATTTACCTAAGAATAAAGAATTATGACTGTTGTGGTATTTAATACAATTAGTTTTTATTTTTAAACTTGTGTTGACATTGGTCCCTTCCGTGATTGTACATTTCCCTATATGTTAGTCCTAAGGTTACATGACAACTTGTTTAATTTGATTTTGATGATAACAAACTATTATATCTCATTTCAAGAGATTCCAACACTTGTAAAAGTTTGTTTTTATGAAAAGTATGATGAACGATGTCAATCTTGATGATTAATGCTTAATATGATGTTATTCTATTCATTATTAAGATTAATTTGAATATATGTTCATATTGAAAATATATTTAAAAGGTCAAAATATTTCAAAAGTCAAAAAGTTCAATCAGCAAAATTTTTTATTAATGTAGTTAACTACGTGCCTCAAGTAGTCGACTACATACCTCAAGGAGTCGACTATACGTTGAAAAGTCAAATTTTTGAAAGTCAAAGTCAAACCTTAAAGATACTGGAATTCAAAATCAGAACATGAGTGGACTCTAAGAAAATAACGAGTCGACTCATACAATTCTACAGAAGAAGAAATTTGAATCTATCACAATGAGTGGACAACATGGGCTAATATAGTCGACTACATGCCGCTTATTCAACTTTTAAAACAGTTATTTTCGCATTAAATGCACTCCAACAGAAGAAAAATGTTTATGACTACAAAAGCAATCAAGGAGAAAGATTTAATAGAGATTTAGACAGTCATCCTCTTCAAACCCTCGAAGAGTTCTCTCTCTTTCATTATTTCATCATTGGGTAGTCATGAGTTAAAGATTTTTATTCTTTTACCCATTTGTACTTTATTGGTAGATCTAGCTACCTAGAGTCATTCTTTATGAGCTTAAACTTCCAATCATTATAAAGATTCTCATGTACTTTGAAATCTTGAGATTTGAGTGTGGAAGAAAATATTTGTAACTAACCGTGAGGTTAGGAGAATCTTAGTGAGGATTGCCTTGATTATAGGTTTTGGATGCTAAGCCTTAAAAAAGCACTTGGAGTTTCAGTGTTACTCCCGAAAAAACATTTGGGTTGTGCATTATGGGCCCAAAAAATCACATGTAAAGCTTCTCTAGCACTAGTAAGCATTGCTTATCCTTTTGATATTTCAAGCCTTTGTGCTTTGTCTTCATTTTGCTAATCCTTCAAAGCATTGCTTATCTAGTGACCAATGTGATTTCTGAAAAAGGTCAAAGCTTTGATAATGATCCGTGTTGGTTGTAAAGATTTTTGCTTTTGATCAAGGTGATGTTCAGTTGCAAAAAATTCTCAAATTCGTAGAACATATGATAGTGGTGTGAATATTAAGGTAGATTGGAGTTTTATTGGGGTTTGTAAAAAGATGATGAAAATTTTTTAAAGATATTTGATTGCAGATTGATTTTTATTAGAGTTAGTATAAAAGTATAGAGGGAGATGATTTGCTAGAAATTTTTAATAAAAAGGTGTTGGTGTTTGGTGAAAAAGTATGGAGAGAGAAGATTTGATAGAATTTTTTTTAAAAAAAAAATGTGTTGGAGTTTTTGTTGAATTTTTCACATGGCCAAACATCACTTTTATCTCCTCCTTTCAAAGGTATTATATCATGTGCTTATCTTGACTATCTGAAAGAGTGTTGTAGTTTGGAGTTGATCTTGTTGTTTTGACAACGCTGCACCATGTGTATATCTTGATCTTCCAAAAAGAAATTCTCCATAAACCAAGTACCTTATGCTTATCCTGCTTATGTGAAAAAAGGTATGATGTATTGATATGAGCATATTCAAAAGGGAGTTATGTTTCTAATTTTATATTCTTGATTTTAAATTATTGTACTCTTTGTTCATCTTGAATATTTTAAAAATATTTTTTAATTGGGTTATGTTTTGTTCATTGCAAAAATACTGTAAAACTCAATTCAAGAGGAGTTGTTATCGGGAGTCACATTGTAAGTTATATGGTGGATTGTGAATCGTCCGCTCGGCATGTCAGATAAAATCCTTTTTGCTGGTACATCCTTAAGCTCTTCTCAAGCAGCTGGACAGGAATTCCATCCATTATCTAATTTTTTGTCAACCGACTGGATCGGTTGTGACACGAGTTTATCTAAAAATATGAAGGTCATTTCAGGAGTTCTCTTATTTTTGCTTAGCTCCCAAGTAAATTTATGAATACTTTGGTAATTTTTTCATTGCTCCCCTTAGTCTCTAAGTTCAAGAATATTTTTGTAGTTTTCGTTTTCTTAGAAAGCACTCTCTAGTTGGCCTATACAAAAAGGCATGCTTTATGTTAGTTTGAGATACAATTTGAGAAATGAGAGTTTAACCGAAGAAAGAAGAAAGTTCTTGCTATGTATCTCTACACTATTTTTCAATATAGTGGTGAGCAAGTTCTTGCTCTGTATCTCAGGAAAATTACCTGTACTCTCTCCACTTGAAACAAATTTGATAGTGTTCCCATCCGCTTGAAGCCTTCCATAACCTGCGACTGGTTGGACTAAATGTGGATCCAGTTGAGCCAAAAATAATTATTAAGATATTTGAATCTTCACATTTAAGATATTTCTTCTTGTTTATCTTTTTTTAATTGGGAAAGACTTTGAATTTAAACAATGTAAAATGAAAATGGATTCAAACACCATATCAACATTCCAACATTCAAAATACTTTGATGAAGGTGTTCATTACAAAAACAATGGACAGAAATTTAACAAGATTATAACAAACAACTACATTTCCCCTTTGTCATCAAAACACAATATAAAATTATTGAGGCCACGTTTTGAAAATGACAAACGTACATCATCTCATACCAGAAACCTGCTTAGCTTCAATATCCTGAAGCCTAAGAGTTACAGCTCTTTTGTGGGCCTCCAATCCCTCAACTTCAGCCATTGCCACCACGTAGGGGCCAAGCTTTATCAGACCTTCCTCCGTCAAAGATTGTACGGTCATATACTTCAGGAAGGAGTCTAGCGACACCCCGCCGTACATCCTTGCATAACCATATGTCGGAAGGACATGATTCGTCCCGCTTGCATAATCTCCCACGCTCTCCGGAGTCCACTGCCCTAAAAATACAGAACCTGCAAAAGGAATCAAGCACAGGATAAACATTAAAAGATATGGGAAGGGAATATGAATAAATGCAGACAGTCTCTGCTATACTTTGGCTCTTCCAGTAATCATTCCCGAAGGATCTGTTGCAGTCCAATGAAAATGAACAGGCAGGGACAATGATTCAGAACAGCACCCGTAATTCACTTGAAAAGTTTTGGATAAACGGGTAGTGTGGGAAATTACTTTAATGATTCTTGTTGAAGATCCTGCCAAATCACTCATCTAAAAATTATCCTACAGATCCTTATGCCCTTCTCCATTGTCAAATCGGTCCTTCTGTACAAATTTTCATGAAGTTTCTCTGACTGGGACCTCATGAAATGAGTATTCTCTGCCCAGGCCAATATATACCAAAAAAAAAAAAGAAAAAAGAGGATGAAAAGACAAGCCAAACAAAAAAAAAAAACAGAAAGGAAAACCACTCAGCCCCTTTGATGTGGAGGGGCCCTCCCCCCCCACGGTGACCAAGACTTCCTATTCGCTCCCAAAGGGCTGCCCGCTACATAGGGAATTAGATTGTCATTTCACATTCTCCCTCACCAAAAATTGACAGAATTTGTATAAACGAAGAAGCGATTTCATAGATTAGAGAAGAGCACAAAGATCTATGACAAGGACCAATTTGGTAAGTATGTAAATCACAGTGACCATTGAAGTAATTTTCCTCCATAATATCACACGAAAGTCCAACAGGCTAGGTAGGAATTGGTAGGAATTGAGACCCCGTATGGCATCAAATGTAAGAGCCATTGTCTGGTATTAGAGTAAAAATCTCAGTTACCAAGAGCAAGTGCATGAGCTCATTGTCTGCTATGACGTTAAAATCTCAGGTTAGCTAGCGCAAGTGCAACAGCTCATGTTACAACAGCAGCCACATTATGCAAAAGTGCAAAATATAAGACCCACATCATACAGCCACCCTAGAACTTCACTCAAGCAGGACCAACATTATGTCAAAACCATTAGTAGCACCAAAGGTACTAATGCACCAGTAACGATTACTACCTATGATACAAATAACTGTGATCTCAAATTACAAGATTCACCTGCGTTCTCAATGAAATTCTCCCACTTTTCTGCATCCTTCACATTAATAATGAGATGCTCAGGTGCATAAACGTTTGAAAACGTGAGGGCCTGAAAAGACTTATAATGTTGTTATTTCAAAAACAGAAAAGCTAACAGTTTAACAATCGTACAAGCAAACCAATATCTCATAGTTATGAACATGCTTGAATGCACAAATATCCCAATCAAAAGAGAGTGATACTAGTAAAATAATTTTTATTTATTGCATTTAAAGTTCCAAAAGTATAGCAGAGAGCCTTAAGAGTATCTAAGATAGAATGGGATGTAGACAGTTACAATTCACAAGTGGGCCACATAAAGGAAGCAACAGTTTTTTCGTGACAAAAATAAAAAGCCAACATAGTCTGACTTGTAACAGCGTCAAAAACCAAACTGACACCCTCATTCAATTAATGCATGCCCCAGAAATCCTCAAGTTTTGAGACCTTTAAAGCTATTCTTACATGTTATTAACAGGCATGTACCGTACCACAGTACCAATACCCAATGGAAGGCTCTAATTCTAGCATGGAAATGTCCATTCACAATAAAAGGACTAACCTCAACCATATCACGAGCATACACCGTGAAACTGTGGCTCAATGCTTTTGAAGCAATCTCTCCCCTTGGAAGGCTTTCACACTGCTTGCTGATCTCCTCCTCGATAGCTCTTAGATCGACACCATCCCCAGAGATTACAAGAACAACCTGACTATCAGGACCATGCTCAGCCTGAAAATGAAAATTAGTATCCAGGGCATTATTGAGAGGTACAAGCATTCATCTAAAGCTGGGATAGTTTGTTATGCATATGATCTAAAAGGTCTACTCTTTAATCATACATTTCACGCAGAAAACACAAATGAAAGAAAGAGGGTGTCTAACTGAAGACAAAAGGTTAAGAGAAATGTACATCATAGATAAATGTGTCAAATATCTACCATTAATTCTAGGGGCTAACAACAAAATTTATGTCATAGAGGAAGTGAAATCAATAACGATGTGAATCTATAGATAGTGAACGCAACTTTCACTATAGTTAATGATGACAGCAAAAAAGGGTAGTTCAGAAATGGTCTTCAGTTACAAGCTCCCCTAAACAGTTACGGAAAAATATTTTGCACAAGTAAAATAAGTCTGCCAAGGTGTAATGTACTGAGCTTCATTACCAATACCAGATGTTCCTCCAACTATTCCAGACAGGTGGAAGAGTTAAAACAGTGCAATTCACTCATCTAGTTATACTAAATCAAGCTACTGTACCCAGCAATGAAATAAAAAGTACTGTGTCACTCTGAGAATTTAATGTTTTTATAAAAGTCTGATCGAAAGTGTAATATGATTGAACAATCCTTTTGCTCCTAAAGCCCTTGACTCAACAGCGTGACTATGTACTGCAGGTACAGGAGCTACATATTCACCTGATAAAAGAAATTGGATGATGAATGGTATTCACTTTTCTTGACGCAAGCTAGATATCTCTTATCATGTGGATCAAAATGTCTCTTGACAAGATTCTGACAATTTATATTAGTGGTCCTTTCATACATATACATGATTAGTCATTGATTCTTGTATTTCTACTAATAACCACCGTAGGACCAAAAAAGTCCAAGTCCACTTAACTGCTTCTGACAAGCAAATCCTGTCACTCGAAACCCAGCATTTTCCATATTACCCTTATTGTAGCATACACGAGCTGTATTCCATATGACTTAGGCAGCTACCTCATCCAATAACACATTTGAGCTTTTCTAACCTGCTATGTCTCATACTGGGGAAGGGTGGGCATAGTGAAAGACTGAAGTTTTAGAAATCATAACTTCCCAGCAAGGACATGATAAGGACACGAGCAGACAGTAGAAGGGGCTCTTATCCATGTAGCACCACAAATTTTAGGACTAAGAAAATTGGAAGAACTGTCTATCATAAACTAGTTCAAAGGACATGTCTCCCCCCATTATCTTCCCCTTTTCTTTCGGATAAGTAAGTAGTGTAGGGCCCAAAGCCACAGAAAAAGCATACAAGAAAAGACAACAAAACGAACTAAATGTGAATTAAACCACTTAAGTTAAATTAAGCAGAAAGTAGGACACTGAGAGAATCCAGCATCCACACATGCAATATTAAAACCAGAGATTCCACTTCACACCCCAAACTACTATACTTTTTACAATGTCCAATCAGACTCTCAACTTCATCATGTTGCACCCTCCAACTATGAAAAACACTTCAATATGTAACCCCCATTAAGATCTAGCCAACTATTCCATGCGACCTACTTTTTGGCTATCTTGACAGTCAAATATTAAAAGAGGGTACATTGCAAATTTTTAGTTTAAGAGCCTATTGGCCAAAGTTGGTAAGTCTGGAGGAGACATTACGAAGGGTATGATAATTCATATCATCCTTCGCCTCTATTTCTGTGAAAAAAGCATGTTTGGATGAAAAACTGTTCCCAAGCTGAGAAACGTTTTTGAAAACATTACCCAAACATAGATTGTTGTTTGGATGTCTAAGTCTGGTTATTGTGCTAAGCGATAGCTGAAATTAAAAGCTTCAAAATTCAAGGGCTCAGATCGCACCACATCAATTAAAATGTTTTGAATATTTTAAATGATGTGTTTATCCACAACCGTCGTATCTCCAACTTTTAATCTCAGCCGTCGCTTAGCCTAATAACCGAACTCTGGATGTCCAGGAAAGAAGGAAGAAGTTAAACTTAACCTTTATGATTTGGCAAACAAAAGGGAAGTAAACTTGATATGATTGAACTCTAACTAAAACTAGACTTGCATGATCATAAAGCAGGATGACCTTGGGTTTTCATGCATTTGAGCTTCTCAACTGCAACGTTTAAACAATGTGAAAAGGCAAAACAAAGCAACTGCACCAGCCTCTCCTCATGAAATTCTCAGTGAAAACTCAAGAGAAGTATTTCCAAATAAGCATTCACCTGGGAGAGTAAATCTGACGCTACATGAACAGGATTGGCATGTCTGTCAGCAATGACCAGGACTTCTGAAGGGCCTGCAGGCATGTCAATGGAAATCATAGCTTCACTGTTCTGCAATAGAAATTAAAAAGAGGAGCAAAAGAAGAGTCAAAAAATGAGATTAGAGCTATATGCATATAGAGTGAGGGATCTCAGTGACAATCAACTACAACATTCATATAAATTCCATCCATGAGAGCAAGTTCTGCATCATTAAAAAGTATGCATACTTGGAGAATCATTTTTGCAGCAGTGACATATTGATTCCCAGGGCCAAATATCTTCTCAACCTGTAAATCATAAGAAAGAAGTACAGAAACTAAAGCTTAAAAATTAAAAGTAATAAAACATTGGAAGACTGTCACTAATATAAAAGACTTCTCAAGTTTCATCAAAAATTTTTTTTTTTTTGATAATTTATTAAAAAAGGATAACAGGCAAACGACTATACTGATACACCTAAACATACAAGCTAAGAAACTAATGAAATCCGGAAAATCTGAAAAAGGTGGACCCAACACAGCATTAGCCCATAAAAAAAGAGTATGCAACAACATGCCCCTCAAACTCCCCAAGGACAGCACCAAATCTTCAAAACATCTACCATTTCTTTCCCTCCACAAACACCACCAAATGCACAGGGATCATCTTCCAAATGCCAAAGCAAGAGGGTTATAACTTCCTCTTCCAACTATTCAGCACATCCATCACCCTCATAACCATAACCCAATAATAATTCGAAATACAAAGCACATGTGACCACAGATCTCTAGCAACCTCGCAATGAAGAAGAATGTGATCCACAGATTCCCATTGCACTACAAAGTTAGCACCAGTCAAGGGCAGCCTCCCACACAAAGAATGAAACTCTCAAAGGAACAAGGTCCACCAAATCTGACTCTTATACTCACCAGAGCCAGCAATGAGCCCCATCACAACCTCTAACATAGAATTCCAAGCCCCCCCGGAATCTATCATCGCAACCATTGTGAAGTTAGAAAGGCAAAGGGGGCCAATCAGACCTAGGTCTCTGACCCTGCATTCCAAACAATCATGCCAAAATCCGAATTCCTTCTGCCCATTACCACCATTCAAACCGCAATGTGTCCATAGCAAGGGAGTATAAAAGGGGGAAAGCAGACCTCAAAGGTCTCTCCCTGCACCAATGGTCATGCCAAAAGTGAATTCTAAGGCCACCACCCACCACAAAACAGGTATTCTCACTGAAAAGAGTCCATCCGTTACTAATATGCTTCCAAAGGCTCACACCATAAGAACCACAGAGCTGAAGGGTTCTCCAACCTCCCACCTCACTACCATACTTCTCCACAATAACACTCCTCCATAAACTGTCTCTTTCTAAGGCAAAGCGCCACAACCACTTCCAAGCAAAGCCTTATTGAAAGTGGACAGCCGCCTAATACCCAACCTCCAAACCTATAGGGCAGCAAACCTTTTTCCGAATTAAGAAGACTGGAACTTATGCTCAATCCGTCACTGCCCCACAGAAAATCTCTTTGTAACTTTTCCAATCTATTAGCCATTGCAATAAGAATTGGGAAAAGAGACAAAAAAATAAGTTGGAAGACAGCAAGAGTAGACTTAATCAAAGTGACTCCTTCCTCCCTTCAATAGATAACTACACTTCCACCAAGCCAACCTTCTTTCAGTTCACTCAATAATGCCATCCCAAATATGAATACTTTTGAAGCGAGCTCCAAGAGGGAGACCAAGATAAGTTATTGGCAAAGAGGAAGCTCTACAACCCAAAATAGCTGCCAAATCCTAAACATTGCCCACACCACCAATAGGAATGGCTTTAGATTTCGAAAGATTGATTTTTAGCCCTGATACCGCCACAAAACATAGGAGTAAGCAACGAAAATTACGAAACTAGCTCTCATCTGCCCCACATAAAATAAGGGTGTCATCAGCAAAAAGCAAACAAGAGATACTCACCCCACCACTTCCACCTCTATCAACTTTGAATCCCTCAATGGAGCCATTCACCACCAACTCATTCATCATCCTGCTTAAGGCTTCCATAACAAGAACAAATAGAAAAAGTGAAAGAGGGTCACCTTGGCGCAAACTCCGAGAGCCCCCAAAGAAGCCTTTAAGAGTCATTCACAATAATCGAATATCTTACAAAGGATATACAAACACTCTATCTATCTACACCACTTATCCCCAAAAACCACACCTCCTCAATAGGTACAACAGAAAGATCTAATTAACGTGTTCATAGGCTTTATGTATATCTAGTTTGCATAGCATTCCAGGCACATAAGATCTTAGCCTAGAATCAATGAACTCACTAGTAATCAACACCGAACCCAAAATTGGTCAACCTTTCACAAAGGCATTCTGGGAAGGCGAAATGATTTTATCCAATATTCCAAGAATCAACAATTTTCCATGGGACAAGCATTAAATTCGATCTATAGTGCCCCATAAACCTTATAGACATATAGCTACACACAATTGGCTCATTACGAAGCCAACTGCTGCTCAGTTTACCTAGAACCCAACCACGAGTTCACCTAGAGTCTAGGGACAATCCACTAAGCACAATACCACCTGAAAATCAACTTAACTTCAGGGTCAAACCCAGTTCAATATACCACAATTCACTAGTACTCTTAAGGATCACATAATCTCCGGCAAAGAATTAAAGCACGACACTCTTCAGTCCCAAACGACAGAACCATCAATTCAGATAAGAATGCAATGAAAATAAATAAAAAAATGTCTCATTAACGGAAGTAGCAAACTACATCTGAACTCCTACATAAGAATGCTTTCCAAGATTATTTGATCCACCCCTCAGTTGACCCAGATTCTATGTTAAGGAATGAATAAGTTAAAACTCATTCTTTTTCAGTCACCAATGTAATCAACATTCCAGGTAAATTTGACACATCAACTTTTTGAAAAAAAATCTAAGGGTCCATTTGTATTGCTTGTAAAACAAATATGTTTTTTTGTTTTCAGGTATTTGGCAAGTACCTAGAAAATGAGTCAAAGTAAAAAAATTTCAAGTAAACTGTAAAAGTCTATTATTTTCTAGAAACAAACTAAGCTCAAATTTTCGCAAACCAAAATTTTTTTTAGGAGAACATTATAGTGGGGCATATCTATGCGCAAAAATCAATGAGCCTCCTTCAAGTTCCAAAATATTTTATTCCACCCATATGTCAAAAACAAATAAATTATTACCTTCGTTTGATTTAACCATTAAACCACATGCAAAATGACCGAAATGCCCCTTGAAAAAATATTAAAAAATATAAAAATTAAAAATAAAAAGTAATATTTTGTCAATAAAAATTGAATTTGAAGGTTGCATAATAGTTTTATATTATTCTCTTTCCAAGCCACGTGGGCACTTCTCCTTAGTTGGCTAATGGCAATTGAAATGCAAGACCAATTTTATCGCAAAAGTATACTCAAGACCTTCACATTGAAATCAGTACTTTAAACTAAAATATTAAAATTTTGAGAAAAAATTTCATGTCACAGGTAGCCTACGATTGGCATTGAGATGAATCTAAAATCCATAAGCATAATTTTTTATGTTGGCTAACACAATAGGAGGGAATCGATTTGTCTAAAAAACTTACTTTAGGAACTTGACGGATTGAAATCGATACTAAGAGACTAAAATGTCAAAAGTATAAATTACAAAGACCTATACGATAATTAAGCCTTTTTATGTAAATACGTAAATCATTAAGGTGTCAAACACCAAAAAATATTTCGCAAACAAGGGAAATTTTTTTCCAAAATTTTTAGAGAACATTTATATGGCAATCTATGCGCCGAAGAAATCCAATGACCTCCTTCAAGTTCCAAAAATTTTAATTCCACACCATAGTCAAAAACAATAAATTATACCTTCGTTTGATTAACCATTAAACCACATGTCAAAAATGAGCACTAAATCCCTCTATAACTTTTCCAATCTATTAGCCATTGCAATAAGAATTGGGAAAAGAGACAAAAAAATAAGTTGGAAGACAGCAAGAGTAGACTTAATCAAAGTGACTCTAATAGATAACTATTCCACCAACCAACCTTTTTCAACTCAATAATTCCCAAATATGAATACTTTTGAAGCGAGCTCCAAGAGGGAGACCAAGATAGTTATTGGCAAAGAGGAAGCTCTACAACCCAAAATAGCTGCCAAATCCTAAACATTGCCCACACCACCAATAGGAATGGCTTTAGATTTCGAAAGATTGATTTTTAGCCCTGATACCGCCACAAAACATAGGAGTAAGCAACGAAAATTACGAAACTAGCTCTCATCTGCCCCACATAAAATAAGGGTGTCATCAGCAAAAAGCAAACAAGAGATACTCACCCCACCACTTCCACCTCTATCAACTTTGAATCCCTCAATGGAGCCATTCACCACCAACTCATTCATCATCCTACTAAGAGCTTCCATAACAATAACAAATAGAAAAGGTGAAAGAGGGTCACCTTGGCGCAAACTCCGAGAGCCCCCAAAGAAGCCTTTAAGAGTCATTCACAATAACCGAATATCTTACAAAGGATATACAAACACTCTATCTATCTACACCACTTATCCCCAAAAACCACACCTCCTCAATAGGTACAACAGAAAGATCTAATTAACGTGTTCATAGGCTTTATGTATATCTAGTTTGCATAGCATTCCAGGCACATAAGATCTTAGCCTAGAATCAATGAACTCACTAGTAATCAACACCGAACCCAAAATTGGTCAACCTTTCACAAAGGCATTCTGGGAAGGCGAAATGATTTTATCCAATATTCCAAGAATCAACAATTTTCCATGGGACAAGCATTAAATTCGATCTATAGTGCCCCATAAACCTTATAGACATATAGCTACACACAATTGGCTCATTACGAAGCCAACTGCTGCTCAGTTTACCTAGAACCCAACCACGAGTTCACCTAGAGTCTAGGGACAATCCACTAAGCACAATACCATCTGAAAATCAACTTAACTTCAGGGTCAAACCCAGTTCAATATACCACAATTCACTAGTACTCTTAAGGATCACATAATCTCCGGCAAAGAATTAAAGCACGACACTCTTCAGTCCCAAATGACAGAACCATCAATTCAGATAAGAATGCAATGAAAATAAAAAAAAAATGTCTCATTAACGGAAGTAGCAAACTACATCTGAACTCCTACATACGAATGCTTTCCAAGATTATTTGATCCACCCCTCAGTTGACCCAGATTCTATGTTAAGGAATGAATAAGTTAAAACTCATTCTTTTTCAGCTCACCAATGTAATCAACATTCCAGGTAAATTTGACCACATCAACTTTTTGAAAAAAAATCTAAGGGTCCATTTGTTTGCTTTGTAAAACAAATATGTTTTACTTGTTTTCAGGTATTTGGCAAGTACCTAGAAATGAGGTCAAAGTAAAAAAATTTCAAGTAAACTGTAAAAGCTCTATTATTTTCTAGAAACAAACTAAGCTCAAATTTTTCGCAAACCAAATTTTTTTTAGGAGAACATTATAGTGGGGCATATCTATGCGCAAGAATCAATGAGCCTCCTTCAAGTTCCAAAATATTTTATTCCCCACACATATGTCAAAAACAATAAATTTTACCTTCGTTTGATTTAACCATTAAACCACATGCAAAATGACCTAAATGCCCCTCCAAGGCAAAATTATGAAAAATATTAAAAAATTTATAAAAATGATAATAAATAAAAAAAGTAATGTTTTTTTAAATAAAAATTGAATTTGAAGGTTACATATAATAGTTTTATATTTTCTCTTTCCAGGCCACGTGGGCACTTCTCCTTAGTTGGCTAACGGCAATTGAAATGAGGAACCAATTTTTATCGCAAAAGTGTACTTCAAGGACCTTCACATTGAAATCAGTACTTTAAAGGACTAAAATATTAAAATTTTGAGAAAAAAATTCATGCCACAGGCAGCCTACGATTGGCATTGAGATGAATTTAAAATCCATGTGCACACCATTTCTCCGTTGGCTAACACAATTGGACGGGAGATTAATTTGTCTAAAAAACTTACCTCAGGAACTTGACGGTTGAAATCGATATTTAGAGACTAAAATGTCAAAAGTGTAAATTACAAGACCTATACGTAATTAAGCCTTTTTATATAAATACGTAAATCATTAAGCGTGTCAAACACCAAAAAATATTTTCTTGAAAATATTTTAAAAGAATAACCAAACATTGAAAAGGAAATTTTTTTCTTGAAAACGTTTCAATGAAAAGTTTTTTACGTAAAATAACAGTTTTACAAGCAAACAAGTTGACCACCCCCCCCCGGGGCCCCAAAAAAAAAACTTCATAGTGCATACACTGTGTAAGTAGATGAACCTCCCCATCTCCCTAATGTGTGCCTCATTACTCTCCTTAGCGCTAAATTCTTGCACATCTGAAAGTCTTGCAGAAGTTCCAACCTACCAGCCAAAGAATCCTCTCTCCAACATCATTTTAGAATTTAAGGAAATTTCAAAGACATTCAGCCAGCTGCAAATGCAAGCACAAATTTAGGACATTCCCTCTATTCCAACTTCAATTGCTTAGACAATCAAACTTCTGAAACCACCACCAGAGCTGTTGAAGTAAGAAGAGGATGCTCAAATTTCACATTCAAATTACACAGAATTTCACTCCCTCAAATCTTGGCTGATCATATTTTCAAATGGGCTGATCATATTTTCAAATGGGCGTGATTCAATCTATTATAAATTTGATGTGACCTCACAATCAAATGGCAATCTCATGGTTCAAAGTCACTCATTTCCATCTTTTGGTATGCGCATTTCTTGTTGCTTAGCTAGTTCAATCAAAAAATAAACCCACTAAAGCTAAAGAAATCATCCAAATGGAAACTCAAAGAGGTTAGCATAGTGGTTCGGTTGATCTTAAGCCCAGGCTCTCATTGTGTCTATGACAATTAACTCAATTTGAATACTATTTTTTGATTGTCTGCTCACACCTCTAAGAGAACTTTTCAAATAAGGATGCTAATTTACCATACTGCTTGTCCTGAGCAAGGAGTAGGTGAGCATATATTGCTATCTTAAATCCCAAGATGGTAAACTTTAAGGAGTCTCTGTTTTGCTATCCTCTTAAACATCTAGCCGGATGATCTCTTTCTCTCTCCCTTTCTCCTTCATAAGCACAAGCCAGGGCCATCATTTACAATCTAAACAATGTGATAAAATGGGGTAGTCACGGAAAAACTAATAGCAAAAAGCCAACAATTATTTGTAGATGCTGCAAGTTTGATCTTAAACAGTAAGGCCCAAATGCCCTGCCGGAGGCTGAGGGGGCGAAATTAGGTGATGGGTTCTTTCATGAGAATGAAATTTTGCAATGTTCAACAGCATCCTGAAATGATGATACTGATGCGGACAGCCTTTACAAAATGCAAATCATTGACAACTTGACTAAGAAAGGGCCAAAAAATCACTGTGGTAACAGGACACAAAAGGGAGGGTGAGTCGATCAATCATCTCTTACTGCATTGCTCTTTCACTTGTGAGTTGTGGTGTTTCACCTTGTCTCTATTTGCCCTCCCTTGGCATGTTTCAATAAGTTTCAATGCATACACTGATCACTTCATCAGCTAAAAGGGTAAATTAAGGTATTCTCACTGATAAATTAAGGCAAAAAACTAATCTATCAGAAGAGCCAGGTGCTGGACTTACAAAAAACCTACAGAAACATGGTGTCCTAGAGACATTGACATTGATTACATGTAGGATTCGTATAGCAACAGTATATATGGGCAATTCCTTATGGATAGATTCCTCATAGAACCTACCAAACATAAGCTTGATAAACGTAAAACCCAATCCAGTTACGAGACAATGCTCAAAGGTCCTAGCCTTGACATTTAATCTTACAAATGTCAAAGAATAAGGATACAGAAATCGCTTATATTTCAGTGGTTCTGTTGAAAATGAACCACACCTCAGAATCACAAGCATAGAATGCTACTTTCGTAATCAAAAGAAAAGGCTACACATGTAGTCAACATAGGTAATAGCAACTGAGGGACAAGTTTGTAGGAAAATTACTTTAGGGCAAGATTCCGTCCCCCAAGCCATGGCAGAAATTGCCTGCATAGAGCAAGTCGTTAGACTATAGAACTTTTATTAAAAAAAAAAAAATTGTAGAAACATAAGCTCGCACAAGAACACAATACTGTAAACCACACATGGGCATTATCTTTAGATATTTTAAACCTGAGCTCCTCCAGCTTTGAGGATGTGTGTCACACCAGCCTTCTTGGCACAATACAGTACCTCCTATGGCAAGACATAGACAAACAGTTAGCATGGATCTCCTCCTAAGAATTTCATCAAAACTAAACAAATAGACAAAACAAATACCTTGCATATGCTACCATCATGAGAAGGAGGGGTTGCAAGAACGACAGTTTTACACCCAGCAATCTGCGCTGGCTGGCATACAAAATGCACTAAATCTCAACAACTTTTGATGATCAACATGGTCACAATGGTAAACTACACAATGAGATACCATCAAAGGAAGATACAAGTGACCGACTTACAACTGAAAGCATCAGAGCTGTTGAAGGTAAAACTGCAGTTCCCCCTGGAACATAAAGTCCTACAGATGAGATGCTTCTTGCCACTCGTTTACATTTGACACCCTGAAAAGTTCAGGATACTTTAGCTTCACATAAATAGAAGTGATGTAACTGCAATAAACAAGAAGCAATATGGTCTTACTTTCATGTTCTCAACACTTCTCTCAACAGATTTCTGAGCAACATGAAATGCATATATATTGTCATATGCCACATCAAACGCTTCTCTAACAACTGGATCAAGCTGCAACAGCAAGAAATGCAAATCATATAAAAAAGACTACATCCTACACCTAATCCGTAGAAGTCAGAAGATTCTTTTTTCGAGACTATCAATATAACATACCACCGGATCTGGGAGCTCGGAGACATTTTCAACTATCTTTTCCAGTTCAACTTTGTCAAACTTCGCAGTATAGCTGCAAAAGAAGTGGAATATAATATTGCCTTATGACTAAAGGAACTTCAAAGTATAGTCAAGCCTCAAGAGATATACCAGAGAAGATGGTGTAAAACAAAAATAGAAACAACAACAATGACAAGGAAGAAAGAGAACCAACTCTTTTACTGCCACGTCACCTCTTTTTCGAACCTCATCAACAATAGGCTGGACCTGATAGTATATATAATCAATCTATCAAGGACTTGTAATAACACCAAAGGGCAAACAAATTTTCAGGTTATTAAAGAACTTCAACTCAGATTTTACATAAAAGCAAAAAAAGATTACCATGCTGAAAATGGAAGAGAAATCTATACGAGGACGAGCCTTCAGGCTTTCAACCTGCGTTTGAGTAAGTTCTGATAACCTATAAGACTTCATTGAGCACTTTATCCCGTAATAAATGGGTCCTGTGGGAACATATGACTTTAAGAAATCAAGAAAGCGAGGAAAGAATTAAGACACATGGTCCATCATCTAAAGGAATGCTCTTTACTGGGAGATCAAAACAAATGAAGGGCTTCAAAGCCAATTCTCACCTCATTAAACAAAGCTGTACAAGCATGAAAAAAGCTATATGTGAAATTTTTGTTAAGCAAAGGCAACCCGGCGCTAAATTTACACAGAGACCTTCCGCCTTGTTCTTACAAGAGGATAAAGTATTGTTTGAGGTAAAGCTCATTGACACTTCCCCCAGAATCAATATTACAACCAGAATTAACTCATAAACTTGCCCTCAACCTTTTTTAAAGTTATTTACTCCTTGTCACTGACTTGTTTGCAAATTACAAGTCATAAGCAGATAGGAGCAGAAAACTATCATCATCTGTCACTGCCTACTCTTGCTATTTGATACTTTTCTTCTGGTTATGATCAGAAAGGTCTGCTCGCGTCGTATGTTTATGAGGAAAATTAACAACTGGGAACTCAAGGAATGAACCTACAACCATCCACCCTGTCGAGAAGACAGATTTTGGGGTTATCAATTATTTAGGTAAGTTCAAATATAACGACCCTAGATCTCACTCGTGCAAAAGTGTTACAGCTTGCATTTTGTCTCTTAACAAAAGAATAAAAATCAGGTTTTGTGTTATATATATGCCTATCACTGAATGTTATATATCATATACATGCACCATAAACATTTGAGTATCATCAAGAAATCAAAAAGATCAGCAATTGAACTCAAGACCCATAAACTGACACTTGAACACACATTCGAGTATCTATTCCAATTCACTCTTCAGAACCCACGTATGAAATACCAAACCAAGCAAGCAGATTAATTGGCCTACCCAGCCTTGTCGTCATTTCCACTGCTAAAACCATAACTGAAGCTGAATGCTAAATAATATGTAAACTAAATAGAAATTTCACTCACTTCTTATTCTACACAGAAGAAAATGTAATTTGTTACCCCACATGTCCAGAAAACAATAAACAAAAATAGCCTCCTAGACTTAAAAAATACTCTACTGTCGAATATATCTTGAACGCCACATATACAAAAAAACCAAGAATGCATGAAGGAAAGAAGAAAAAGTACTAAAAGCAAACGCATTCATAAAAAGATCTTAGAACTTCACATCCAAATTTCCAAAAGGGCACTGCAGATATTAACCAAAAGCAATACATTAAAGGAATCCTTGAAAACCGACGCTCAACAACACCCGAAACTCTCACAGGAAGGAGAAAGTGACAGCAGATTGACATACAAATCTTCTCCTTATAATAATCAATCATTACCAAAAGTGAAATCCTAGTATTTGTCGGTACTTTGTGGATGCTGAAAAATCCTATTTAGACCTTATTAACACGAGAGGGTGAATAGTGCTACCCCTCTATTTTAAAAAGCAATAACAATTTTAGCACGCCAACATTCAAACACTAACAGACGCGATTACAATCCCACTGAAGAAAAATAAACAAGCAAATGGGTCGTCTCTCCCATGACTGCAAGCGTCTTTCGGGACAGCATTGGACCCACGAACTCATTCCATTTTATGGAAATCAAAATGACATACTATTATACCTGCAGGAAGCAAGAAGACCTGCTCGGAAGGAAGTTCAGGTTCGGGTAGGGTTTAAGCAAAGAGATTCTCCTGTTGAAACAGAGAAGCTGGCTGTCCATAACCACTTTCGATCAATCTATCAAATCTATATAATATTTATATATATATATACACACGCACAGGGGCAGAACCGAGAATGAAGCCGAAGGCAGGCCAACTAAAGGAAAATGATAAAAAAAATAAAATAATTAAATTAAAAAAATATTAAATTATTAAAATTAAAAATTAAAAATTAAAGATTAAAAATATTAAAAATATATTATATGTGCTTTCAAATAAATAATCGAGTTCAAAAATAATCTAAAAAATAAATTTTCACATGATATTCCTTCTTTTTTATGGCAGAATTTTTATGACCTAAATTTTAATTGGCTAAATTCGAAATAGGCAGAACAAATTGAACAATGAAGATGAAGTGTACCACAGTACCTGGCACCTGGTAGTGGCAGCTGAGAGAGAGAGAGAGAGACTCAGCTTGAGAGCGTGAGATTTGAGAGAGAGAGATATCTCGAGAGAGGCAGATAGGGAGAGAGAGTCGGCGCCAGCGATGGAGGAGAGAGGCATGGAGAGAGAGCCAGCGGTGGAGGAGGCGTCGGGAGAGGGAGAGGAGGGAGGAGGGTGGAGAAGGTGTCGGCAAAGGGAGAGGGAGAGAGAGAAAAAAAATGAATTAAAACGGGATGAAATGGCGCGTTTCACCCTGCGTTTTTTTTCTTTTTTCAAACGTTTTACATTGGCCAGAGCCCCGTTTGTCCTCCCTCCTTTCGCCAATGTATATATGCAAAGGTTGTGGCTCAACCAAGGAAAAAAAAAAGGCTAAATTACTCCATACATCTTTAGGGTTTGATCTTTTCTTAAATTGGTCCTCAGAGTTCGATTTTCCCTAAAAATATCTCTGGGGTTTAATTTCAATCTAAAACAACCTGCGTCAACTTAGTGAACGAAATGCACATATGGCTAACTGGCTTACACGTGAAAATTGACAGCTGGATTAAAAAAAAAATCCGCTCAATCACAATGTGACATGTGTAAAAAATAAATAAAAATAAAAAATTAATCCAAAATTAATAAAAAAAACATAATTAACTTTTTTTTTTTTAATCGAGCTGTTAATTTTCACGTGTAAGCTGTTAGCCACGTGTGCATTTTTATCCACTAAGCTAACGACAGGATTTGTTTGAAATTGGGACTAAACTCTAGGAATATTTTTACGAAAAATCAAATCCTGATAATCAATTTAAAAAAAGATCCAACACTAGGAATGTGCGGCATAATTTAGCCGGCCAAGAAAAAATACTTAACGTTCCACAAATACTACACACAAACAACACGGGTCAGGGATACATTGAAAGCTATGCTTGCTTAAAAAAAAAAAAAAAAACACACAGTGAATTTTTTTTTTTTTTTTTACTGAATACAGTTCAGTGAATCAACGCTCGTGGCTCTTAGGAATTAGGATAGGAAAGTGATAAAAATGGCCTGCCTAAAACTATCCCAAGCCCAGCCTTTCCAAAGCCCACCCATCGCACTATTGACCTCCAATTAAATTTTTTTGGTTTATGTTTAGGGTGGTTAACGGTAGTGTAGGTGACAGTTTGGCGAAAACTGTTACCGTCACCGTAATTAACAGAATCACATAATTGACACCACCACCGCACCGCTAAGGCACAATAACCACCCTTATTGATGACGGTATTAATGGTAACGGTTATACGACAACCGCTTAAACCGTATAACCGTTAGGCCAAATAAAATAAATTTTTTTTTTTGGCTTTTCATTTTTTTTTCACTGTTTTGGGCTGTTTTCCTTGGATTTTTTTTGGACCTTTAAGACCATTTGATGCCTATATATAAGCAACAAATATAATCATTTAAATATCATAACCTGTTTAAATTTCAACATAATATCATAATCAATAATCATATCAAATGGACAAATATCATAACCTATTCAAATATAATATCATAATCATTAATAATCATAACAAATATAATAAGCTGTCCAAAAGTCCAACATAATATCATATTCAAGCATAAAAGACTAAAGTCCAATAAAAGTGTCCAACAATGTGACATAAACCAACTAAAATATTTCAACAAAAGCATGTCACATAATTAATAATTATCTTAAGTCTCAACTAGGGGGTTAACGGTAGTGTAGGTGACAGTTTGGCAAAAACCGTCACCGTCACCGCAAATTGACGAAATCACATATTTGATACCGCCACCGCACCGCTAAGGCACAATAACCGCCCTTGCCGGTTACGGTACCGGTAGTGGTGGCGGTTTTAGCGGTTAAAACTGCCACCGCCAGTGAAAATGAGCACCCCTAGTCATGTTCCTCCGGCTATTTTCTGTCCATAAAATGACGGAATTTATTGACATAGTCAACAGTGACCATATCACAATCACAACCAATTAAATAATAACACGTGTTATTTTCACGTATCACATGATTTCAATATTCAGCAAAAAAAAAAAAAATACCCCACATTTATGTCATTTAAAACAAAAACAGGGGTCTGAACGCAAAATCACAACTCTTGCCCCAAACTTTTCCCCAATCCGAGCAAGAACCCTAATGCTCAAAACGAAGCTCCATTTGCTTGTGCCAAAATCTTGCGCCCAAATCAGTTCTGATGTCCCCTGGGCTTTTATCAGTCTCAACCTTGCTTGCTTTTGTGTTCTTAGTCCAGGTGAAACTTTGCAGGTTTTGGAAAAGGGGCTAGCTTCGATTTGTCTAAGGAGCCGCAGAGTGAGAGGAGGACGAAAAGCTCAAGCGTGGAGTTCAAATGGAAGCCCATTACTTGGTGTTAGAATCTGATAACCGTTGCTCTTGTTTGCTTAGCAAGTTTAGTGCTTCCGACTTCCTAAGTTCATCCTCTGCGGTTTCTAGGGCTTTTAGGGGATGTTGGTTTTATTAAAAAAAAAATTGTAAGATTTTTAAGATCTTTTATATAATTGTTAATATTTATATTGATTGGAGTTTTATAGATTTTTGTGTAAACGTCGATATAAAATTTTAAAGATATTTTTAATTTTTATTAGAATTTGTAAAAAAGTATAAAGGGAGATAATTTGATGTGATTTTTTAATAAAAAAGTATTAAAGTTTAGTGAAAAAGCATATAAAGAGAAGATTTGTTATAATTTTTTTTTTAATGTATTAGAGTTTGTTTGAAAAGTTGTTGGAAATTGTCTAAAAATGTATTGCGGTTTGTATAAGATTTTTTGAGATTTTGAATATTAGTTTTGTGATTTTATTGCATTCATTTGTAGCTTAGAATATTTTTGTAAACGAATATCCCTAAATTTTGGAAGGCTTCTCTGTTAGATCATCAGGGTACAAAAGTGGTTAGAAATGAAATCCCAAAATGTGGGTTTTGCTTTTGTCCTGATGTATTTGGTAAATGTTATTTGGTCATGTGATTTTTGCAATCTTTGATCCAAGGATTGCTACACAAAAACAGGGATGTATAGGAATTGTCTAATCAATCTTCTATACAGTATTTCAAAAATATTTCTTTTATCTTAGAATTGTCAGACCTCTTTTGTACAGTGTTTCCAAAAATATTTCTACAATGCTGGGCACAAACATATGGAGCTTCCTTTTGGGCACTAAGTTCTAATTAGGGAAACGTTTTAAACACATGTCATCATTTTATTGATTATGACGTGGTCACCGTTGGCCATGTCAACAAATTCCATCAACATATAGACGGAAGATCGCCGAAAGGACATAATTAGAAAACAGGTTATATCACAAGGATGACATGACAAAAAACCTTATCTTAGGAACATTTCTTAGAAAACATCAAATTACAGAGACATGTGTATTATTTTAACCTTTTAATAAAGCCTCTGGTTCTTCTGCAATACCGAGTGACTTTTGGGAAGTAAAATTTTAGAAATTTAAATGGAAGTTTGTTAAAAGTTGGTAAACAAAATTTAAAAATATTTGATTCTAAAATATTTTTTATTTGAGTTTGTTAAAAAATAGAGATAAAGAAGATTTTATGATATTTTTTAATAGAAAATAATGAAATTTGTTAAAAAGTAAGGAGAGATAATAATTTGATGTAGTTTTTATTTTTTCCTTTTTGAAAAAGTATTAAATTTTTTGTAAAAATATTTGAAATTTATGTAAAAAATTTGTAAGTACATTTCAATACTAGTTTACAGTGAAACAAATGGTTAAAACACGTTTTTTTTTTCTTTTTTTGGTAAATCCAAGTCTAGGGCTGTAAATAAACCGAGCTGTTCATGAACAGCTCAATCTCAGTTCATATAATTTCGGCTCAAGCTCGGTTCTTTTAATAAACGAGTCAAGTTCGAACACTATTTTTAGCTTGATTATTAAATGAGTCAAACTCGATTAAACTCGGCTCGACTCGGTTTAGGCTCGTGAAAAAAGATTGTATAAAGGACTCAACTCATTTGAACTCATTTAATAGCTTGTATTAAAAAAATACATGTAAATACATTTGTATACTTACAGTTATATATATAACCTATACTATTGTACCTATAGATAGTATACTTTTATATATTGTATATCTCTATTGTTGTTGTGTATATGTTTAGGTATACACTATTACTTTATATTAGTAATTAGTAACATTTATATATCTATAAAGCCTATTTACTTATGTTACATATCCTATGTATATGCATGTGTTATGGTTGGTATTAAATTTTTATGATATTATCATGTTAAGTTACCTTATAAAATATATATTTATATGAGTCATTTTTGTATATATAAGCACACAAATTTACTTATGTTACAAAGTGTTCTCATCGATTATGTGTTTGACGTATGCTCATGATTTGGTAGAAAAATTATTAGCTTGTTGTATTTTAAAATGTTGATTGGTGGTAAGTTTTCTTCATTATCATGTAATTATGATATTGATGTTTTGTAGGCTATATTTTTTTGTGAAAGCCTGAATTTATAGAGTGAAAAACACCGTATTATTTTCTAGTACACTTATATTGATTAGTACATATTTTGTTTATTTTACAAAGCAATAGATTAGATCAGTTAGTTATTATTGTTGTGATAATCACAAATAAGTGTTTGAGAGTTAAAAATTTTGGGGTGGTTCAAAATTTTGAGGTATGATAGTTAATGAAAAAGTAAAAATAGTTTTATAGAGTTGTTAAAAAAATGAAGAGATAGAAAATTTGAATAAATATATAATAATAATAAAAATTGATTATTTTGTAATTTTTTTTAATCAAGGCTAAAATTTTGAGTGCCAAAAGTATGGTAATTTCAAATCTTGAAAAGGTTCTCTCTAGCTTTAAAAATGCAAAACAAGCTCGAGCTCGAGCTTTGAGCTCGTTTGTTTGTTTTGTGTTGAGCTTGAGCCCAGTTCGAGCTTATTTAAAATTTAACGAGCCGAGTTCGAACAGGGATCTTTGAACTTTATTCAAGCTCGAGCTGAGCTCAAGATCTTATGTGTGTTAAACGAGCCGAGCTCGAACATTCACTACTCAGCTCGTTTACAGCCCTATTCAAGTCTAATCACTCGTGTCGTGTTTCATAATTTTTCTCCGTGGCATTTTTGTTTTTTCCCTTAACCTAGTCGGGTCACAAAATGAGGTTACCTCGGCCCAACTTACAATTGAGAGCCCAACAAGCGGCTCTTTCGTTGGGCTCCTTCTTCTTCTTTTTGTGGGTAAATGGTAAATAGCATAGATAATGAAAATATGCAAGGGAAGCAACTGCAAGCTCCCAAAGTGTCAAAGTTGCAATAAATCAAGAACCCAACACCAGAACAAAATAGCAACCCCATACAGGGAATACAATCAATACCACAACCCAATACAATCAAAGAGTACCTAACGAGATCTCGAAAAAAAAAAAAAAGCACCCAACGAGCTCGTGAATAACTATTGAATACCCGGATGGAAACTTTGATGTTCAAAAGATGGACGTTGATTGAGTAATTAGCATGTTCATAACAGAAGATCTTATTTTTGGAAAAAAAAAAAAAAGGAGAAAAAGGTTGTAATATAGACTAGTAACTAGGTTAATGTACTATAATTCTAAGGAATAAGGTTAAAATTAAGGGTTTTCGTCCCTAGGTTTTACACCCTTTTTAAAAAATGTCTCCAAGGTGGCTCCCGACTCTCCCGTTTGGGGTTTTTTTTTGAAAAAAATAGTTATTTATTTTTTTGTAATATTTTTATTTTACTAATGTGGCACAATAAAATAAATTTTAGTATACGCGTCGTTATCTGATTGGGTGTGACATGGATGACCATTAATATTTTTATTTTACTACGTAGCACAATAAAAAAAAAAATTTGGTATACGTATCATTATCTGATTGGATGTGACATGGATGACCATTAGATGACTGGATATTGTACTAATGGAAGTAGATGAAATGACAAAATTGACAAACAAAAATAAACTAATGACAAAATTGACCAAAATGAAAACTTGAGAACTATTTCTTGAAAGGGTGTTAAACCCAAGGACGAAAAAAAGTTATTAACCCTAAAATTAATTGGAAAATGATAAGGAATGCAAGTTGTTATGGAAGATTAGTATTATATATAAGGCAAAACGGGAAAGTTTCGGTTGGAGCCAAATTGTCTAAGAACCGTAGAGAATGTGTAAGCGGTTATCAAATTTAGATGCAAGTGGTTACATCAATAAGAATCAGGGAGGTAGTAAGTGTAAGTATTAAAGATTGTAGTGCTTTGGTTTTATAAAAGTTATATAAAGGGAGCCAATGAGCCTAGTTGGTAATACCTGTAAATTTATTAGTTTCAAGATCAAGAGTTTTACCGATATAATAATTAATAACTTTTACTCGTTGAAGGAACGTTGATTCAATTAGCATAATTAAAGAAAATTTGGCTTTTACGCTTAAGTTAAAGTTTATATATTTTTTTTTTTTTAAGTTTTAGAATATGTTGTTACACTTTGATTATACTTTTATTTTGATTATAATGAAAATTTTGAAGATCCCATGATTAGTCGAGGTACACGTAAGTTGGCCTGGAAGCCCGATTAGAAAAAAAAAATTCCAAGCAAAAAAATATATTTGGCTTCTTTTAAGAGCAAATCTTGATTTCGTCCCTAATTCGAGGGGACATAAGTTAAAATAACTTGTAAAAGTAAAGCTTGATCTTGGACTTAGTAAATGGCCTAGGACTGACCAGCGATCTTGCTGGTGCTGTGGTGACAGGTTCGCTTAAGTAGAAAACTTACTTTTCAACTGTACAAGTATGATTTTATGATTTATTATATTGTGTAATGAGCATCAATTATGTCATGGTTATGGATATTGTGCGTATGTCATTAATATGTCACGAGCATCATTGAATATGTCACGTTTTCCTAACATGGAACTCATTTTATTTAGAGAGTGGTCGGTACTGTACCAATATGTGAGTAGGACACCTTGTCTCGAGAACAAATAGAAAGGTGACTGCTTTTGTGGCCTTTTGCAACTACACCAAAGTACATTTGAGTTGAGAAGATGTAGGCCTCGAGAGTTATAGCATGCTATATGTGCCGAGGGTCATGAGATGAGGTATGAAAAAAATAAAATAAAATAAAAAGACCTTACAAGGATCGTGAAAGCAATGCAACCCTTAACTAAAGAGACCCACAACCCCCTGGTATCTTGAGCTTTGCATACACCCACTAGATAATTACTCCATCGTCACGTGATTGGCCCAAGAAAATTATTACTTTAAAAAAATTATTCATTGAAATAAATTTTCTCGAACTTTTTATAACCTTCCTCACAAAAAGAAATCCTGTTCAAAAAGCTGCTAGGGTGGATCTAAGCTATAACACACACAATCATACCCACTTGAGATTATCTCACGGTTTAAGCACTAGTCTCATAGAATTCTAATTTTGGCCAACTCCATCTTCGGCGGGTAAGCATTACCTGGCTTTGGCTTTGGCTTTACATGTTCAGCCTCAACGAACCAAGGAAGTTGATAGAAATCAAGGTACCGTTTCAAAGGATCTTGTTCAAGTCCCAATTGGACCGGTTATAAGGGCACGAGCCAAGAAGTTTAAAAATGTACTCAACGTTTTCATGGGCTGCAAGCAAATCATGATCCACCACCAAGGATGACACCCATTCTCATCGTCAAGAGATTGGCAAGAATTAATTAATTCCGGAGATTGAGCATCAATTTCACGCCACATCCTTTTTAAGGTTTCACTATATGGGCGTGAATGGCTATGTTTGGGCGCCATTTTGTTTCCTTTCTTGGCTCTTGTAGGCGCCAACTCTTATTGCCTTTTTAGTTGTGTTTTGTTTTAGGCGTGTTAGGCTTTATTTCCTTGTTATTTTTGTTGCCTTGTTCTCTTTTAGGCAGTTTTATCCCTTAATTAGGTGATTTGTATTAGGGTTTTCTCCTTGTAGTGGCCGACCTATATATAGGTGCCTAAGCAATGAAAAATGCAGACATTGATTAATCAAAATTGTGAGAGTATTCTCTTTGGTTCTTTGAAGAACTACTCGAACTTATCGGGATTTCCCGTGGCGTTCAACTTGACTTATCAAACGGAATTTCCATACCGTTTGTGGCGTCTTCCTTATACCAAGGTTCTTGTTTATAATAAACAACGGGTCGAGGTCTTCCATTCGAATCAGTCCTAGAACGATCTTGGATTCTTTATTCGTTGTTGGGTCTCGTTATTCTTGACGAGGTTCACATCAGAAGTGCAAATAAACAACAAATAGAAGGAAACAGCAACAGATTAATTTGAGCCCGGAGAACAAATTGTATTAACTTTGAGAGCAGATGTGCATGCAAACACATCAACCATCTGTCAGGTCCTGATCCAATCTGGGAGGCTTAAAAGCCAAAACCTCGGTGGACAACCTAAAAGGACTAATACAATTGCATAAATTTCTCATGTAGAATATGTTGGCGCATTCCACTCCCATATAACCGTGTGATGATGCGCCAAATCCACGTCTTTTGGAATATTGTCTCCCTGAGGTCGGGACATTCTTCTAAAGACTGCAATCTGGGAAGCAAAACCTGGTTCCAGGTCGGAAGATCCACCAACCCCACTGAACTCCACACTGTAATTGTGCTTTGCAGCTGCTTCAGTAGCCCAGCGGTTGAACTGCTCTCTAGTCCACTCAAATTTGTGGTCATGGTTGCGAAATTTACAAGATTGTGAATTGGTTTTCTCATCTGGATCCTCTTCTTGACTTGGTAGACTAGCTTTCTGGAGTATCACATTGTACTCGTAGTTTGGAGTTGAAACAATTAGAATCTTCGGACTAAAAGAACTCAGCACCACATCTCCAAACAGACGTGCCTGATCTTCCTCCATATGCTCGATAACCTGCAATGCTTTCATGAGGAACCAGGTTCATTGATTTAGATTGAACTGCAAATTATAAGACATACATATAATCCCCTCTACCCATTGTAGATATGCATGTTAGGAATGGAAAGTCAAAATTCTTTTGAAACTTCCAACGTCCAGGACTCTAGAAGAAGGTGCACTGAGTGCCACTAGAATTTTTTTTATTTCTAGGCCACTCGTATAGTTTGACTATGAGAAAATAATGAAAACAGTGACACATAGAAATGCAAACATGGTGGCAAACTAAATTCAATCATAGCTATGTAGCACCCAAATTCTAGACGTACCTTTGAACATCCAAAAGTATACATGAGAGGCACCATTCTGTGCTTCTAATAGGCATACAAAGAAGCAAAGGCAGGTGAATCCATCTTATTAAACTAACTATGGCACCATGTTCAATCAAACAGATTTCTAGGCACAACTTCTGCAAATGAGACTTACTGCTTTCTTAATCAAGGTTTTATGTAAAGATGGAAGGGATGGATATGTACATAAAGTTGATCCATGAAGATACTTCAATAAAACGTATAATATATGGTTCGTTAAAGAAACCCATCTCAATTGTAAGATTTAATACTCAGATTATATCCCCATCTGCGTTGATTAAGTCTGATTCATGTTAAGAAAACTTTCAAGACAAAGCAACTAGAAAAAGCTAAAAATAAGTCAGATCACTTATGGTCCACTCCTCTTATCGTCCAGGGTGCCAAGAATGATGTGAAACTTGTATAAGTTCCAAAGGTAGTCTTAGAAAATTAAGAAAATCAATAAAAATCAAAACTTAAGCTTGGAAATAAATTAAAAACCAAAGTACAGAAAACTTTCTTTTTAGGTAACAATCGAGTGAGTTGAGAAGTAGAAATAACCTCTAAGCAAGTGCCAATATCAAAGTTACATAATCGGGAATCAAAAACAGTGATTGAACCATCATAAAGGATCGCAGACTTTATGCCTGTAATTGGAGCACTGCCATGAGTGTTCTTGCCTAGTTTTGTATGAAGTATCTGCAGTATCAGCAATAAACAAGATCCTTAGACAAAGAAACTAGTTGACGGCACAGGAAGAACTACAGAAATATACATATCCACATACTTGCATGTATAACGATGGGAAGACAGAATTTATACCTCGCTTAATGTACCTACCAGCAGAGTTCACATGCAGGAAATGCACTCAAACCAAAGGAATGTCAAAAGGCAAAAGTGACCTTTATATATTTGCACCTTTTGAACTGGCCATTTTAGAGGACAAGCGGTCAATTCTACATCATAAGCATTCACTGGGTTGATAGTATGCCACATATTTAGCATAGATAAATACATTTAACCATTACACAGAGCAGGACACTAATTTCCTCAGCACTCCTAATGACTAGACAGAACTATCAAATAATGAAAACCGCCACACTAGAACCAAAGTTGTTTAGAAAAAAGTTTGACATTGTTCAGTCCACGAGGTAATTAACCTAATATCTAAATGCAAAACTCAGCAGCAATAAATGGTTCAGACCTTTGCTGCACGGGTTAGACTTTTCAGTGAAATATCAATACCGACAATTTTCTCTAGAGAAGTTGGATAATTTAATAAAGAGTCCAGTAAACTTCCAGAACCGCATCCAAAGTCAACCTGAAAAGAAATCAGAGATCAACACGAAGCAAGATGTCAACACTGACAATTAACAGATGACAAATGTTTATATACCAAAGTAGTAGCACAAGATTCTCTGATATGTTGCACTGCATATTCCACCCGTTGCTTCGAAAGTGGAGGGCTAAAAAAAGCCTGCTCCATTCTGTCCTCTAGAGGCTCTGTTACTCGCAACAAAGTAATCGAGTACTCCAAGCAGCAGGATTCTGCAAGGGAACAAAGAAGACAAAACACATCTAGTCAGTCTTAGAATCATTACTTTCAACTAAAGAAATGTAAGAAGGATGATTGATAGCAGCCAATTACAAATTGGAAATTAGTCCCGATGCAATATGTTGAAAGTACAGTCCCAAGTCCAAGCATAACAAAACATGTGTTATGTTTCTATGATAATCACCAAGTCCAGCATTTTTTTATCATGCATCTTGTTTCTATGATAATCACCAACTTGCTGCTACTGCCTCATATGGTCAAAAAGGAAGTACTCATCATACTCCAACCAAAAAGCAAGCAGAAATGAGAGAGAATTCTGAGCATGCAACTCATTCGCCACTCAGTTTCTTTTTTAACTCATGCACGTGGTTAACAATGTCAGCCAACCAATAGGCCATGACCAAACAATTGCATGCCTTCAACATAATGAACCATCCTTTGATCTGCAGGAAAGAATCTCTGGGAAATTCACCAAGTTCATTATGAGGAAGCCAAATTTACACTCACAAACTGCTTCATGAAATCATCTTCGTAACACTGCAATGAAAGGAGAGATAACTCACTTGACAATAACAATGAAAGACTCCTTGCAGAATCAATAGCAGCAGCTAAAATAAACTCTTTAGGGGCCAAGTCCATTTTGAAACAAGCAGACTGACCAATGGACATCTGGGTCACAACTGCTTCAAGATGGGGAATTACTGCGCCAGCCCCTATTTCAAACTCAAACTCATCACTACTTTCAAGAATTTGTCTCATATGTTCACCTTCTGTCACCAAGGATACAGAGTAACTAATGAATAACAACGACCCATTGGATGGACAGACACCCGAATCTGGACCCTCAATAATTAAAGAGAACACCCCATGTCCTGGCACAGTATTTAGCAAACTCATATGGCTTTCTTCTAGTGGCTCGATACCATGATTCTCACTTTGGTAAGCATAATGAATTGCTCTACACAATGCAAACTCCTTAAAAAAGCTTTCATGTAAAAATCGAACATTGAAGTTATGGGCAGCACTGTTTAGCTTCTCTTGGGGCATATCTAGGTCCCCAAAATACACATTCAACCATGAGAGAATATTCAAGGCGGTGTTCTGTACAGCATCACTCTGCTTCTTAAAAGAATCTTTGGGAAAACACTCTATAATCAAATCCTGGCACTTGGAAAATATTTTTACTTCACACTGATAGGTGAGAGCTGATTCTGCCGATTCCCTTTCACTAGTTGCAACACCACATCCATTAACCTGTTCTATCTCTTCTTCAGTCAAATCTGTAACCTTCAACTTCCTGCCTGACCCTGGTGATTCAGACAGTATGTTTATAGGAGTACTTACAATGGTGAAGACAGGCTCGGATAGCCTATGCTGGCGACAGAACATACAGAGGATTTCCCTTGGAGAAGAACCCCTCCAATATGTTCTCGTAGTGAATGCCAAAGGCAACTCTGCTGTTAGTACTGCCTCTCTGGACAACTTGTAAATTCCGCTTGGTATCTTACTAATGAGCATCCTGAAGGCAAGCTAAATATAACTACTTTATGCAATGACGCACAGTTACTTAATAATTAAGCAGCAGAACATAGTTGCATATGCAAACTCACTTGCCATCACTATTCTCTCCAACAAGATGGCTCAAAAATATGAATAAGTAAAAATTAAAGGAAAAAGGAGAGCCCTCCAGATGTATTTAATAACACTTTGTACCTCCTGAAAGGTTTCAAGAGAACAATAATCTCCCCTATGATTTTGAGGTTTTCTATTATTTTTGTTGTCAAAAGAAAAGAAGACCATAAAATGATTTTATAAAATTTTGTGCAGTGAACAACATGCGTCATTGTATACAAGCATGGCAATTGGGGGGGGAAGCAACAAAGATTCATAAATTAATTTTAGCGAATCCCCCAACATAGTACATTTTAAACATGAGTTTGTAGAAATGAGCCCTATGCAACAGCACAAGAAGATCAAAGAAATGCAGATCCTTTATGATACTAAATCACTTTTTGGATCAATGATAAAGATCCACTATGATTGTTCGGAAGACTATAAAAGGACGAATAGGGGAAATAAAAAAACCAACACAATATAGGAGCTCAGAAGAGACCTGTAATATGATTGCACAGTTACGTCTTCATAGAAAAGTTCTTTGGACTTCCAGGTGTATCCAATGGATGCCAGAATTGCATCACCATATATATCTTGAACAGACAAGTAACTTGCCCTGGCATTTAAAGATTCTTCAAAATGAAGAGAATCTTTGGCATTAGGAGGATCTGATGATGGGTCCAACAGATATGACTGGTCGGCGACAAAATACAATCTCGTCTCAGAGGAAGCTTTGCCAACATTCCTGTTAGAAACAACTATGAGCCCTGAGACATGGAAGCAACTTTATAAAATGAAAACTTCCATCTCCAAGCTCCGCCATTACACAGTTTCTACCTACCTGGAGACCAGAACACAAGCAGCATCAGGTAAACCAAGTTTTTTGGCTATAACATCCATGTAATACCCTGCTGGGGAAACATCAAGAGTAACAGTTTCAACAGTCTTCTCCAACGAACATGGAATCCATACAGCTTCGATTGAAGTGCTTGGTGGAAAGCCAGATGTTTGGTTACTTGATGACTCCACTATCTCAGGAGGATATGGATTTTGCCTCCAAATCCAAAGCTTCTCCTCAGATGTAGCAACAATGGCAGATAATCTTTTAGCGGCCCTCATAATAAACTGTATAACCAACAATGGATTTGACTCCACCTTTGGATTAATGGCTTTACAAAGATTGCTAAGCTTTGAATCACAGACAGCCATGACAGAAGCAGGAACCAAACCACAGAGATCACCTTCTCTCTGCAAAGCTGCTCTAATGTGACCACTCAAGGGATGAAGAGATGAGAGGAACTTTATCGACGACACCGACACAAAAGGAACACAGAAAAGGTCAGAGTCAAATAAACATACATAAGAATAACATAGGATGACCTTACAGTTAAATGAAAGCTTCAAACAACGGCTCAGAAATCAAAATGACAATCTAGAAGTCGCCTTCTCTCCATATAGCAGCTATAAACTGACATCTCTCAAGATAGGGGCAAAGGAACCACACCAATGGCAATTCATGTATATATACACACACACAGATATGTGTACACTGACTATAGGCATGTATATATATATATATGCACAAAACACTAAGAGTTCACACCCATGTATAATCTATGTGTATAAGACAAGGATGCAGAAAGCAGCAGCTTTAAAGATAACTGAGTTAAAATGGCATTATAAAACGAAAGCATGAAGACACAAGTTCCAATGCTCATATTTCAACTTATAAGAAGATTGTGCTTATCAGATCTACGTTTAGCTTAAGAACAATCTGTGCCAGGTATTACTTTTCAGCTATTCTTTCTGCAATTCAAAGTTCCACACTGCAATCAAAGAATTTCAGGAGATAAGGGTTAAGAGATGATCAAAACATATGTGTAAGAAAAGAGAAGTTGATGGTCTAAACATATGCTTAGAATTTTTTTTTTTTCAAAAAAAAAAAAAGGTTCCCTAAGAGACTTTCTGGAGGATGAGGTCATAGCACTGGAACATCAGACCATATTTATGAAACTTTGATAATTGAACTTTCTGGTTCAGCCTAAAACACACAGCTGGAGGATCATATGCTTAGACCAAAAACAACAATGAAAAGAAAAAAAATAAAACCTATGCTTGGGTAAAAACAAATGCGTCAGTCACTAAAGTAACAAAGCTAAGGATCCACAAATAGATCCGTGCCTAAGATACAAGAATTAGTGGAGTCATTATAAAAATAAGGTGACTTCGAGAGGGGCTGCAGAGAACGAATAAGTTGGGTGTACTCTCATATAACTGAAATATCAGATCAAGATAAGCTCCATGTAGAAAGAACATCAATGCTTGATTCCTAATTGGTTTAATAAGATATCCACATGTATGTTAAAATCAGCTAAAGGAAAAGTACAATTCAGAGATTCAAATTGCCAAATAAGATTGACTATCATAGCACAGACACTGACACGCAGGGCATCAAACTAAGATACTGTTCCAAGCAAGTATGAAGTATATTACTATAAAAAGGAAGTTAGATGCTCCAAATAAAAACATAAGCTCCAAGCATCAATGAAGTACACACATCCACATGGTCAGGAAAAAAAAATGCTTTCCTTAATTCGTGTAAATACAAAATACCAACCTCATCTGAAAAAAAATATGTGACACGAGCAACTAATTTATCCCATGCTTCCTGCAGAGTGGGACTATTCGTTGAAATTTGGATGCCTAGCTGCAAAAGAATGAATTTAACCAAAAAAAAAAAACAGATGAAAATTATTGTTACCCAGTGTTGTTCCCAACAAAGCAAATCTCAGTCCAATAAGTATTTTATTAAAGCTTGTACATGAACGAGAAGATATAGTACAGTAATTAAACACTAAAATAGCATCAATTATAATATAAGATGCATGAAGAGAAGTAGGCTTCTTTTACAATAAATGAAAACCAAAACCCTAATATCTGCGCCACTGAAAAGGGCACACATGTATTGGGGATACGAAATACAGTTGACACTGCATTGCAGAGATCACTTTTAACCTTTAATGTAACTTTAGGAGTGGGCCAATTCTTATGTTTCAACCGGAAGTTATTGGTGATAGGTAGTTATCTAACATGTAGCTCATGAGAACCTGAACAATTGCTTATAAAAGTAAGAAAAGCTGTAATGAAGTAACTAGAAAGCTTAAGCTCCTCTTTGTTCTTTTATGGCTAACATTATAGTCAGCATGAGCAAACAATTTCAGAATATACATGGTCCTTAAAAACAAAACAACTGCCAACAGTCCTCCTTCATGTTCACCATCTTTGTATACTTGATATATAAAGGTCAGTGAGTTACCATAGACATTTTTTGATAAATAGGGAGTTACCATAGACACAATATCATGAAAAGAATGAGGAGTCACTTGCAGCGTAAACATCAGCATTTAAGCACACAGGAAAAATCAGTTCATAATGTAAATTCCTACAATTTCAACAGTAATTCTATTGCTGTTGTTACAAATGCCACTACCCATAGTTGAGAAAATTTACAAAACTATGGTTAACCAGCCAATAAAATGAGAAAAATAATGTGGGTAATTGAAGGAAAGGGAAACAAAACCTTCACTATAGGCTATCTCAGCAGCAGATTGCTCAGCGTCCTTCTTTTTCTTAAAGGTCCCTGAGACAACAGAAATCTCTGGAAGTTGCAAGTGGCAGCGGTAAAGGCAGGGCCCCTTCTGTGGGATGGCCAACCCTGGGCATTCATTTTCAGCAGGTTCTTCTACCTCCTCAACCTTATAATAGGCCTTGTTAGCAAACTTTTGGTGTATAATAGCTTTAGCTGAAAGGGTCGTCTTCCTCACTGCATCAGCTGGGATCACTCCAGTTTCCATCAGTATCATCTGGGTGTGAATGTGTGCTAGCTACTAGATAAAAAAAAAAAATCACCAATTTATCCCATGCATAAATTATGAGCTCAAAGATGGTTGGTTAACTCTCATTATGGAAAGCTGTGAATTGAATCTTTTTTTTTTTTTTTCTAAACCAATGCCAAAACAAAGTTGGTTACATGTAACTTTCGTCCTGTAAGTGAATAAACCTCCCCAACCTATTTTACCCTCACTGAAAAAGAGTAACAGGAAATACAATCATAGAATCCAATACACCAAGAACTCCCAATTTCAACACAAAAAAACAACATATCAGTCAAGACAAGACACTATCATTGCTCCGCAACGATCATGAAGAGATTGTCTTTAAATACTTGTCTCATGTATTTCCCACTATTAGAGCAACCAAAATCGAAGAATAAAATTTGGAAAATTCCAAAAGTAGAAACACAGTGAAGACCTGGCAATTAAATCCTTTTGCCAATAAAACTAATATCTGGCCTTGATCTCTCAATTTTTAACATAAATTCACAACAAACCTTCTAATTGGATCAAGGAAACAACATCAAATGAAAATTTCCCATACGTTCAACATCTGAATGAATACTTACAAGACCCCAAGACCCAAAAGTTCCAAACAAATAGGCAACAGAAACCTATGACATATACAAACAAAAAGGATAAGGAAAAGATTCGCTTTTAGCTTCCAAACTATCACTCAAATGTCATCATTTACCACTCAGAACTTTCAATTTCTTCCCATTACGCCTCCAAAGTTTACAATTTATCAATTTCAGCCCGTCCATTTTCCCTTTAAAGATGAATGAAAGAAGCCCAGAAAGACGAAGATACACCCAATAGAAATATCCTTAAAAACCAACTGAATTGGGGGTATTTTTCGTCCTTCTAAATTCCAGAACGGACAGAGGGCTGAACTTTATATATTGTAAAACTTTTGGGACGTAATGTGATGACATTATAAAAGTTCATACCAGAACGCTTTATAAAATTTTTGCAAATGCAACAGCTAATGCCTACACGTTACGTAATGATTATATCAGCTGGGGAAAAAGAAGAACAAAAAAACCAATCGCCAAGAGATAAAGCAATGAAGGCTGTCTTCAAAACATAACTAAATAGCAAAAATTTCAAAAGAAAGTGGAAAACCCAAAATGCAGTCTCAGTTTTTCTGTGCCTCCATATCCTCAGCAAATTTGGATTCGGCAGAGGTTGATAAGTCTCAAAAGTCTCCAAATAGCTTGCAAGGTGAACATATAAGAAAAGCCGCCTATAAATGAAAAAAGAAAAAAAAAAAAGAAAAAAAAAAAGGGACATACAAGAAAAGCCAGGAAATACATATTTAAAAGATCAAAAAAAGATGCCCCATACTTAAGCTTAAGTATTAGGGTCCAGGACTAAGCAATGTACCAAGCAATCGGAACAAAACACTAGACTGAAAATTGAGGAAGGAAAATTCAATGGGCCTTCTTCATTCACAAATATATCAGTAGTAAAATACACGGAGTAGTCGAACCTTTGCATGAGCAAGGCAATGGCTTCCACAAAGAGAGAGAGAGACAGACGGAGAATCTGTTCAGCTTCTGAATTAATAGTGCTGTTTTGTGTTTTTGTGGGGAGGTTTTTGTGAGGTTTTACGGTTGTTAAAGGGAGAGGAGGGAAAGGTAGGCCAATCAAGAAATTATTTAATTTATTAAAAATAATATATAAATCGTGAAAACTTCGGAGGCAAGCAAGATTGACGGTCAAAAACTCAAAAAAGTCACTCCGGCTTCAGACGTCTTCGTTAAGCCGAATTTGTTCCCACTCTTTTTCTTTCTTCTGTTACCGCGATCTTTCGTGAATGTTCCAGAAACATATGCCGTATTTACCATTTTTCATTTTCTGGTCTGCTTTCCCTTTTTCTATTGGACTCGGTTACGTGCCGGAGCCATGGAATCAGGGTGACGTTTGACTGCATTGTACATACGCAAACAAGTCAAAAGGTACTCAATTGCAGGATTTTTTTTAAAATATGAAAAAAATTCAGTTTCTTATAATCAAAATCTCGTAGTGTCATATCCATCACCGAATTGCCTTAATGATTAGGGTAAATTTTAACCCTGTGTAGATAAAGTGCCCGATCTCAAGTTTGATTTTTTACGGCAATTGTATCGAAGCTAACTTAAGTAGGAGTTGTAGTAAAATAAGTCTCACGTTAGTTCTTCGAAGTGTACCTTCTATTAAAATTGGGTCACGTTCATTCTGTGTGAGAGGTTTATTCTTGTCACTCAAAAATAACATCTCATAACATCTTTAACTTTTAATGGTTAGATCACGGTAAATGGCATCATCACCAAGATCATGCGGTCATAATGAACCAAAATCGATAGAAAACACCAATAGATGTTTTTTTTTGTCCCAAACAACTAGATGTGCTTAATAGCATACTAATATTTTTTATCATTGACCATAAAAAGTAGTGATACTAGTTTGATTTTGCTGTGCTTTATTTACCACTTTCTAATGCATACACATAAACACTACAATAAATAGATAAAAGAGATAAATACATTTTTTATCCACTAACTAAAAGAGATTTGATATATTACACTCTAAACTATTTACTTTGACACATTATACCCTACAACTACAAATCTTACACACGTTGCATCATTAGTTAAATTTTTTTGTCAAATTAAATTGAAATGAAAATAATGCCCCTAACACACTTTGCATATATCTACATTCAATTGAAGCACATTGTTGTTAATTCATTCAGTCATAAAGGGTATTATCATCATAAATTTGCATGACAATGATGTTCGTTTAATAAAAAATTGTAAGATTTTTAGGATTTTTGATACTAATATTTATGTAGATTGGATTTTATAAGTTTTTGTATAAAAGTTGTTAAAAGTTTTAAAGATACGGGGAAAATACTTTTTCTACCCACGAACTACCATAAGTTTTACATCTTGTACTTTAAACTACTATGTTTGAGACATTGCACCTAACTACTAATTTAGACATTTTGCACCATTTATCAAAATTTTATAATAAAAAACGATAATGCCTTTAACCCACTTTGAATATATTGAAGATATTATTATCAATTCATTAAATTTTTGGAGTATTATTGTCAGAAGGAGGGTGCAAAGTGTATAACATTGTAGTTTGGTGCAATATATCAAAGTTAGTAATTTAAGGTGGAAAGTTCTAACATTATAGTTAGAGAGTGCAATGTGTCAAAACTGTAGTTTAGAGTGCAATGTGTTACAGACTCGGTAGTTTATGGGTGGAAAGTATATTTTCCGCTAAAAATATTTAATTTTTATTGAAGTTTGTAGAAAGGTGTAAAGCGATATTTGACTGAGTAGAAAAGTATGCATCATTGTATTCTTTAGTTTTTGTTTGGGAGTGTTGACACATTGCTTTTTATGACATCATTATGTTATTAACGATTTGAAGTGAAATTTGGCATCAAATTAATCGTTTAACACATGCTACGTCACAGTCCTTGTAAGATTACCCTATTGCCCTTAAATTTTAAACAAGTCATGATTAAATGACAATTCAATCCGTGACATTGGTTAATTGTGTAGGTAAACTAACTCTGTGAGATCACGTGATAACGGTTGCGTGGATAATATTTCACTCTTGGTACAACCACTTCAATAAAAAGTTCAAATGCAACCACTGCGAAAACCACTTTGCAACACATTGCGACATTGTATTATGTTAAACGATTTGCACCCGGAGTGAAATTTGGCATCAAATTAGACATAATCGTTTACACGTGCCTCTCACATGACCTTCCTTGTTTACCTTTAAATTTAAACAATCACGATTAAATGAGCTTCAGCGTGACTTGGTGAAGCTCATTTAATCGTGATTTGTTTAAGATTTAAAGGTAATCTAACAAGGACTAAGGTCACGTGAGAGGCACGTGTAAACGATTAATGTATATTTGATGCCAAATTTCACTCCGGGTGCAAATTGTTGGGGGAGATAACATAATGGGTTCAATGTCTTAAAAATAAAACCACTGCAAGAAAAAAGGCATTCTGCCACGTTTTTGAAGTCGGCAAAAGCCCAATTTTCGTGGCCTGTGGGGTTCCGGTGATGGTTTCATTCCGTCAGTCGAGCGTGGGAAGAACCAGTGGTCCAAAAGATAAAGCCATGAAAAAACATTTCGTGGCCGTCTGTTGATGTCCACAGTGAATAACGTGGGCTCAACTATGAAATCTTGTGCCACTAAAGCTCTTTCCCAAAATAGGAACATTCGTGGCTGTTGTTTACAGCCCATGAAAAATTGGTCCGTGGCTTTTTTTGCTGATATCCATGACGAATAACGTGGGCTCAACCATGGAATCTTGCATCGCTAACCCTTTCTCAAAATAGAAACATCGTGGCCATTCTTTACAACCCATGAATTTCATTTTGTTGGCACAAATTTTTTGTGTGGCTTGACAATCAATAGTTGTGACAATAATGTTGTGAAATAAGAATTTCAGCGACTAATTCTTATCGTGCCTACTACATTATGTTATTTTCCAGACTTTTTCTGTTGCCTTTAACTCGTAGGGATTTCATCTTGCCCCACAATTTTTCCGTTGCTTTTAACTCGTAGGGAATTTCATATTGCCCCACAATTTTTCCGTTGCGTTTAACTCGTAGGGAATTTCATTTTGCCCCACATTTTTTCCATTGCCTTTAACTCGTTGAGAATTTCATATTGCCCCACAATTTTTCCATTGCTTTTAACTCATAGGGAATTTCATTTTGCCCCACATTTTTCCGTTGCCTTTAACTCGTTGGGAATTTCATATTGCCCCACAATTTTTCCGTTGCCTTTAACTCATAGGGAATTTCATTTTGCCCCACATTTTTCCGTTGCCTTTAACTCATTGGGAATTTCATTTTGCCCCACAATTTGTGGACGTCATTATTTTGGAAAAACCCACATCTCTATTACGTCATAAGTTAGTATTTTCCACAATGTTACTATTGTGCCAAATACTATTTTTTGACAATTAAATTTAAATGATAACCATATACATTCAGATTTTTTTGCCATACCAACAGCTGGATTATGTTGTACAACCAGAAAATGCATAGTTAAGATCAAACTAATTCATAGTTAATACCAAACTTAACCAGCAGTACTAATAGATCATAATAGGCACCTTACAAAACCAATATAAATGTTCTAGCACTAATAGAAATGAAGGACTGCTGCACTAATAGAAATGAAGTACGGGTGCACTAATAGAAACGTAGTACTGCTGCACTAATAGAAATGTAGTACTTCTACTAAGGCTGCCCATTATCATTGTTTCTCCCACTTTCTTGGTTCCCTTCGTTTTCTTCTCTTCGCCCAGGAATCTGCTCATACAAGAACTCAATCTTTCTATCATGTCCTTCCCACTTACTAGCATATTCCTTGCATTGTTCAAGAAGTTGTTTGACTTTAGTGGTCGCAGCTTCGTAGGCAGATTTGTAACATTCTACTTCAGACTTGTATTTTTCAACCTGGTTGTTGAGTTGCATAACTGTTGATGGTCGCGATTAGGTTGATGGTGGGGGAATAACAGACTTTCCCATGCCTCTTACGTATCCAGACTTACGCCCAAGCACTTCAGTCAAGATATCATTAGCAATCCCTTCATCTTTCTTTTTAGGGTCTCTCTCCTTTTGAAGCTCTATCATCTTCAGCTGTAGTTTATGTAAAAATAATAATAATTAGATTCAAAAACTTGTTCAAACATTTTATAATTTAAAGTTAGATGCCATTTCATTCGATTTTCTATTATATATGCAGTAAATAATTTAATGAAAAAACTCACGTATAATTGTTCAGCCTCTAGGCATATCCAGCTTCTGTCTTTGCGGACTTGTGACCTCTTGTAGAAATCAATAGCTGTGATGTCCTCGCTCCTCTAAAAATCAAACATCTGATGTTAGATCAGTCTTAATTCTCTTACTCAAAACCAATGACATAAATTCTACATCTAAATGTCTGGCACAAAAAACATTGGTATATAATCATACCTTCTCCACTCGTAGTTGGTGAAGGGACTTCAATCCTGCTGTGTGGTTTACCCTCAATTTTGTTCTATTATCAGCGTTCTTCTTGCACAAAGTCTACATATTATAAGGAAAAAAAAAGGCAATCAATTAAGACATGTTATTCGTAAAAGGTAATCATTCGAGTCATACATACCTAACTAATTACAATATAAATTTTTTAACTAGCATATGGAAGAAAACAAACCTTGTAGTCATCATCCTCCCATCTATCGCATAACTTATACCACGCTTCAATATCAACATCATCAGGTGGATTCTCCCTTGCAACCTTGCTGTCATTGAAGGAGTTGTAGAAACAGTGCAACTTGTACCTATACTGCCTGAACGCCTCCTGCAGTTGCAACTTAATCGTTTCCTGATCCTCATAACGGTCCCAATCAAGCACAAAGTCACCCTGAAATATACAAATTGTCATCGATATATCACCAACAAAAAACAAACATTTCCATAACAAATAAAAATTATTTATAACTTGATTGATAATTTATAAATCATACCAATACGCGGGAATAAAGCTCCTCTTTGTCTTCTTTTGGTAAATGGCACCAACCTTTGCAAGAAATATCTGCAAAATGTCTTACAAGATACGTACACCTCTCCGTAAATAGGTGAGTGTTATCACACGAAACTCCCTTGGCATTATCAATCACAACTAAAGGAATCCTTCCAAACTTTCTCATCTTATCAAACTCAATTCCTTTAGCTGGTCCTCGGCCTCTTCTTTTGGGAGATTCTAAGCCTCTTCTTTTGGGAGATTCTAAATATCAAACATAGAATATTACATTTTTGATGTAAAACTTCAAACATACTATACCCTCTACAAAGGTGATAGCAAAACACGTTAAAAAAAATTTCCTGCCTCATCTATATGGAACACAAAATCAGGTAATAGATTGTACAAGAGCAGAATATATAACACCATCTAATACCAAATGAAGAAATTCAGCTACGTCAGATTGTACAAGACCAGAAAACATAATCCCGTTTATATTTGAAAATTCATCAACATCAGCCCAACTGTGTATCATTAATATAGAGGAACAGATCGTACAAGAGCAAATAAAAGACAAACTGATCAACCAAGATTTGTTCATCGACCTCATATAAAAATAAACATGTTGAACGTACATAAATTAGCCGTTAAAAAACCAAATACCGTTATTCCTTTCAAGTCGTGTTTTCAGCCGTGCGATCTCAGTATCATCAATGTTTGGCGCCTGTGTCTCATCTTCGCATTAGAAAACAAAATTGTTAACAGAAAGAAAATGGGGGAGGAAACCTGACATTTTGCCATAGAAAACACTTGAACAGAACATAGAAAGAATGATCTTACCATCATCTGTTTGAACTGTATTCTGTGATGAACTCATCAGATTAAATGTGGGTATTTCCAGATCTTCTTCATCTATCAACATGTACTTCCTCTTATTTTTTCCAGGAACTGGATCGTTAGGTGGGAGACCATCCTTACCTGCAAATACTCGAACATTTGTGTTGAGAGACGGACTGACTGTGCTTTGGTTCCCATACATGTTAATGTTTGCATTTTTGCTGGGACCCAACCAGAATTCTGCTACGTTTCCTTTTTTCTTCTTCCCAAACGGAGCCATCTATGTAATGGATTGGTATAAGAAAAAGAATAAGAATTTCAACACAACTAAAATACCATAACTGATCCATCAAGACAAACACATATATACACAATCCTGCTTTGCTTTTGCACCGTATAGATAGAGTATGAAATATTGGTCTACCCGAGTGTAGAGATCCATATGAGTACGTTGTCCCTTTATATAATGAAGTCATGAGTGGGTTAAATTTTTTTCAGGAAAAAACAGGCGTTCTACTTTGTCCCGCCGTGGGAGAAGACTGAAATTTTCACCATGAGAAAATTTAGCTTCAAGTAAAGCATTGTCTTTGAGAATTGAAACAGATACAACTATTTGTAATCAATAGCCGCATATATCGAATATGCAGTCGACAGCCCATTCATATTAATTCCGAATTTAATGCCCACCAGAACGCTTAACACGTCTTGATCATGAGCGCCTCCTCCCTGATATTTCTCCTCTCTCCTTCTATCTTACTCACGTATCTATCTATTTAGTCTTTGTTTTTTTTAAAAGAAGAAAAGATAATAGGTTCAGTCATTGATGCAAGGCCACGTCTTTCCTTTAAAGTAGGAATTTCAATACATTTGAAAATTAAAGCTAATAGGTTCAGTCACATACATCCGATTATTAGATATCGAACGGAATAATAATACCATAACCAACAATTGTATAATGGAAAGTCCTAACCTCATGCACAAACATTTTTGTGTAATGGAAAGTCCTAACCCAGGGAACAACGCACTGGACAATCGGAACCTGACATATATTGTAGCAAACACCCATTGATTGAAGGCTTACTAGTGACTGCTCTCTTACCGCTCATGAAAGGCATAGATGTCTACCACGTCGTGTTGTACTCAAAATGCAAAAAATCGTTCCCTGTGGTATAATGTCCAAATATGAAAGGGTTTTTGAAATGTGATGTTTCACCTGAATTGAAAAATGAAATTTGAAAAAAAAAAAATCTTAGGAACAAGGAAGAAAGATTGTTATACAAGTGGTGAGTACATACAGTTAATCTAAGTGCATAGTTCTCTTTATCTTTCCATCACAATTGGTAGAAATGTTTTAGTACTGCGAGGTATTTATATGGACATACACAAGAAAAAAAACATTATTCATTTTTTTTCTGAATAAATTAACAAAAAAAATATCATAAAGAAAAAAGAAACTTTATTGAAGTCAACTTCAAGGAATTTTGAGACACAGTACAATGAGAAAAATGGAAGAAAATGCCTCAATTCCATGTCCGTCCTTGGTACTCGTCACGACGACAACGTTCTTTATAGGCAAACCTTGGTGGGCTTCCCCCACCCAAAATCAGGTTCATAGAAAGGAAACCTACACCAACTAGTAAAGTTACAGGTCTCCATGTCATCTATTAAAAACTCCCCAAATGCTTTCCCAGAGTGCTGGTGCGCGACCCCCGTGCACCATCACGCTCGCGCGAAGTGCTGGCCTAAATCCAGCACTTACCAGAGCACTGGCGCGCGACCCTCAAATATTGGTCTCGCGCACACGCGAAAGTGCTGGACTATTACGAACAAGAATTTAATCATTGTTATTGACTTGATTTAAACAAGAATTTAATAGAACGACACACAATTCTTTTCTTTCTTTTTTTCTTCAATTTTAATAGTAAGTGTATATACCAAAGTCGTGAGCAACATGATTTCTTTGGCTTGCTAGAAATGACGATTAGTACGTAGTGGAGCTTTTTAATAAAAAAAAAATAGAAATAAAATAATATACATGATTTTTTTAATAGGACATAATGGAGTTAACATATATAAATCCATTTCAACAAAATCACCTATGGCTTTTGATTTTTTTTTGTTTTCTTTTAATAGGTTTCCCTCTGTAATTAGGACATATTGATCACTTACTTTTAGAATTTTAGTACATAGTTTTTTTTTTAAAAAAAAAAAAAAATAGGACATGATTTTTTTTTTATTTTTTTAAAAATAGGACATAACGGGTTAAACATATATACGTCCTTTCAACAAAATCACCGTAGCTTGATTTGTTTGTTTTCTTTTAATACGTTTCTCTGTTAGTATAAAAAAAAATATGAGCAATTGAAACAGGCGTTCTATAGTTGTTAACAGAAAGAAAATGGGGGAGGAAACCTGACATTTTGCCATAGAAAACACTTGAACAGAACATAAAAAGAATGGTCTTGCCATCATTTGTTTGAATTATATTCTGTGATGAACTCATCAGATTAAATGTTGGTATTTCCAGATCTTCTTCATCTATCAACTTGTACTACCTCTTATTTTTTCCAAGAACTGGATCGTTAGGTGGGAGACCACCCTTACCTGCAAATACTCGAACATTTGTGTTAAGACGGACTGACTATGCTTTGGTTCCCATACACGTTAATGTTTGCATTTTTGCTGGGACCCAACCAGAATTCTGCTGTGTTTCCTTTTTTCTTCTTTCCAAATGGAGCCATCTATGTAATGGATCAGTACAAGAAAAAGAATAAGAATTTCAGACACAACTAAAATACCGTAACTGATCCATCAAGACAAACACATATATACACATAGTATAGATAAGTATGAAATATTGGTCTTGTGGAGATCCATATGAGTACGTTGTCCCTTTATATAATGAAGTCATGAGCAGGTCAAACTTTTTTCAGGGAAAAACAGGCGCTCTACTTTGTTGGGAGAAGACTGAAATTTTCACCATGATTTAGCTTCAAGTTTGTCTTTGAGAATTGAATACAACTCTTTGTAATCAACAGCCGCATACCTCGAATATGCAGTCGATAGCCCATTCAGCTCACGCTTGATCATGAGCGCCTCCTCCCTGATATTTCTCCTCTCTCCTTCTATCTACTCACGTATCTATCTATTTAGTCTTTGTTTTTTTTAAAGAAGAAGAAGATAATAGGTTCAGTCATTGATGCAAGGCCACGTCTTTCCTTTAAAGTAGGAATTTCAATACATTTGAAAATTAAAGCTAATAGGTTCAGTCACATACATCCGATTATTAGATATCGAACGGAATAATAATACCATAACCAACAATTGTATAATGGAAAGTCCTAACCTCATGCACAAACATTTTTGTGTAATGGAAAGTCCTAACCCAGGGAACAACGCACTGGACAATCGGAACCTGACATATATTGTAGCAAACACCCATTGATTGAAGGCTTACTAGCGACTGCTCTCTTACCGCTCATGAAAGGCATAGATGTCTACCACGTCGTGTTGTACTCAAAATGCAAAAAATCGTTCCCTGTGGTATAATGTCCAAATATGAAAGGGTTTTTGAAATGTGATGTTTCACCTGAATTGAAAAATGAAATTTGAAAAAAAAAAAATCTTAGGAACAAGGAAGAAAGATTGTTATACAAGTGGTGAGTACATACAGTTAATCTAAGTGCATAGTTCTCTTTATCTTTCCATCACAATTGGTAGAAGTTCTTGTTAATGTTTTAGTACTGCGAGGTATTTATATGGACATACACAAGAAAAAAAACATTATTCCATTTTTTTTCTGAATAAATTAACAAAAAAAAATCATAATAAAGAAACTTTATTGAAGTCAACTTCAAGGAATTTTGAGACACAGTACAATGAGAAAAATGGAAGAAAATGCCTCAATTCCATGTCCATCCTTGGTACTCGTCACGACGACAACGTTCTTTATAGGCAAACCCTGGTGGGCTTCCCCCACCCAAATCAGGTTCATAGAAAGGAAACCTACACCAACTAGTAAAGTTACAGGTCTCCATGTCATCTATTAAAAACTCCCCAAATGCTTTCCCAGAGTGCTGGTGCGCGACCCCCGTGCACCATCACGCTCGCGCGAAGTGCTGGCCTAAATCCAGCACTTACCAGAGCACTGGCGCGCGACCCTCACATCGCGCACACGCGAAAGTGCTGGACTATTACAACAAGAATTTAATCATTGTTATTGACTTGATTTAAACAAGAATTTAATAGAACGACACACAATTCTTTTCTTTCTTTTTTTCTTCGTTTTAATAGTAAGTGTATATACCAAGATGTATATGAGCAACTGATTTCTTGCTTGCATAGAAATGACATTAGTACGTAGTGGAGCTTTTTAAAATAAATAAAATATAACATGATTTTTTTAATAGACATAATGGAGTTAACATATATAAATCCATTTCAACAAAATCACCTATGGCTGATTTTTTTTTCTTTAATAGTTTCTCTGTAATTATATATGACATATTGATCACTACTTGCATAGAATTAACATTAGTACATAGTTTTTTTAAAAAAAAAAAAAAATAGGACATGATTTTTTTTAATAGGACATAACGGTAACATATATACGTCCATTTCAACAAAATCACCTATGGCTTGATTTTTTTTTCTTTAATACGTTTCTCTGTTAGTATAAAAAAAAATATGAGCAATTGATCACTTGCATAGAACTGACATTAGTATATAGTGGAGATTTTTCAAAAAAAAAAAAAGGACATGACTTTTTTTTTTAATAGTACATAATGGAGTTAACATATATACGTTCCTTTAATAGGAAATGATTTTTTTTCCCTTTAATACGTTTCTCTGTTAGTACTCATTTTTTTTAATAAGCTTTCTTTGTTAGTGCTCACATACATAATGGCATCCCATATGTACTTACAAAATTGATACCATGTTACATTCCACATTAGTTTTTGATCCATGCTTAATCATTAGTCAACAAATAAAAATGCATTGGACAGAAATATATTCAAACTCCATTCTCATTCATAGTTCGGTCAATGGGAACACAGGAAGAAAACATTATGCAATTGGCTTAAAGATGTTAAGTTCCCTGACGGTTTTGCTTCTAACATCTCAAGGTGTGTTGACCTAACAGAGTGTAAGTTAACTGGCCTGAAAAGTCATGATTATGCAAATAGATGGTTTCAATGTTCAAGCAGATAATGAACGCATTTTTTCGGATGATGACTCAGATTATGATTTTGATATAGACAACTGTTCAGAAGAAGGGGACCGCTTTTCATATGATGACGACGTTAGTTCGTCGGACAACACATCCGACAATGACTGAACGGTATTGGTATTTTCACTATCTCTTTTTTTTTTAGTTTTTGTTGTTGGTTCATATTCCAAATAATAATTACATATATTTACTGTTTTGATGCAGGTTAATGAGGTAGAGTCTGAATTGCGATTTTTTGTCTTACAGAAAATGAATTGTGGTTTTCTGTTTTGATGCAAGTTAATGATGTAGAGTTTGAACCTTAGTTTTCGAAATTGACCTTTTTGTTATGCAGTGTCTGAATTGCAATAATTTTTTTCTTTGACTGTTAAATTGTTGGTTACTGGTTCAGTTAAAACTTAGGCATCTTTTTCTTTCCAGCTTCATTTTTTTTGTAACAGGACTCGTGCATCATATATGAATGGCACCAATTACTCACTGATATATATCTTCATTTTTTTTTTAAGTTTTATATAGCCCAGCTTTATAAATCCTTCCCCTGTTTTAGCTCCACGTACATACAGGTTTGACAATATTTGAGATCAGTTTAAATTAGAGTCCAATTACAGTTTTAGCTCTACATACGTACAGGTTTGACAATATTTGAGATCAGTTTAAATTATCACTAATTTTGTGGAAATATAAAGTATCACTTACTTTGAAAAAATGGCAATGCATAGAGTGTGATGAAGAACGCGTTTCCCAATCTCTTTCCAATTTCCATGAACTTCTGGCAATTTTTAATTAGTGACCAACTAGGATGACTAATTTAGAATATGTCGCATAAAAATACATGGAGCAATTTCAAAGAAACAAGACTAAAAAGATCGCAACATTCAATGGGTGGACCATTTGAATGGAGTTCATTTGGAAAGTCTTCTTTTCGGTTATGAGTTGCTCTTGAATCAGATTGTGGCAGTGATTAATGGTGTTAGATGATTTTTGCTACATATAAATGAGATTTGCTTCTTCTTCTTTTTTTTTTTTTTTTTTCCTTCAAATTGAGATTCATTTTCATTTATACTTTTTTTTCTTCAAAAATGAAAGGGCATTCCGAGAGAGGTCCAAAGTTCAATTCTTAGAATGCCCCTGGTTTCCCAATTTTTTAAAGCAAAAAAAAGTATAAATGAAGCAAAAAAAAAAAAAAAACACTTCTCAAAAAAAAAATTTGAATATCAATGTCTTCGCAATCCCCACATAAAATAACGTAGTTATAATACCTTACCGTCATGGCTAGAAATCTTCTTTTTTTTTTGGCAACCATTAATGGCGTGGTAAAAATTATTGGAACCACGTAGCAAATAAATAGTGATTACTCTAAACCGACACACCATAGCAACAAATTTAACTTTTGTGGCTTGTAATTCAGATACCCATGCATCGTTAATATGATGTGAGAATAACCCGTTTTAAAACCATGAAAAAATAATCGTTGGAAAAAATAACACGGTAACTAGTTTAGTTTGGTGGTAATATGGCCACAAAAAATTCAATATCGATATCATCGCAATCCCCACGTGAAAAAAATGTAGCTATAAGACCTTACCATCATGGTTAGAAATCTTTTTCTTTGGCAACCATTAACGGCATGGTAAAAACTATCGAGACCCCGTAGCAAATAAATAGTAATTACTCTAAACCGACACACTATGGCAACAGATTCAACTTTCGTGGCCTGTAATTCATATATCCATGCATCGTTAATATGATGTGGGGATAACCCATTTTAAAACCACAGAGAAATAATCGTTGGAAAAAATAATGCGGCAGCTAGTTTAGTGTGGTGGATCTTTGGACACAAAAAAATGGAATATAAACGTCATCGCAATCCCCACATGAAAGAATGTAGCTATAAGAACTTACCATCATGGTTAGAAATCTTTTTCTTTGGCAACCATTAACGGCGTGATAAAAACTATCAGGACCTCATAGCAAATAAATAGTAATTACTCTAAACCAACATGTCATGGCAACGGATTCAACTTTCGTGACCTGTAATTCAGATACCCACGCGTCGTTAATATGATGTGGGAATAACCCGTTTAAAAACCACGAAAAAATAATCGTTGAGAAAAATAACGTGGCAACTAGTTTAGTTTGGTGGATCTCTGGCCACATAACCGAATTTGTTGTCGATATTAGTCTTACGGCCACGACCCTAAATAATCTAACACGAATCTTAAATGGATATTGCATTTCTCGCGTTAAAAAACGTAGCTAGTAGTACTCATCACCGTGACTATTCATGTTTATCTTGGTCGACAATCGATAACGTCATTTAAAACACTGTTTACCGTAGCGAATAAGTATTAATTACCCTAAGCCGATGAGACATGTCCAAAAATTAAATTTTAGTGGCCTGTAATTCAATTAACTACGAGACGTCAATCAGGCGTGGGAATAAGCTGGTTTCAGCCATGAAAATAGAAATGGGAATTTGGACAGATCAACATCTTGCAAGAGGTAGTATAATCCTCTTCTCTCTTCAGCTAGTCCAATCGTCTCTCATGAAGACAGGGACTGGAAAAAACAATAACCAGAGACCATAACATGACAATGAACATTTGATTTGGTGAGTTAACTAACAGAAATGAGGTTAAAATGGAAAGAAGGTACACAAAGTACATTATGCAAAATGAAAGTATTGAAAATCTGTACATAACCTATATGAGTAACTAAAATTGAGTTTCCATTAGGAAGTTTAACAGTAGAGTTAATGGTAGAAGTTATGGTTGTGAAAATAGAGGTGGAACAAACAATATGGTTTGTAGCACCCGAGTTTATTATCCACAGAGAATGAGCAGAATTGACACTAAAAACTGAGACATGTTGTGAGGAGAAAACCGAGTGACAGATGGACATACCTGACATGGACAAAGGTGATTAATCTAAATGAGAAGCAATATTCACATTAGCTTGATGAGAAGGTTGCTGTCCACAGTGAATTTTAAGTAACTGAATGAGCTGCTCACATTGCTCTTTCGAAAAATAAAATTGAGGCATAGGAGAACAATCTTTAGTCAAAGAAGAAACTTCAGAAGGCATAACATTGATCTGATTAGCAGAACCAGAAGCATTATTCTTGAAACCATTCACAGAATGCCCAACCTTATACCCAGGCATCCACCATGCAACTTATAGCATTTATCCACAACATGCCTAGTCATTCCACAATGACTACAAATGGGCTTGTCCTTGCGATAATTCCCTTGCTTATCAACAAAATAGGAGTTCAAAACAGACTTGCTCATTAGAGTAGTATATTCTGCAGATACATCAGAAACAGAGAAGGAAAGACCCTTTTGCCGCTCTTGAGCCAAAACCATGGCATAAACCTTATTCAAGGTTGGCAACGGATTGAGAAGCAAAATTTGCTCTCTAGTTTGTGCATAAGATTCATTTAAACCAATAAGAAATTGCATTATTTGTTTTTGTTGCTGATATTCCATTAAGGTTTTAATAGCACCACATGTGCAAGCCAGATTGCATGTGTAAATAGGTTGGGGCTTGAAATTCATAAGTTCATCCCACACACCTTTGATTTTAGTAAAGTAGGCACTTAAAGTCAACTGCCTTTGAACTAATGATGAAATTGATATCTGTAGCCGAAAATGCATGGGCCATTGTCTTCGGAGAACCTTTCTTTGAGCTCATCCCACATTTCCTTCACTAAATTGACTTAAAGAATACTACTGGTAATTTTCGGCGAAAGAGAATTCACAATCCAGGATAGCACCATCATATCGCACCAAATTCTATGAGCATGCATAGGACTCGTGGAAACTAGTTTGGAGAGAGTGCCATCAAACCATCAACAAAGCCAAATTTTTCTCTTAACTTCAAAAGCAATAGTCATAGAATGTTTCCAAGTGTTGTAGTTCTCACCAAGTAATAGTTGAGAAACCAAAATACTGGAGGAATGATCTCCATGATGAAGGTAATATGGATTCATCGGATAATCAATAATCTTTGAAGAACCGGAATTTGAACCCTTCAAAGCCATCGTAGCGCAGAAAGTGATCAACACCATCAAAGCTTGAGTGCAGAAGTGGATAGAAGAAGCTTTCAATGAAGCTTTGATACCATGTTAATAATGCACACTGAGTGTTTGATGAAATGTAAAGAAGAGACAGTGAGATGTTCTAGAGAGCTCTGGAAGAACTTGCGTCAATTCTTTATTCATTTCAGCATAATGAATAAAAGTTGTACAAGAAAGCTTTATAGCTCAAGACAAATACATAAGTGTGCTATGCACATGAGTAACTAATGAAACAAACTAACTAACTAGGTACAAACTGAGCAGTGAATATTTCATCAAGAAGATCTTTCCCTAAACACACTCTTAACAAAACTGATCTCAAAACATGGTCTTAGTTTTCTCTTAATAGTTATGCAATTGATTATTTTAATGTTGATCAAGCCTTTGGCTTAAGTTACATTGCCTATAGTTCTAGAGACATGAATATCTCTCTCTTTGACAGGAGTAGGAAACAGAGGTTATATCAATGTTTTTTTTCCAAGCCAACCGCATTTGAATATTGGATGCTTTTAATTCATTGGTCCAAAAATTTGAACTATCACCTTATCATACAAGGGTAAATGCATGTTGGGTTTGTATTACTAATATAAACAATAATGTAGTGAATTAATCTCAACCATTTAACTATAAAGTAGTGATTGAGATTTAAGAAATGTACCTTCTAAGAATACTTTGTTTATCTTTATTCAAGCTTCAATATAATCCATTAATTCCAATTTTCTCTCTTATTTTTGTCAACTCTTTGTCTCTAGTAAAATGTATGCATTTTTTTTCCATGTATACCTAATAGTAAAAGTATTCTAATGAAAGCTAAAGTTACAAAAATGGTCACCTTAAACCATTATAGTTTCCTTTGCAACTGTAAAGCTGTGCTTGGGATGCGATTAAGTTTGGTGACATTCCCGTCATATGTAATAAGCCATTGCCATCATTATTATTTTGACATACTAAAGCATTTTTCAAACAATATTCATCACTTAATATAAGGTTAAATATTTCATGTGGACAATGTAGTATAGTAAGAAAAAGCATGTTTTGTGATTTTTCATCTGCGATCCATAAGATATAACCACAAAATCATATCACCAAACTTAAAAATCCCATTCTTGATGGCAAGGATGATGGCAATGTCAACGCAACCATTATGCCATTGTTGAGAATTTAAATTTGAACTGATGTAGGAGACTAGGCAAAAAAGAAGTAGCCATAATAGAGAATACATCAACTTCATCTCACATAAATATTGCTTTATTTCTTCGTCAATAACCAAAAAAATGTCCAATTTATCAAGATGAAATTATAAACAGAAACAAAACATAAGAGAAGGCTAACTAAAGAAGCTTAAAAATTTTAATCAAGAAATGATATGGATTGGGGGATGAGATATAGATACCCAAGTAGCCATGAATAGCAAAACCCAAATACCAACATAGCTACTTGCCAAGTTTTTCTTGGTTTCATTAAATGAAAAGAAGTGGAATTGTTTTGGACATCTACTTGTACCAAAATGATATATTATGTCAGATCGATGTGGACATTTCAATATGAACTAGATGGTAATTTCATTTTCTCTTTTTTTTTCCACCTTTTTCTAGACTTTGATTAATTATGTATTTATAATGTTTAAGCATCTTAAAATATCCCAAGCAATTTTGGCCGAACTAATCTCTCTCATTTAAGAAAATGCATAATTGCCGCATGAAACGTGGATCACATGATGCAAAGCCATAGAATCTGTCTTGCTCCAAGCATGAAAAGTAGCTTCGTCATCTTCTTGTTTAGGAAGTTCTCTTGTTGCTTAGATAGTGTCCCATAGACCTTGAGCCATCAAATAATTTTTTTTACCAGAATATTTCCATCTACATAATTATCTTTGTCCAGAAGCTCAAGAACGGCAAAACACAATGGAGTCTTTATTTTCATGCTTAATCTGTGAATATGTCCAAATTATGTAGTACTTAATATAAGTGTACAATGAAAGACAATGGAAGCAAACTAGTATAATAGTAATAGAGATTGCTTCATGGACTTCCTTAAGCTACTTGTGGACCGTTTATTATTTGGTACATCATATTTTTGTGATAAAAAACTTATAGATACTTTTGCTGAGGTGAACCAAGATCTCAAGTATGGCAACACCAAATGTTCTTATGAAAGCACAATAACACGAACAATCAATTTATTAGAACTTGAACTTATTATTATAGTTTTCAACAGTAGCATTTTAGTTATCCACCTTGTTTTATTACCAGCTCTTCTATCATCGGGGTCTCCTCTTGTTTTAAATTGTTCAATTAAATTGAGTTACCAGCTTCAGGCACATAACTTACAAATTATTGCATCAATTACGAACCAAACCTCTTCCTTTTCTTATTACTTGAACGTACAGTCACTCCTTAGTTCAAAAACCACAATATTGATTGCTGTTATTTGTGTTAACAAAAGAGACATTTTCTAAACTAGGTAGAGTATTACCAAAACATCACTACTCCGATCATGCTAAAAACATTCTAATTGCACCCTAAAAGATTGTAGAAAAGAATTTTCTAACATTTTCACATCCAAATATCGAAGGATCAATTTTATGATTCATATGACACAAAATAGAAAATTGACTCCAAATATCCATCTTATAACAGGTAGACAATTAGACCAAAGGCTTACTTTCAAGAATGAGAATGCTCACGAATTCTAAAGGATTAGTGTAGTTCTCTCTATTACATGCACATTGATGATGAATAATAAATGAAAATCGAAGAGAGGGAGAGCAATAAAATTGAGACAAAGATTTAACGTGATTTGACAATATGCCTACATTCATAGGAAAGAGTAGTCAAAGATATTACTGTCACAGGTTAAGGTTACATCACAAAGTATTTATATGAAAACCCTAGATCTAAGCAGAGTCCACTTTGACCCCTCTCCCTAAAATCTTCAATACCTAGAGATCCAAAATAACATAAGTCATCTTTATCCGACACCTTACAAACGCGATCTACTTAGAAACCCAATTACAAAGAAAGTATATGATATTTTGGAGCCGATGGAAATTGGAGTAGAAGTAGTACATATGTTGGGAAGCTGCAACAGATCTAAAGTATATTCATCCATTCCTACTTTAAAGTAAAAAGGGATCCGAGATCCCATCCTACGATCTTCTAAAATAAAAAGGGGCAAAAAGAAAAATAAGTATATTAGTATGGACCAGACTCCTTTACAATACATAGGGTATTCCACGAGGAGAAATTCCTTCAATACTAGCCATTAGTTTAAAATTGAGGGCTATAAATTTGACACGTCATCAATTTGGGTGAAAAATTGAGAACAAAATGAAAAATGGCACTAACAGGTAACAAAGGTCATTAACGCCACTTCTATTTATTTTTATTTTTTAACTTTTTATTATCATTTTTTATTTTCTTTGACTTTGTCCTTCACACTTTCACACTTTGGTGCCAAAGAAATTAAGAGAGAACCATCTCCTAGGTCCCTTGCCTGACCTAGCACCACGCAACTCCTTCGTCTTCACCGTTTCGCTCATCATCAAGAACCCACAAAAGCCACCTCTCCTAATCCCAAGAAATGAGCTTTCTCCCTTGTTTTCTATGCCATTTGTTGTTGCTCTGCTTCTCTTCCTTCTTTTGTCGTGGTTTATCTAGCCAACTAAAGAAACCATTACAGGAAACAACAAAGTGTCTTCAACGTACAAATAATCCCTGAAAAGAAAAAAGTCTGCAAATTTTACAAAACAACAACCCAAACAAAACCAAAAGCTAGAAAATCTTCAGAAATAGAAGGATTATAAAGCATATTGAGATAAACATTCAGAGCTTCTTCTTTTTTTGGATATGCTATCTTGCGAAGGTAGGATTTTTCATATTTAGCCGTAATTTATCCCAACGAACGCAACCATTACAAGAAACATCAAATTTTTATCTTTTTTGCAACTCATATAGGAATCACTTGATGACTATACCATTTCATCTTATGTAGGAAACATCGGAGATTGTTGCTGCTGCATTTCTAACTCAGTATGATTAGGTCCCTTTTGTTGGCATTCTTTCATCAGCGTGGTTATAGTTTTAAGTTAACAATAACTTTTGCATTCTTTGTTGTCGTTCGATATTTGCTGTGTTTATATACAAAAGATGTGGTCCCTCTATCTATATGCACTTTTACTGAACATCCCATTTTCTTTCTCTCTATTGTGGTCGTTGTTTTTGTACTTAGAAAACTTAGATGTGGTCGTTCATATCCGACTTTCATTGAATGTGGTCCCTTTTTGTTTCACTATTCTAATTTGTTTTTATTTATCTTGGATTGTTTTATACTACACAACTTGTTGAATGAATTATCTTATGATGATTGTGTTGAATTTTTTCACATGAGAGGCGGTATTTAATTTGTGATTTCTTGTCTCTTTTGAGTTCATGCTTCTCGTATCAATTATGTTTTTAAGTTTTTTTTTTTAATGTTCTTTGAATAGTACTATGAGCTATCCCTCTCAAAAGCATAGATGACATGGATAATTGGATTCTTAAACTTGACATGAAATTCAATGCTTTAGAAGAAGCATGGAAGCATTGAGAAAATTATGGCGAACTAATGGGTTTTAGTGTTAGAAAGCATTTTATTAATAAAGTATGGCGGATGGAGAGTAAATCAAAAGGATTTGTATGTGTTAAAGAAGATGTTTGAAGATCATATAAACGAAATAGCATTACTCATCTTCCTCGAGACGATAGTGGCTCAGAATTTTTTTTTTTTTATAGTTTTAGATTCGGGCATTATCTTGTATAACGTGAAATAGTGGCTTAAAAAATTGACTTGGTTCCTTTTTTTCAATAGAATTAGCAACCTGTGATAGCATTACATCCTTTAATTTGAGAGTACAACTTATATTTAACCTTGATAATTGAGCCCGTTCAAAAAGATATGCAAAGCAACTTCAGGATGCAATGCTAACTAGCGAAATAAGTAACTAACAGTAAAAGTGTTGTCATTTATGACTGAACTATCACAAAAGATATGAGCATAACGTGTCCACCCAAATTAGTAAGTGTAGGGCAGGCATGATCAACGGATGATCTGAACTGTCAAACCATTTTCGTGCCGTCAATTTGTAGAAAATATGATATCTGCCTTTTTTGGGGCACTTTTGGTTTTTATCACCAGCTTACAATAAGTGAGGGATGCATTAATAAGTGAAGGATGCATGATTTCAAGTATCTTTGAGTAAGTGGAAAAAAAAATTGAAGGATGCAATGCTGCCAAGATCTGATGGTCTTCAACCAAAGGAAGAAGTAATAGTCCAATAACTATTTATTGAGATAAATCATTCAATCTTACAACATAAGTGTTTGATGAATCAAGCCTAATCAACCAGATGATTTATGACGTCTATTTGGAATTATTGCGCCCCTCTTGAAGACCAAAGACTTTCCTGCACAATAACAGACAAAAATGTAAGGGTGAAAACCAACCCCTTGGTTCGGTTTAAACCCCACGCTGACAACTGAACCGAGGTGCTCTATTTCTGAAAAACAAGGACTGACAATCGAGCCGAGGGGTCTCTAGATCGACCAGACTGACCCCAGTTGGCTTCGGTCAGTGTGAGCAAGAAATTAGGAGGAAAAAAAAAATAAGAGAGATGAAAATGAAGAATAACCAGAACTCACAGCAACATCCATAAAGGCACCAAGCACCAACAACCCTCAAAACTCAGAGCAACATCCCCAAAAACGACAAAGTCGCAACCATCCACAACCAATAACAACCAATAACACCAATATCGCGACAGCGACCATGGGGAGAGGGGAGGCTATGTCGGCAGTGGGGAAGGTGGGGGGGCTAGGGTAATTTGAGACGAAATGGAGGGGGGAAGGGTAACCAGGAGAGACATTAAAAAGGGAGGGGTGTGAGACCACGCCGTCGCACACCACCTAATTAAAAAATCAGCAAAATTACCTCGGGGCCCTCGGTTCGGCGCCTTAGGCCCCCAAAACCATGGGCCAAACCGAGGCCCTCGATTTTGGAATTTTTTAGGCCGACAACTGAACTGGGCTGTCCCAGAACTGGTCGGGCCCAATCGATTTCGGCCAGTTTGGGTCGACCCAGTAGGTTTTGGCCCAAATTTGTTCAGGCCTACAAAAATCCCCTTCACCAGGAATTAGATCATCTAATGATTAAGTTAGCTCCCTCTCTTATTTGTATGCTCTCAAATAATAATGAAATTCTTTCTTGCATTCAATTGTCTACCTTTTCCATTCTGTGTGAACTAGGCGGTTTATAGACTCAATACAGTACACTTGAACCTAGAGGGGGTGAATAGGTTCTTTTATATTCTTTTTCGATATTTCACTTTACTGCACACTTCACAAGAATATCAGCACGTTCAAGAACCTATAATCTTTATCAAGATTAATATTTATATGCAAAATCAATTAAATATTTGAAGCTATTAAATTTTTTATCAAGGCTTCAAGATATTCAACAAAACTGTCTTTTAACTTCAGACAATAATGGACAGTTTAATATCCAATAAGAATCAACACATTAACAATGTAAATTAACAACAATCACATCACACTTGACACACGAATTGGTAATGAAAAGAAACCTCTTGAAGAAACACTTCAAGAAAAAAAACTCTACGGCCCTTGTGGCCGGGAAATGTATCCACTAGAACGAGAACTCAGAATTACAAAGTGATCCGTTAGCAGTACACAAAACCTTGCTACTCTAACACATTGAATTTCTTACCAAAATCTTGAATTTGGTTCAGCAAACCTTGCTGGGACTAAGACCCGATCTCATCCATTCTTCATCTCTAACACCTTCACCTTCTGATCTTGAACGCAGTCTTCGTGAACCTCACTACAACTGCCACCAGATCAGTGCCATCCAAACCTGCTTAGGAACCAGAACTTTGGTAAACCGCTTCAATCGGTAATATTTGTGTTTGATCAACAAAGTCCTGATGGAACTAAAAAACAGGTACAGTCTTTCTGGTACGCTTTAGTCTTTATAGAGTAAACTAAGAAACAACAATAGATAGTTCTTGGAAAAGATAACAATGGAGCTTATACTTTCTCTAAACAAAGAAATGTAATTCTTGGGTATTTTCTGAGTGTTTGGCCAAATGGGAGAGAATGTTTTTTATACCTTAGGCTATTGAGGTGAGAATCATGAAATCAGTTAAGTTTGAGGCACTTCTAAAATAGTTAGAGGCGTTCAGGTTTAGCTTCCACGGTTTTGGTAAACCTCAGGCAAACTCTCTATAAATTGTGCTAACATAAAACATCTTGCGCTCCAGCTTCATGTTAACAAACTAGTAGACAGACTTCCCGTCATACTACACATCTTCAAGACACACTCATATGCTTGTTTGAGACGCTTGAACCATGCAATGCCTTCACTCTTAAATCTTCAGGAATATGACACAAATACAAACATGAAGTTTATGCCAACTAAAATTCATTTACATTGTGCTTACATCTTTTTATACCTATCTGTCCATTATCCTTTTCTTTTGGATTGTGTTCTTAACCATTCATACCACAGTCCTTGCGGACGGTTTTTTATCCATCGTGTGTAGTCAATCGCAGAGAGCTTTTCTTAGTGGATCGTTTACTGGGTTTGACGAATTCTATTTTATTGAATGCTGAATCTGATATACAGGCTTCTTACGTAAGGTTTTTTATGTAAATCCTAGGATTAAGGCAACCTAAGAGGGGGGTGAATTGGGTTTCAAAACTTTTTCGAAACTCACCCTTTAGAAAGTGTTTGCTAGCTACAAGTCTCACAAAGAAAAACGATTGCAATAAAAGATTAAACACAAGAATATATATTGCAACTCAAATAGAGAAATAAAACTTAGAACAAGAAACTAGTAGCACAATGTAAGAAGATAAGGGAAGAGAAGCAAACACAAGATTTTTAGGTGGTTCAGCAAACCCGCCTACATCCACCCCTCAAGCTCCTTTACTGAGCCTTGAGGTTTTGTCCACTATGTTCCTTCAACCAAGGGAGAGCTTTCCTTACACTTGAGCTTGAGAAACACCTCTTCAAGCCTCAAGAACGAGTTTGAGAACAAACCTCTCCAAACTCCTTCTTTTGATGAACAACCCTCACCAAAAGGAAACAAGAGAATCACTCTCTTAAAAGTGTATAGGGATGAATGAAAATGCCCACTAAAACTCCCTTGATGGAGTAGATGTTACAATGAGAAATTTCTATCTCTTAGGCTTCACACAATAACAAGGATGTGAAAGTGTTGATTATGTGTGAATGATGTTTAAACAAGGATTGAAAGGTTTTATATCACTCTTAGCCTTAGTAAAATGATTTTGGTCGTCAGCAATTTTTAAAATGCATAGGAATGCTTTATATAGGCCTCATAAGAAAAATAGCGTTAATAGTCGTTGGGAGTCGAGCTGTCAAAAACTCACGACGAACCGGTCGACCGCTGAAGGTTTACGTTACCCAATGGTCATAATGTCAGAGGTCAGAACGGCTCTTTTCTTCATTTTTCAAACTAACCGGTCGACCGTTTCACCAGCGGTTGACCTCCTCAACTTAAGCACATGATCCGGTTGTTTTAAAAACACGATTTTGACCAACTTAAAATACCCAATTTTAAGACTAACTTCCCATAAGTATAAAAAGGTTTGGGAGTTTAATTGAGATATTTTGAAGCCATTAAAACATTTTTAAATCTAAAACAGTTCATGCAAGTTTTGAAGAAATATACAAGTGTGTGGTTCAAATCCTTGTTAAAGATGAAGTCTTAGAGTTACAAAGATTACCCTAGCATCTTGAGTCTTCACTTTAAGAGCACTTCCATTGAAGGGGATGTTGCTTGATCGCTTCGTGCTCATTTTGGATCCGCTTTGCTTCACATCTCAATTACCTCTATTGTTATCATCAAAACATTGATTGTGACTAAAAGCCAACATTTGAATTGGGCTTTAATGGGCCTTTCAACATTCAATGGGACTAATGAATTTTAGGGCGTGTTCGTTTGTAAAAGTATTCTAGAATACAATAGGATTCAACAAAATTTACAAAATAAACATATAAAATTCAAAAATTCATACACAAACACCAATACCTTTTACAAAATCTCCAACAACTTTTCACACAAACTCCAATACTTTTTTAAAAAAAAATTATAACAAATATTCTCTCTCCATACTTTTTCACCTAACTCCAATATTTTTTATTAAACAATTACATCAAATCATCTTTCTACACCTTTTTACAAACTCCAACAAAAATTAAATATCTTTAAAACTTTTCACCAACTTTTACACAAAAACTTATAAAACTCCAATCTATATAAATATTCACAATTCTATCAAAATACTAAAAATTTTACAATTTTTTATAAAACGAACATCCCCTAAGGACAGTTTCCATCATATAATAAAGTATATCTTTTGTTTCTAGCTCTTTGAAGGGGATGTACATTATAGGTTAGGACAGTTTCCATCATATATAACGTATATCTTTTGTTTCTAGCTCTTTGAAGGGGATGTACATTATAGGTTAGGACAGTTTCCATAATCCGTTGGCTCTCTTTTACACATCTCCATCAACTTCAAAATAAAACCTACATCTACATATATTGAGAGTTCATAAAATTGTAAACAACCGGCCTTGTAAAATCTGATTAAAAAAAAAAAACTAGCACACGGTAGGAAATTGTAGTTCATCTAAATCTCAATTCGAACAAAACTTATAATAATCCAGCTTTTGATCAAATACCACCATATATACAGAAAAGAGAGCAAGCCCTGTACCGAGGTGAGCAGTTTTATTTCATTCGTTTTGGCAGCTACTGATATTTCACGTGACCTTTGTGTACTCTAATTTTCAATCAGACCATCTATAATACTTATATTTTAACTTATCCAAAAAAATAAAAAACAAAAAGTGTGCAAATTGTAACTTAAGAAGTAAAATCTAACTACAAAACAACAAATTAGGATGATGAATGTAATGATTAACAAAGGCAAATTAAAAAAAAAATTCCTCCAATATTTCATAACGTACTCTTTGTACTGATATTCGAAACTCAAATTTAGGTAATTAGAGACCTTTGGGACTAGCAAAGACACTCTCGCTAAATTAAAAAAGGAAAACTAAAGACAGAGAATGCCACAAATAAATATCAAAGAGGAATAGTTGGATCTCTCTTACAGAGCGTTTATCTTATGACCAATGAAGGAAACTTCTTTCATCAACTGCAAGATAGAGATGAGTTTCGTGGAACAATTTGAGAACTTTAACAAGAAATGACTTAGAAACAAGAGAGAAAGCTCATTTCCAGGGATTAAGAGCGAGTGGCTTTCGTGAGTTCTTGATGGTGAGCGAAACGCTAAAAAACGAAGGAGTTGCCAGGTGCTGGGTCAGGCAAAGAGACCACGGAGATGGTTATCTCTTTCTCTGGCACAAAGTTTGAAGGACAAGCCAAAGAAAATATAAAATAATAATAATAACAAAAGGAAAATTAGAAGAGGCATTAGTGGCCTTCGTTGCCCCTGTTAGCGCAACTTTTCATTCCGTCCTCAATTTTTCACCCAAATAGATGACATGTCAAATTTATAGCCGTCAATTTCAATCTAACGTAGCATGCTACCCCCCATGATCGCATTCGCGGCAACGACATCTCCACGAATATTCCAATCCTCATCAGTCCACACCCTGAGTCGATCAGCATACGACTAGTACTGAAAGAATTGCTCCTCGCGTAATATCCTATGTATTACAGAGGAGCCTCAAGATTGGCGACTGACTGTCTTAGCTGCCCTACCAAACTCACCGAGTGGTATCCGAAGTGTATGTACATGGACTCCTAGACTACTCCCCCACACCCCCTCCTCTCTTTTGCCTGAGAAATTGTTAAATACTAGTTTCATGTCTGCGCTCCTTGTCATTCGCATCCAAGTGAAAGTACCTGAACAGTGCACGAGGTTTCTGAATGAAAAGAGCGGTTTCAGTGGCAAAAACGATAATTCTGCTACAAAAAGTTTCAGGTCTTGGCCTGTGGATTTCAAGACCCGACATTGCCCTGCCACTTGGCGGCAGCAGGACATGAAAGGGGCAGATCTCCCCCATGCGAAGTGAGGGTGAGTGCGTTTAGAGAGAGAGATTCTCTAGTCCTTTATGCAACTTATCTTCATGTGAAATATCAAAAGAGAGTAGCACTGAATTCAACAAGAAGCAGGAAAAGAGTTAAAAAAACAGAGCCCCAGAAATGGCAGAGTAGGACACCACATAAAGGACCTGAAAGTCTTCCAAAACCTGATCCTCTTCTAAAAGAAGACTTTAACTAGTTGAACTATAACTCATCCCTGCCAGAATAATAATGGCGGAAAACACTGGAGAAGTCCCTGGCTTCGTGGCCATCCTTGCATACCTGTGTATATCTGCAGCAAATAATTGGTTCATCTTCCGTTATCATGGCTCAACATATCATGTTTGATTAGTAGTTTCAAGCTTCTTCCTTTAGTTTCAGGGAGATAACTTATTTTTCATGGGAATCCATAGGTAAAAAAACTGATGCTAAATGAAAAATGCTTTCACTAAGTTTACCTCTTCATATTGATGTAAACACAAACCTAAACCAAAATTTTAAGCCAGTATGTTTAGGTCTGTTAACTTCACATCAACCCCTCAATCTAGTTATTACTATCCAATATTGAATACAATCATCTAACCAAGAACATCGCTCATGCAAATAATCCACCATATCTCTAATCTCACGAGTGAATCTTCTATTGTGTATCGTTGAGCTATAGCCAGCCCTTCCCTTTGAACAGAAGTCTTTTCCAGATAATCCAAGCATCACATGTTACATCAAGTCTAAAGTTCACCAGTAGAGTGTCTTTCGTCAACCAATGAACAAAGCTAACTTGGGAGTCACCTCACACTATGGGAGCCACCTCCAACAGACACGCACTACCACCTCGACACCCAACTACTCTGAAGTCCATCACTGGAACCATTTACATAACCATTAGCAGAGCTAACATAGCAATCACTATCACTCTAACATGGGAGCCACCAACAACACATACAAATGCTAACCATTGACTGAAACCCCTTGACGGGATTTGGTTTGTGGGAGTCGACTGTTGATTGTTGGGAAGTTGCTTTATAAGGGCTTATATTAGTCTCATATCCGTATCCAAAGGCTCATAAATATTATGTCAACTCTCAATCTTGTGACTGGTACCCAATGTGGATTCAACCATCCAATTAGTCATACCACTCACGTGAATATGGAATGTGAACTTTTATACCTTGTACTACAAGCAACATCACTTTTGAAGATGAGGGAAACTAAGAAGTTTGAGATGACAGACATTTTAGGAGATGGACCTCATTAAGCAGAATCAGATTATCGGAATTGGATAAGCCTCCATGAGGATTGACAAATTAAAATAATTGTCTATCCCCTAAATACCCACGATTGACGGACAAGTCTTGCCTAACATTTACACCCTTTTACCAAAAATATAGCTGATTACCTTTTTGACTGCCATGGCCTGACAGAAAACCAAGATTTGGTATGGTTGGTAGTTTTACTGACAAGTAGAGGCTCGCACCATTACCTTAGAAACCTGTTGTCTTCTTCATGAATGACATAAATATTATGTATCCAAAGCTATGCTGAAAGTTCAGGCAATAAGTAGCAAGGAGTTGAGTTGAGGATGTATTATTATAAGTATTCAACACAAAGTGATAGTTAAGCGACGTGCCCAGTGTTAACAGTATTAGGATAAATCTTATTTTTGTAAACCTCACATATGAGGCCAGCTGCGATGACCCTTTCAACATCAACTTTGAATAATCAACCTCCCAGACCATGATCAGATGCAATCTTCCTTTAACGTTATATCTTTCTTCAATTTCCACTATAACCTTAAAAAACAAGTTCTTTTCATGTTCTCAGACAATTGCCTACTTATTTTTGTCATCCTTTCTTTGATCACGTGTTAAGCATACAGCAGAGAGATAAATATGATAATTGAACAACATTTGATAATGGGCATCATTATAGTTAATCCCAAAGTTTACTGTGATTGCTAAATTTAAACTTAGGGTGGTTATTGCAAATAAAGATAGAGATACAATGAAAGGCAACTTTATACAAATTTAAATCAAGTGTGGGGCAATGTTTACTTAGGCTCAGAAGTTCTGTATGTCAAGGCAAGAGGACTTACATCTCTAGCGCTTGGGAAGTGAAGGGGCATTTTTGACCAACGTCTTGGGCTGATGCAGCAGCAAGTTTCAGGTCTTTAGCCTGCATTTTCCAAGACATGTAAACATCAATGCTCAATTACTCGTGGTTAGTACACCAATCCACAGATTATTGGAAGAGAAGTTAAAGATCATTTGTCAGGCATGTTTCAAACAATTACTTATTCACGGAGATCCAAGAGTATTGTTCTCCTGGAATACACAGTCAACAAATGCTGCATTGGTTGATCACATGAATTAGATATATTCATTACCATATCACACAAAGGTTAAGTTACCCGCATAATGAAATGAAATGAAATTGACCACTAAATCATCCTACAACACTACAGAATCAACCATGAAATTAACAGAGAACTACAACCTTCCACAAAAGTGAAACATAATAAAAAAAATATTAGAAATGGTTAGTTGACACCTGCATGACATCGAGATTAGTAATTTTGACACTGCTATTGTCGTATGGGAGCACATGGCATAATATAAGAGCAATCTATAATACCTGTCAAAGTTACAAAACAGTCTGCTATATTATGTATACACACACATGAACACAACACATATCTCTTCCTCTCTTTTCTTGTTCTCTTTTTTCTTTTGTTTTTTTGTTTTATAGCCATTCCTATTTCTCTACATACTATTAAAATGCACTTGTGTTTTCTTTTCTTGGGTGCCAAAGGGAGCTAAAAACGTATGTATTAGATTTATGATGTCTTCCACAGAGAGATCAAACAAACATAAGCACTTGTATTGACCATATGAACTCAAGCACTGTTGCGTAATGAATGAGGAATATAGGTGAGATAATACAAAGTCAATATAATAAAAGATGAACCAACAAGACTACTTGACTCATCTTAGATCTTAATAAGCCACATCTATAGCACACTTGTGCAATTGAAAACAAAGAGCTATATCTTGACGCATTAACACAAAAGTCATTTTCACATCCCATCCAAGTGGCGGCCCACTGGATAAGGTAACCTCCTCCCAGTGATGGAGCGTGTGACCATGTTTTCTACATTATAGTGGGGGGTAGAGTAGTATCAAGTTCAAACTTAGGACCATAGCTCTAAGACATGTTAAATCACCACTTGCTGAAAAGCTTAAGCTAATAGGAAAGTGTAGGATTTAATTTCTTAAATCAGCTTCTCTAAGATTAATGATACCATAATTTCAGAAGCAACAGTGTTAACTCACCATAAGCTTAGATGCAAACCCACCGTCATAATTCCTTGAAGAAGGTGCTTCGTCCATCACGCCAGGAACTGGATTGTAGCTGTCACTGTCATTTGCTTGTCCTTAGTATATAAACATCAACTGGCCAAGGTAAGATTCAAAATTTACTTAAATTGCAGCCACAACCAGATAACACACCCCCTTGGGGGAGAGATTCAATTATAGTTACCTTCTATATCTCTCAATACAACTATTGATTTGTGATATCTCATGCACTAACAAATCTACAGTTGTGATATGTTTCTGAATGTGTGACAATGTTGTGCCTGATGTATGTTCTTGGCCCAGTTTTCAGTAACATTACTCTTGGTAGTTATGTTTCTACCAGGAACTCCCCCAAAATTTTTGGCTTATTCAAGCACTTTCCTGCATGACCTACTTTTTTGTTCTTTAAGGAAGAGCTAACATCTCGATTCACATTTTGTCACATTAAGGTTGTCTTTTAGCACAAGCTTCATAAGGTTTAGGGTGCTGGTGCTTCACTGTGGTTTTCTTCATAGGATAGTATTAAATCACAGCAACAGTGAGTAGTAAAGAAGTTCTACATACCTACTCCAACAGCGAGCACTCGAAGAGTTGAATACTCTTGTTAGAGTACTAGCAGCAATTCCCAGAGACTGACCAAGAGCAAGGGCTTCTGAGACACCAAGCATACTAACAGCCATTGCCAAATTATTGCAGATTTTTGCCGCCTAACCAAAAACCATGCTCAAAAGTGTCAAATACTTCTACAAATTCTGATCAGCTGAGCACATAGGTTCAACAACTAGCTGAGGACAATATTTCCTTCACTATTACACATGAAAGAGCATGCTCATGATGATTAAAGAGAATGAAACCTGAGAAGGATGTTATCATCATAGACAGGATCCCTTTTGGACCCTATTTTGATTCCAACACATATTTGGTAAGCCTATTTGTCAAAACAGATATAGTTTGATCTTTTCTTAAAACTTTACAGCGTCCCCAGTAAGCAACATTTGCAACATCTCACTCGTGAATGATAAAGAACATTCATCTTAAATTTGATCGACGTAAATTTTTAATTCGAATTACAGTTGAGACTAGGGTTGCACCCATTTGAGTCGATAAGGTTGGACATGTTTAATTCAGCTTATCATCCATCTGTTATTGCAAGGACATGAAAGAAACCTTGCTATCCAAAGAAACATGTCATTATGTCCGTGCAATATAATATTTAAGCAGTAGCATATAATCTTTCCAAAACACATGAAACAATCAGTGTTATATCGGCAATGAAAAACACGACGCAGAGTAGCAGAGTATGTTAAACTACGTCAGAGAATTTCTAGGTATACAGACCTAACTAAACTCTAGTGATCACAATCTCCATTGCCACATGCTCACCAAAAACCAAATCTCCATTGCCACATGAATGAGACAATCAAACATTGATGCAGCAAAGATAATTCTGTCAGTGTCCATTTCTAAGATTAACCCAACCTTTTACACTTCTGCCACATAAATAACACTTTCTTCATCAATTCTTCTAAATATTGAAACATGCTATATATGACGTAAAGTTGTTCTTTGATATGCACAACAAATTTGTAGGATTCATCGCTCAAAGGTGTCCATTGTGACATGCAGTTCTCCATAGAAAGATTGGAAAACTAAGCATGGAAACAAGTAACACCCACAATATAAAAAGCAGCATAACTGCAATATACGATCTTATTGTTTAATAATATAACTTTCATCACGTCCTATCCCAAGAATGCACAGTGACATCTATTATTCTTTGTTACTTCAAGTTACTCAGAAGACAGGTAAAATAAGGTCACCACCCTAATTTGCCAAAGTTGTTGCAAAACCAGAAAAAAGGAAGCAGTTTTTCGTACAGCCTGCTCATAGTGCAGGTCCCACTTCTCTTGAAAGGGAAATGCACCAAACTGCTTTAACAGTGTTTACTGGGAGTCCGTAATTATTTCCTCGCATCAATTAAGATGGAACTACTTTATATGAATATATCAACGGAACCAAAACAAAATGGAAAAGAAAGTTGCATCTTCAAGTATGTGTGAGGACTTACCGAACCATTTCCCGCTTCCCCACAATATATTGTGTTTTTGCCCATTGAAAGAAATAAGGGTTTTGCAGCAAGATAAGCTTTCTCAGACCCACCAACCTGCACAAATGCTAGCCCTTAGTTCATAAGGTGAGTATTAGCATAGTACAAAACTTTGGTGCCATCAACCAAATAGGAACTTCCTAATCACTAGTACCAGACACTTCCATTAGCTACCCAAAACCACCATTTTTAAATAAAGAAATGAACTCCGTAAAAACAAAATTTAATTCCAAACAATAAAATATAGCCATGTAAAAATGATTTAAGCAATGGAGTGACAAATTAATAGCTTTGAGAGGGCTTAGAATCAGAGACAGTGCAGTTAAAATCTATACTAAAAGCTGACAAACTTTATTAGACCTGCAATTTAATAATGGGCTTAATTAATTTGCCAGTCTCTATGATTTAATTTTTTCCCCAATTTGGTCCCTCGATTTTAATTCTTCCCCTACAAGCCATTAGGGTTAACTACTTGTGCCAAGAAAGTCTTTCAATCTAAACACGGATCACAAACAAGGCACATAGGCATATTTCGCTAACGAAAAATGTGTCACTATTACGTGACCTAGGCTGAGCAAGTCTAGATGTTGACTGATAATTGATGGTGACGTGTTTTCCATTAGCTAGTAAGCATATTTTGTCAGTCGCAATGCTGAGATTGGACGGAAGGACTTTTCGGAACAAGTAGTTAACCCCAAGTACTCGTAGCGGAAGAATTAAAACTAAGGGACCAAATTGAGAAAAAGTTAAACGACAGGGACTAACAGCTTAAATATGACTACGTTAAATAACTCTACAGGAGAAATTCATCTTGTTTTGCATATAGCCAAAAACAAGAAACAAAGCTCAATATCAAACTTAAATCAGTACCATATTCAGACCAGCATCCAATCCTCACCTGCTATACGAACTTATATAACAAATCAAAGCCCAAAAATAGCTATTTCCAACATGTTGTTCCACACTCCCAACCAAATGACTTGTAATAAGTAGTTAAAAAACCGAGATGGATCACTATGAGAATAAGTTCAAAGTCTTTACTCTAAGTAATCCTCATTTCAACCCCCCCAAAAAAACCCCAATTTTTAGGCCATAATCAGATCAGGAAGAATTAGATATCTTCACTTCAAAGGTAATAATACCATGAAAGTTAGTGTCCCAGCTTCTGCAGCCAGCACGCCTCCAGAAACAGGAGCATCCAACATTACAGGGGTCTCCCAGTGCTCTACAAATTAAACAATCCGTCAGTCCAACAACAAAGAAGAAAAAGGACCTCGACTAAACATATCTAGAGAAAAAACTACAAGATCATGTATCAAATCCAACCCAATAGAGTGATCCACAGCATTGAAGTAGGGCTAGATTTGTGGTGCACAATCATGAAAGCGCTAATTTATGAATACTTGATTACATAGTGGATGCAGCACTCTTCGATTCTGTATTTGCTTACTTTTTCTCTTTTAAACTGATACTTGGTTTATATTGTGTGCCTTCTTAGTCGACAAATTTGGTACCTTTAATATATATATTGAAAGTTATTTCTCTTCCCCATAGTCTGTTTGCACCATATTAGCTTACTACTTAAGCAAGTCAAGTCAGTTTCTGTAGTTTCTTTTTTCAACTTGGTATCAGAGTGTCACTGGTTCTAAGACATAGGTCCCTTCACAGGATTGTATCTGAATTTGCGTAGTTATAGTTGTCCTAGTGTGTTTCACATGTTTATACTTCTGTAACTCTTCATTATGTAATTCGAGTTGTGATTCCCCCTGGGGAAACAACACCAACAGTCATCTGCAAGCACAGACAAGACAAAAACTTAGAAGTGGCAAAATTATTATACCCCAATTGACAAACTAACACATATAATGTCAGAGGAAGCATGACAAATGACTTCCCAGGAAATAGAAAAAAAAAATCATGACAAATGAAAAGCTGGCTAGTCAAGTTTAAACAGTCTGCTTAGTACTTGATTCACTGGTTTTACCTTTCTTTTCCTTTAAAGTGCATTTAGATACAGTCACAGAAAGCTTTCTCGATGTTTGTGGATCAATTGTAGACGAATCTATTAATAACCATGGTCTTAGGAGATTTCCACTTTGAAGCAAACCATTTGGTCCGGTGAAAACATCAAATACCTACATAAATTCTATTGGTAAGTTGATTCTGATACAAAGACCAAATAAAAAAATGTCCATTATGATGTTTGCAGAGTTAATTGCAACAACCTTGGAAGTAAGAACCATGATATACAGGTATACAAAACCAATTCAAACCTATACCTGATTTTCATAAATGTAGCGAACTATCAAATATTTGAGCTGGTGCATGAGAACAATTTCTAATGCACTGATGAAGATGTTTGATGAGCATTAATGGAACTCAAACGATGGGGACTCTTTTAAGAAAAGTAAATTCTGCTTGATATGTTTTAATAATTGATAACCAATAGTCCAATCCAAACCACAAATGACTTGGTATGAGTTCCATAGAAGCAGAGCTGATAGGTACTTGAGAGCCAGAAGTTGTGGGATTTATACTATATCATTTCCTAGATATTTTCTATAACTCAGATCAATAATATCATCTGCATCTTCTAATGTGCATTGCTAATGTCATACTTTATTCCAAATAACCAACCAGGCCTCATCCAGTTACACAGGAATCACACAAGAAGCAACATGTGTGCTGCTGATTTTTACAAGATAAGGAACATAGACAATCAAGAAAAGAAGTGGACAAGAATAAGTAGATCCTCCAACCTAAGCAAATAGGTCATAAAGGGAGGCAGAAGTACTTACTATCACAACTAAGATGGATGCATCCTTAATTCAATGCACTTTTCTTACTTTGTTTACATAATCAATTACCATCAATGCACATAGATTGGAGTAGGTACAGAAGCTGAAATGAAGCTTTGTACAGTCCACTCAATACGGGAATAATTATTACGCTCATAGTTCACTTGTATATCAAGCAATTATGTATTTATGCACGTATGAGATCTGAATATTTGAGAAGTCTATTGTCTGTACTGCAAAATATTTGAGTATGCCTAAAACCAAAACCAAATCTAAACTCCTGTTCCAAATATAGCTAAGATATTGTAGAAAGAAAAGCATAAGAAACACAAATGGACATGGCTTCATGAAATTGCAAAGATCTATACTTCTCTTTTCTTTTGCCAGCACTCACAAAAAAAGATATTGCGGATCAGCAGAATTTTAATTTGGATGTGGTCCAAAAGCACAGAATAAAGCAGTGATAGGGTATCAATAATAAAATCATCTTCAGTGGTTTAGTGGGTTTTTATGAGATAGTGCCACCAACTAGGAAAATTGGCAGATTTAATGATAATAGGCCTCCATTAAGCATCAGTAATGAGACCAGACCATTGGCAATGTTTAACGATAAAATTACAAGAACATACATTAAACAAGCTCCCAAGTGCTTGCCATCAGCTATGAATACAGTTAAGGAGATGAAACTATAGTTAGGATATAACTAAAAACTAGTAAATAATCTCAAGGTTTGAGGAGGAGCCAAACTTAACTAAAGTATGTGAAATCCAAGTGGGATAGAATTAAAATTATGCAATATTGATAGTGACTAAGAAATGAGTTAATGACCTCTAATGGAAAGGAAACTGGATTAGACACCACAAGGAAAGGAACCATGAAAGAGATGATCTTGAAATAAAGTGATGATTTCACATAACACCCGATGAATGCAATGATAAAATAAACATATTGGAGAAGATGAAGTTCTAACTTTTAGATGAACCATGCATGATAGAAGACCATGGCACTAAATGATGCAAATAACAGAACAGACTTTCTGTATAAAAAGAGAAAAACAGAGGAAATGATAAAAGTTGTATGAACTCACATGAGATGAAGAAGGCAGCATTGTAATTACAACATCACTTGCTTCTGCAACTTCAAAAGGTGTTTCTTTTCCAACTCCCATGTCACAGAACTTTTTCAACGTATTACAGTTTCTGAAAAAAACAAAGCATTTGCATTAATGATATATTATAGATGTGCATGGTTAGAATTTGATGATATTTTCTATAACTCAGATCAATAATATCATCTGCATCTTCTACTGTGCATTGCTAATGTCATACTTTATTCCAAATAACCAACCAGGCCTCATCCAGTTACACAGGAATCATACAAGAAGCAACATGTGTGCTGCTGATTTTTACAAGATAAGGAACATTCAAGAAAAGAAGTGGACAAGAATAAGTAGATCCTCCAACCTAAGCAAATAGGTCATAAAGGGAGGCAGAAGTACTTACTATCACAACTAAGATGGATGCATCCTTAGCACTTTTCTTACTTTGTTTACATAATCAATTACCATCAATGCACATAGATTGGAGTAGGTACAGAAGCTGAAATGAAGCTTTGTACAGTCCACTCAATACGGGAATAATTATTACGCTCATAGTTCACTTGTATATCAAGCAATTACGTATTTATGCACGTATGAGATCTGAATATTTGAGAAGTCTATTGTCTGTACTGCAAAATATTTGAGTATGCCTAAAACCAAAACCAAATCTAAACTCCTATTCCAAATATAGCTAAGATATTGTAGAAAGAAAAGCATAAGAAACACAAATGGACATGGCTTCATGAAATTGCAAAGATCTATACTTCTCTTTTCTTTTGCCAGCACTCACAAAAAAAGATATTGCGGATCAGCAGAATTTTAATTTGGATGTGGTCCAAAAGCACAGAATAAAGCAGTGATAGGGTATCAATAACAAAATCATCTTCAGTGGTTTAGTGGGTTTTTATGAGATAGTGCCACCAACTAGGAAAATTGGCAGATTTAATGATGGCCTCCATTAAGCATCAGTAATGAGACCAGACCATTGGCAATGTTTAATGATAAAATTACAAGAACATACATTAAACAAGCTCCCAAGTGCTTGCCATCAGCTATGAATACAGTTAAGGAGATGAAACTATAGTTAGGATATAACTAAAAACTAGTAAATAATCTCAAGGTTTGAGGAGGAGCCAAACTTAACTAAAGTATGTGAAATACAAGTGGGATAGAATTAAAATTATGCAATATTGATAGTGACTAAGAAATGAGTTATTGACCTCTAATGGAAAGGAAACTGGATTAGACACCACAAGGAAAGGAACCATGAAAGAGATGATCTTGAAATAAAGTGATGATTTCACATAACACCCGATGAATGCAATGATAAAATAAACATATTGGAGAAGATGAAGTTCTAACTTTTAGATGAACTATGCATGATGGAAGACCATGGCACTAAATGATGCAAATAACAGAACTTTCTGTATAAAAAGAGAAAAACAGAGGAAATGATAAAAGTTGTATAACTCACATGAGATGAAGAAGGCAGCATTGTAATTACAACATCACTTGCTTCTGCAACTTCAAAAGGTGTTTCTTTTGTGGCAACTCCCATGTCACAGAACTTTTTCAACGTATTACAGTTTCTGAAAAAAACAAAGCATTTGCATTAATGTATATTATAGATGTGCATGGTTAAATTTGATGAGAAGATCCCTATTTAAATAGTAGCTTATAAGGGCTTCACTGGCATGAATCACATGTTCACAGCCAGGGGCTAATCCAAATGTGAACTTATGGGGGCACCACACTTCAATGGCACAAGTTTTAGGGGCGTAGTATAAAAAAAATATGACAAAACAAAGCCCAAAACTGAATTGTTTTCCTTGATTTTGGGGTGGTGGGGGCCACAGCCCCCACTAGCCCCCCTTTGGCTTCACCCCTGTTCACCACCCTCCAATTGCATAGCATGAATAGATTATAGAACATAACGATTAAGACTCTAAAATATCTGATCGTTTCTTATCCCAAATGTGAACAAGTGTACAAATTGAAGTCCAACAAACTGAAGAACTCAAAGTGCTCATTTCAGGAAGAGTAAAGATTAAAATACATTACATGTCATGAACAGCTACGTTGTATCCAGCCTTTAAAAGATTATTCACCATTCTGGAGCCCATATTTCCAAGGCCTATGAACCCAACACTCTGCAATATATCCATGGTTTTAGAAAGTTTAAATCAACAGAAATGTGACTTAGAATGTTTAAATCTTCAGAAATGTGACTTATAAAGTTAAATCTGCAGAAATGCTTCACAATCAGAAAAAACCAACTAGGAAAAATGATAAAAATTTACCCAATTCAGAGCTTAAATACCTCAGAAGGCCACAAGATAGAACATCAAATGTTTTCAAATATTCAAATGTTTTCTAACAGGGAATAAATGCCTTGTAATCAAGATTGTTGGATAACTGCAAACAATTGCAGAAGTAAAGCAAGATTGTTGAATTTCAAAGCATTGAAAATCTAACTCGATCATCACTTTTGCAGAGGTTGAACTCCTACATGATGTTTTTGAACTTCAAAGCACTAGAAAATCTAACTCGATCGACACTTTTGGAAAGGTTGAACTCCTACATGTAAAATCACTACTTATCTGATCATCACGTGGAATATTTAATTGAAATAGGAGTAAGGGGTAGAGTCAAGGTTAGAACTCAGGACCTGCTCTGATAGCATAAGAAACCACCACTTATCCCAAAAACTTAGAAACCACCGCTTATCCCAAAAACTTAAACCGATAGAAAGAGGTTGATTTAATTATTTATTTTATATTTCTAACACATTGAATAAGTGAACGGACTTTCTACCTTAGAAACATCTCCCCTATAAAGTTTGAACTACAAAAGAACGTGAAGCAATAATGTTCACACTGAAAAGTGTTCCATTCCTACGGAATAAACTAGCTCCTCATTTGCGCATGAATCTGAAGGCATCTATATATGGATGATTATGAATAAGCACATAAGAAAAGACACAAAGCGACTATATTCTAAAGTACCCCCATACATATAACCAGAATAAAAGTTGTCAACACAAAAGCTAGCCAATCAATTCTCTCTCACACGTATAATCGACAATCAACATATATAAGATTAAGAATTTGAATTTAAGAGCCCAAAGGACCCAAAACCAATGGTTTCAGAAATGGGTATGTTAAAGATGTTAACAAGCCAAGGAGGAGAAGAACAAGAAGAAGAAGAAAAGAAAGCTCACCTCAAACTGGGATGAGCAAAAAGGGCGTACCGGAGCGGAATGAAAGTGAGGGTATATGAGCTCAGGTTTGCACTTGAACAAAGAAGACAGTGATCTCAACCTGCAAATCGCCATAGTATCTCCTCCGCTACGTCGAGATGATAACAGCTTTAGTCACTCTCGTTAAACTATTGACTAACAAGATAACGAGCGACAAAAAAAGACGTAGGTGTTTTCTTTGTCGCTATCTTGCCAGCTCTTTTGTTTTGTCTTGTTCTGCGGGGTGGAAAGAATCCAATAGCACGGTATGTCAGATTTTTTAAGGGACCATTTTCTTGTTTATGTAAAGGACGCCATAATCTCTCCGATTTTTTTTATTTTTAAATTAAACTCACTAAATTTGAACTGTTTAATATAGTGGTGTTTATTTATAAAATTTTAACATAATAAAATAATTATAATATAATTTTTTTTTATTAAATTATTATTTTTTATTATAAAAATATAAAAAATTTATTCAAATCATTTCTTTCTTTACTTTTCTACCAATTTCAATACTTTAAAATTTTAACACTCAAACACTTACTTAACCTAACTCTATCAAGATTATTTAAGCAAATTGTTTTCGCCTAATCACGTCACGTGTTATAAAAATTAAAAAAAAAATTATGACACATGACGAGTTGATTAGGCGGAAAAAATGTTCATTAACTCAACTTAATGGAATTGAGCTAATTAATCTGTTATACTAAGTTCCAAATTTTATAAGTTCTAAGATTTTTTAAAAAACTCAATGAATTTTTTAAAATTGTGTCAAAATCTAGCGAATAAAAATAAATTTTAAAACTGTGAAAAACAAAACTAGTTATACTAATTGCCACTCTGACATAGCGTGCTATTGGATACTTTCCAGCAAATGGTGTCAAAAGTTAGTGAATAAATGCTTATTAGACAACACAAGTTTAAGAATAAGAAAGTGAGAGTGAGACATATCTCTGTCTTTCTTTTCCTCTTACTGATTTCTTCTCTGTTTTTAAAAAAAGGATGTGAACTCTGGTCAGAGAAATGGCAGTTTGTTTGAGGTATCTATGAACTCTTGGGTCTGTCTAGCAAAGCTAAGCGGTGAAATGTTCTTAGCAATGAACTATCGAGAATTCGGGGTAGAGAAGAGCATTGCATAAGTAGAGGACTTTTGAAAATATACACTACAGAAAATGATCCAGAGGAATTGCAGTCCTTTTATAAAATGTGCTCCGGGGAAAGACAGATAAATAATTTCCCATTTTTTGTTGATTTTCGTGTCACGGATAAAAAGCATCTTAACAAGAAAACTCTAGGTGGGTTTACGAAAATTAGGTGAACTTCATTTAACTGAAGAGTATTTTTTACAGAGTGCTTATGGCTGCTACTCATCCAGAGACAAAACCATCTTTTTGGATTAAAATGATCTCCAGGAGGTGAAAGTTAGAATGCGTTGGATCACTATTTGAAATGGTCTAAAAAAGATTTGATAGCGGGACCCAAACCTTTATCCGTGAAGATACATTCAGATGCTAAAAGATCACGAGTGGTAGTTCAGTTGATTTTGGGGTCTGAAAATAAGGGCACCCACGAATGGGTATAGGAGTTGAAGGTATGCGGATCGAACCCTCCCTCTAAAATCGGCCCCACTTTTATGGGTACTCTTAAAGGATTTCTGATTTTTATTTTTATTTTTTCGGTATTGGAGTACTGATGTTTTAATGCAAATTTGTAGAGGATGCCATTAGAGTGTTTAGAGAGTTGTTATTCTTTCTTCTTTTCTTAACCTGTGGGATTCAATCGTGTAGGCTTACAGTTCAACGAGTCAGACCGGAGAGTCCTTGCATCGGGCTTTTAATGGAATTGTAGTTATTTTTCCATCATTTCAAGTAGTCAAGAATTTTGCAAAGGAAGATTAGAGCGCCAAGCTTATAATCTCTAGACCTATTCTGCTTATGAGAAGCCACATTAGGTCCATTGGCAATGGCATTTAAGTACAGCTCCGCTTGAAACCCCGTGTTCCTCTCATTTTCAAAATTTTGAGTATTCTGCTCTCTAGGGGATTATAATGTACCTCCCACTGCAAGACTTCATAGCAGTTTGTACAGAATCGCTATTGTAAGCAAATAATCCATCAAGAAGCGGATGAGCGTCTCAGGCAAAACTGGAAGGTTGTCCATTTGGGTACCGGTATGGTTTCCAGAAGTCCACAATTGTTTATACAGAAATCATCCAGGCACAGGGTGGAAAGGCCACCCCCATGACTTATCCAACCTCGATACTATATCCTAGGCTGACACCCCAGTGAACTTAACAGGGGGAGCTAACAACAGAGAAAGGGTCAGAGATCCTCATGGTGGCAACATTTAAAATTCTGTACCCACTGAAAATACATGCTCCAATTTTACAGCAGTGGTTAATACAATTAGCTGAGAAACCAAAAATGCCACAATTAAGGACTCAGAAAGGGAGGCTAATGAGACATTAAATTCCCAGAAAAAATCAAGCCCGGACATATTGGATTCAATACCAAACTATATCGATGAAAGATCTTCATATATGGTCTTAATACCTGGCCTCTCAGAAACCGATCGGATACATCTTAAAGCCATTCCAAGGACCTCCTTCATTCCCTTCTCAGCTGCTGGATTCCCCATTACTGGAATCATTGCAGGATCGAAACAATCTGACCCACGGCCTTCTGCTGCCCTCAATCGCACCCAATCTGTCAAATCAACCCCTCCGTCTTCCCCAGCAATAACATCTCCAGCGCACCTTCCTGTTAAAAGTTCCAACAGTATCACTCCAAAGGCATAAACATCAGACTTGAAGGAGGGCAGTGGCTTCTTGGATGCAGCCAACTCGGGTGCACGATAACCTAAGACGCCAGCATCAAGAATCTGTTCGATGGTGCCAGCCTGGGTCATGAGCCGGTGGAGGGAGTAATCAGCAACACGGGCATTCAGATCAGGCCCATCCAGCAGTATATTTGTGGCTTTAAGGTTACCGTGTGGTACAGCACGATCAAAATGGAGATAGTTCAGACCACGTGCAACATCAACTGCTATTTTGAGCCTTTGGGACCAGGTTAATGGTGGGCCTTTTCTTCCTGGCCGATCTGGAAATAGATATACCAGAAATTAAAAGAACTAAATAGTGAAGCACGAACAATAGAAAGAAAAAAAAACACGTGTTGTATTGCTCGAGTCCTGAACGTCCAACTAACAAGCCATATAATCTTGGCTACAATCTATAACATGGAATCAGATGAATAACAATGCAAGTTCACGTTAAACACTCAATCAATTGTTTCCCAACTGCTAGAATGATCCTCAACACAGAAACCATTAAACATAATCTATCACATTAAAAGGTGCTGATAATGATTCTTTCAGGCTTTGACCAAAAATTGCTGATGTGAGTGGTTTTGCTCAGTCGTTATACAAGATAAATAAGCTGAGTTCACAATCCATCAGGAAAGTTGAGTTTCCAGTATGTAAAGTTTACATCCTCTGCCCCTGCTAAGAATGTCGTAACTACAGAGAAAAACAACTATTTTTTCCCTATAGATGCAGAAAGCCATTAGTCAGAGAAATTGATTTTATATGCAATAACCATGGTACGAGAATCCAGCTGACCTTTAAGAATTAGGCCACACTATTTATGGCACACGAATTAAATTCAGCACATGCTCATATCATGCTATTGTGCCATTCAATTAAGAACACACCATTCCTGAGCTTACACATTGTGCGGACTTGCACAGGGACTAACAATGCTCATTGAGTGTTTCAGTTTCAAGTCACTAATATGCAAACTCACCATTAGCTCTTTTTCTTCCCTTTTTTTTTTGGGGGGGGGGGGGGGGGGTACAAATGAGAACCTCTACAAACAGTGCACACACTCTAAAGATGGCCTCTTCCAATATATATATATATTGCTTAACCTGAAATTCACAAGCAAGATATAATTCTTTCTTTCCTTCTTTGACCAGATAATGAAACCAAATGCAGAGGAAATTCTAGGACGCGCATGAAGTTCACTAAAGCTCTTGGGTGTATATAAGAAGATAATTAGTTGTATTGAAAGCAGATCATGACCATTTGTGAGCAGACTCAATACTTGCTTCACCTTTTACAGGTGCTAATGTCAATAAATTTCATCATGTCGGTCATTAGTTGCAAACTTAGACAAAGTAAGGTGAAGGAGAGAATGTTACCATAAAGAAAGCTTGCAAGACTTCCAGGTGAGATGTAATCTGAAAGAATGAGCTTCTCATGCTGCGTTGGTCCCCAATAGTACCCTCTTAACCCCACCACATTAGGATGCCTGATGTTTGCAAATTTTTTAGCCTCCTTGGCAAACTCTTTTCTCGGTTTTGCAACCCCTTCTCTCAACCACTTAACTGTCACGAACACCCCGGTATCCAGGGTCGCCCTATAAGAAGTCCCATGGCTGCTTCTCCCCAATACTTCTGCCGGTGCCCTGGACAAGTCCTCAGGTGTCAACGTGATTGTATCATCAAGAAAATGCAGCTCACCAACCAATCGATCCGGTGACCTCACGTCAAGTCTTGCAAAGTGTTCAGCAGTGAATGAGTCCCCAGACTCTGGCGACCAAGAAAAATGGCTAGCCTTGGTTGGAGAGAAGCCAGTTACAGCTGCCATTTTCTCATCCGAACTGATTATCTCAGAAGAAGATCCTTTCCGTGAAGCCACAAGATCCTCAGCTGAAACGACCAAAGCACCACCGCTATCTGCTCCACTAACGCCAGAAGGGTTTGGTTGAGCTCTCCTCCTTACGTCTTTCTTTATCGTGTGTTCTGGTGGTGGTCTTCTTGATATACGAATGTAATGCAGGAAGATAGCAAGAAGGATAAGAATGACAACAGCAATAACACACGCAACTATAATTATCACTTTGACAATCGTGTTCATCGGTTTCCTCTTGTAGTTTTTAATCGAAGAATCACTTGCTCCAGAAGGACCACTAGGAAAACTTAACCTAGTGTTTCCAGGGTAGAAAGAAGAACTTGGAAACTTCCTCAGGTTTTCGGGGACAATTCCGGAAAGGTCATTATAAGAAGCATTGAAGCTTTCAAGGCTGTTAGGCAAGTTGCTAGGTAAAGAACCTGTGAAGGAGTTCTGTGCCATATCCAATGACCTTATTGAGCTCATGTCACCCATGGAAGTTGGCAGAGAACCAGAGAAGTTGTTTCCAGCAATATTGAGCACTTGTAGTCCAGACAATGACCCAAATTGATCAGGAAAATAGCCACTAAAATGGTTATGAGAAAGATCAAGAATCTGAAGATTGCTTTCACTAGAGGAAGGGGAAAGGTTAATATCACCAGTAAATAAATTACTTTCAAGATGAAGCTCTTGCAAAGTTGGCATTGTTAACAGATTAGCTAGAAGATGTCCCTTTAACTGGTTGGAACTGAGATCAAGAACTCTAAGCTTTGGATACTGCGTGATAACATTTGGCAGAGAGTTACCAAGAGAATTATGAGAAAGGTTGAGATAATTTAAACGCAAAAATTGTGGGGTTAACTCCGGGATAGTCCCCGTCAAAAGATTCTGACTGAGATCAAGGAATTCAATATTGCCCCATCTTACTATCCTTGTCAAATTTCCTTCAAGTTTGTTATTTGATAGATCAAGCACTGCACAGCTTCCAGTCAGCAAAGGAAGCTCGCCTGTGAGCCCATTTGAGGAGAGATTTAGAATGTGCAGCGTTGTTGATGTAATCATACTCATTGGCCCTGCAATATGAACATGATTGTGAGTGACAAAATGGTTAACATTATGATATGGCAGTGGAGAGAAGGACCAGTTGAAGGGAACATAATATGTAATATGAATTTCAGCATTTCCAGGAATACCAAGTACGCTGCGTGTAAGTACCTGACAGATTGTTGGCACTCAAATCCAGTTCAGTTAATACCAGTGAATCTCCTTTTAATAGGCCATTTGGAATGAACCCTGAGAATCTGTTGCTCCTGAGCTTGAGGACTTGGAGCTCATAAACAAAATTGAATTCAGGCAATTCTCCAGATAGCTGATTATAGCTCAGATCCAACACCTTCAAGTTTTCGAAGACCTGCTCACCTACACTCACCAGTGACCCTGTGAGCTGGTTGTGACTGAGATTCAAAATTTTAATAGTCTCAGAAATACGAGGTATAAACTTATCCTGCTGTGAACTGGAACTAACAAGCATGTTCCCACTGAAATCAACCTGAGTTGCGCTGGAGAGAAACAAAAATTCCACGTCCAGCTGACCGTCGAGCATATTCCCATGCAAGTCAAGCACCTCAAGACTAGATATCAGCTCAAATCCTTTAGGGATTCTCTTGGTAAAGCCATTAAGAGATAGATTAAGAGTTACCAGGGTCGTCAGCTTTGTCAATGATGATGGCAGTGAACCGGAAAAGGAGTTTCGGCTCAAGTCCAAAGACTGGATTGAGGTAAGACCTGATAATGACTCCGGAATTGAGCCGGAGAAGTTGTTCCCAGCCAATGAGAGATTTCGTAAGCTTGATAACTTACCAATCCCCGGAGGCAAAGATGAGGAAAACAGATTATGAGATACGTCCAGAAATTCTAGGCTTTTAAGGTCTGCTACGTTGTCGGGAATCTTGCCCGACATGGAATTGTTTGACATGGACAGTTTCACAAGCTTCGTGAGGTTTGAAAATACACTCAAGTCCGCATCAGCGGAGAGACCCAAGTTATCAAGAACAACCCCAGCAACATTTCCCCCATTACAAACAATTCCATTCCAAGAAGAAGGGCAGCCATCAAAGTCAATAGACTCTTCATTCCATGAATTGAGAACATAACCTGTGGGATCATGTTTGATACCCTTCTTGAATTCGAGCAGCGTCAATATGTCCTGTGAAGGAAGCTGTCCCATGGCAGAGAGAAAAAATAGGGATGCCACTAAAAGCTGAATAAGCTTCATACTAATCCTTTCAAAGCCTTCACCAAGATGTGCAAAAAGCTCAATGTAAAGAACGCCGAAAAGCTTTTTCAGCTTCTAATCCAGGAATGAACCCATCTTGATCTCCAGACCATTTGCTAGAAAACCAAAACAGAACCAGCACGAACTCAGCAACTCTTCCTTGAATGCTATGAAATCAACTAATGCAGTGAAAAATATCGGATTCTCGACCTCGCGGAAACGGAAATGCAAATAATACCAACTAAGCTGCAGCCTCTTTCATAATAAAACAAAAAGGACGCAGCGACCATTCTTTAAAACCATGAGCGATCAGCACTTCAAAACGCAAAAGAAGAATTTAGATTAAGCAATGAAACAAAAATGTAAAACCAAACCAATACTTTGTTTTACCAGAAAAACAACTAACGTTTGGAGAAGAGAATCTCAAAAGACTGATCCTACTTCCAAAAAAAAGCTAGAAACACAAATACTGCTTTAGCAAAGAAAAACTTTTAACAACGCAAAGCTGTCCCAGAGCATTAAATGGCTGAGATGCACTGAACAATCTGAGTCACTTTCTCAGATCTAACTACATCAACGCAGCATTTTCTTACCAATATTCCCCACTTGCGGAACAATGCAGGCCAAGTACCCACTCCAAAAGCTTCAAACTTTGAAGCAAAAAAAAACAGCACCTTGCAGAGCTGAGAGCTTTGAACAATCTGATACCATCACTCTCGTGTTAAACAGCTACGAAACAAAGCCCCAAGAAGAAACAAGGAATGGGTTTTTCACCAAACTGACAAAGTTACAACATGAAAGACGAGGGACCCAGAAATTTTTTGGCCATAAAAGGCTCAGTAGAAAGTTCATTCAGCTCTTAAAAACAGACCAAAGCCCTAATCTTTCTTTAACGGAATGGAGATAACAACAAACCCTTCGAAAGGAAAATGCCTTTGTCCCTTTTCACTAGTCTCTGTTTAGGAGGCATGTGAAATTTTGAGGACCCCAAGAACAAACCCCTAATTTGTTTGCATTAGATGATTATTTAACAGCAGGAAAAAAAATACCCAAGTTTTTGTTCATTCTTTTGAGGGGTCCAGTGTCAGCTAGTGACAGAAAGCGGGAGGCTCAACCAAAAAAACCCGAAAGGACAGAAAAAAGACAAAAGAAAGCGGGAAAATCTTTAGGGCCTTTTTGGTGTAATTTGGTCTACGTAGGAGATTTACCCGCCAAAAAAGCAGAGTAAAGATAGGGAGAATCTAGACACTTTTACAGTGGATGTCAAACGATTTATCCAATCTAGTTTTTAATATTTAGCGCTTTTCTGGAAGTAGTAAAATAATTTTTTAGAAGGGGGAAAGAAACTCTGGGAGGGCGTGGGGAAAAGTGTGGTGTGGTCAGGGCCACAGAGGTGCCCCATTGACTAGGGTTCTTCCTCATGTCTCCCTCAATTTCCAATGTGACATTTGATACAACGAGGTGGAGTAGGTGGAGAAGTAATGATATGACGTGGAACTGTTGAAGTGAGGCCCCACTTGAGAAGAACAATCAAGTTCTTACACGTGGAAAGGTATCCCACCTTTCCCAGTAGGTGCCTAAGTGGTCCTGTCCTGGGTGATACAATTTTTGCACCTACGGAGGAGGCAAAATGATTTTCATCCATTAGTGGTTTGAAATGAATTACGACTAAATCTAATCAAGTAAGTCACGAGACTCTAATACACAACTACTGTCCGGAACTTCACTCTGGCCTCCACAAACTACAAATGGGGTTGTAGTTTATGTTAGGATTTCCTAAACAACATTTAGTTTCCTTTTCTGCTGCGTAATCAAACAGTTTTTGACAATTTTGTTTCCTTTTGCTTTGATTAAACAAATTAAGGTTGTGGAAAAAAAATCGAGATCTGACTACCCAACACAGAACCGATCGGATTAAGTCAGGGCCGAGTTTAAGTCTTATACATTGTTTTCCGATTAAAATCAAGTTCAGATTGTGAATCCCGAAAACGAAAAAACTTGAACCCGACCCAAATATACTAAATTGGACTTAAAAATAAAATAGTCTAGGGCAGCCTGAGTTTGTAAAAAATTAGCTCAGACGCCCTGGGCTCAAAAGATGGTTCGGTGAAAACGTTTTGAGCCTAAAAAACATAGCTCATAATTTTATTTTATTTTTTAAAAAAAAATCCTAAAATAACCCGACCTCGACCTGAGCCGAACTCGTTTGCCTGGTCGGCCTGAGTTTAGGGGCAATCGAGCATTTTTTAGTAATCATTTTTTCACTTTTTTAATTTTTTTTTTTATAAAGTATAACAATTTTTTCTCAATTTTCAAGCTTCTTTTTAAGAATTATAATAACTTTTTCACTAATTTTTTTTAAAAAAATATATACACTACCTCTAACAATTTTTTTTTCTATCCAAACAAAGACACAACCTTTTTTAGTTGAAATATTGTTAGAATTTTTTTCCTTATATTTCTTTGTGGCCTCTTAAATCGGAGGGTCCAAAATATCATCCAATGCCTACATTTGAGTAATTGCCCCACCAGTATGATGGGGAAGATCCAATTCAGCTCGTGCTCCAACAAATGTGAATGCTGTAGTCCTCCCTCGGTTCAGTTTTAACTTCTACGATTCAGGGGAAGATCAAAACTGAACAGGTGAACTAGTGTTCACGCCTTGACGGGGATTGACGAGTCGCCCCAACCCATCGGCCATCGGGAGCAGCTAAGGGAGGGATGAGTGGTTAAAAAATTCTGGCGGCAAGTCGGCAACTGCTTCTGTCATATTTCGGTCACGTTTGTTTTCTCATATTTCGGCACCATACGGTATCGGAATGCGAGCCTATTTTGGAGTATTAAAGAACTTTGTTGAAAATTCCTTTATATTTTTTATTCTGTTTTTTTTTTTAAGACAAAACCATGTGATTTTATTTGGATTTTTTTTTTTAAAAAAAAAATTAAATCAAAATTAAAAAATGGCACTGAAATAGATGGAACGGAAATCGTCCATTCCGAATCCTCTGGTTCAATACCCATAATAATTTAATATTTAGTTTTGATTTTATTTTAAATATAGGAACCGAACCAAAATTTTCAAAATAAAAAATAAGAAATTCTAATTTCAATTATGAGCTTCTCTGTTGCAATGGACATGGAATACATTAAGAGAGTATGATATTTTAAACTCTACACCTGTCTAGTCCAGATCAAGTAGAAAATATATTTTTCACCTAGAATTATAATAAATTTTACACTTTACACTTTAGACTACTATATTTGAAACATTTCTAACTATTAATTTTAGACACTTTACACATCTATCAAAATTTTAGATTAAAATTAATGATAATGTTATTGACCCACTTTTAATATATTGAAAATATTATTGTCAATTCATTAAATTTTGAGATATTATTGTCGGAAAGAATATGCAAAGTGTATAATATTGGTAGTTGAAGGATGTAATATTTCAAAATGAGTAATTTAGGATGAAAATGTATAACATTAATAATTGGGGGTGGAAAATGTCTAACATTAATAGTTAGAAGGTACAATATGTCAAAATTGATAATTTAAAGTACAATTTGTAACCGACTCCTAACTTTATGGGTGAAAATTTGTATTTTTTCACTATTTTAAAACTTACCAATGGAAGCTCAAGAGAGTAAGGGTGAACAACCGGAAATCCGGTCCGGTTTTTGGACCGGATTTCCGGTTGTACTTAAAGTTAAGGATCGGACCAGACCACTTATAAGCGGTCCGTCCAATTATACCACTTAAGTGGTCCGAACCAGTTTCTCCTTTTTTTTTAAGTATTTTTTTTTCCATTTTTAGCTCACATCTTAAGATAAAAATTAGTTGCAAATGTCTTAAAAAAACTTAAGTACAATAAGTCAAAATAAAAAATTACACAAGTGTAAAAAAGTGTTATGTTTGTATTAAAAAAATTAAAAAATATATATTTATTAATTATATTAAGAAATCCGGTCCGGTCCCCTTTTTGGACCGAATTTCTGGTTGTACTTAAAATTAAGGACCGGACCGGACCTCTTATAAGCGGTCTAGTTTGGTCCAAACCGGTCCAGTTGGACCACTTAAGTGGTCCGAACCCAGTTTCTTTTTTTTTTTTAAGTTTTTATTTTATTTTATTTTATTTTTATTTTTAGCTCACATCTTAAGATAAAAAAATTTAGTTGCAAATGTCTTTAAGAAACTTAAGTACCATAAGTCAAAATAAAAAAATTACAAAAGTGTAAAAAAGTGTTATGTTTGTATTAAAAAAATAAAATATTTATTAATTATATTAAAAAATTCGGTCCGGACCGGATATAACCGATTTTATAAACTTGGTCCAGTCCGATCCGAGTTTCCGGTCCAATCCGATTTTGTGCGGCCTTAAATTTAAGAGAGGGAGATTATCTCCTCTGGGCCATTTACACCACTAATAATGCGCAACACAGGGACGATGGACTATCAACAGAAAAGCCCGCTCATATTTCTGTACCTGTCTTTCCCTCTCCCGATGAAAACTTCAACTCAGACGAATTAAAATCTAACCATTAACTCGATAGGTTCAAAAGCTGTTAACGCTATTTCAATTCCATCCTTTCTCCTCCATTGTTACAGCCATCAAAGAGAAGGCTCTCCTTATTTGCCTTGAACAGACAGACTAAAATAAACAAAGAAAGCGAAGTGTATCTACTCTAACCGCCCAGTTGTTTATGATAAAAACACCATCTTCCTCCGATACTTCGGTTTCTCCAGCTCCAAACAGGCAAACATGACGAATTCAAGAACTCAATCGTCATTACCTTTTTCTTTCCTTCATTTTCTCAGCAGCCAACATAATGTCGCAAAACTTAGTAAATACAAGTAGAACTAAACACTGGCTGAGAGAGAGCAGGGAGACACGAACAGAAAACTAGGGTCTGAAAACGCCCGTTCGAACAACTAGAACCGGAAGCCGGATTTTCGAAAAATGCCAAAAGAAATACATTCCGATTCTGCCGAAACCGAAACCGAAACCGGAAACCGGATTTTTGGTTCTGGCCGGAATATTTTGATAAGTTAACTCACAGTCAGTACACGTAAAAATAGAAAGGAATATAATCTCTCTTCTTGGGCGAGAGTATACCGCGAATACTTGGATAATTCTCTTCTTTCTTTCCATCATACATTATTTTAAGGAGTTGATAAATAACGACATTGCAGCACCTTAAATTATCTAACATTACCCTCCAACTACCTAGAACTACGAAAGTCAGACCGTCAACTATACTACCGCAACAAACAACCTATCATGTCTCCTATTTCCGCACTAAACAAATTTATTATACTAAACTACGAACTATAAAACTTCTGGTCCACGACTTCAGCTCTCCCTGCGGCATTTGACCATTTGACCGGCTGAGCATCTCAACCTCCCTTATTCTTTATAACGGCTGGGCCTCCTTTTATTTCGCACTGAACGACGCTTGCTATCATATTTGCCCGCCCTTAGGAACTGGGGGGCTTATGGTTATCCGAACCCAAAGTTTTGTCGGGGTCCCGATCTTCTCCGAATCGGTAAACCTTTACGTGTCGAAAAGAACTAATATAGAACCCATCGTTAGAGTTGCTTTAGAATTATCATAATCTCTTCATTGACACATGGCAGTTGAGTCAATGGTGACAAATTGACCGCCATCACCATGCATGCTGATTGCTGCATTATTAATTTGCAGCGGTGCTTGTCCCGCAGGTAGGCCTCCCTCTGTTCCTCTTTATATATTTGAAATGCGTTCTCCAGTCTATGGTGTTTGTTAACCAATATTCTTGGTCGTAAAATGATAAAAATACAGAAAAAAAAAACAAGAGACTAAAATTTATGAGTATCCTACCTGTTTTAGAATTTTTTTTTTCATTTCTCTGTATTTGTTTAGTATTTAATAATTTGATTTGTATTTTTATCATTTATTTTAATTTTGTCTCTTTCTTCTGTATGTAATATATATATTATATTGTAGAGGGTTACACCTTTTTGCAGATTTTTTTTTTCATTTTGTAATTTTTTTTTTAAAAATCATTTTCAGCTTTCCCGCTCGCGCTGTCACGAGAGATAGAACCCAGGGGACTGGGATCTCTGTCTAGCAGTAGTCTGTAGACGAAAGAAATTTCCTATATGTATATTTTTTTTCTAAGCAAACACTTCAATTAAAAACAGGATAAAACCAGAAAAAGGGATACATCAGGGGATTCAGCGGATCATCCGCCAGAATCACTGAAGGGGTAGAGAATCAACATCGATCTAGAAAATCAAAAATCAAAACTCTAGCAATCCAGGCAGCAAGGTAGTGCGCCATCTGGTATTGTCTTCGTGAAATCCATTGGAGTCTCCACCCACCATTTCTCCCCATCACATCTCGAATCTGGTTAACATAAGAAATTTCCTTGATTGGTCATAAGATAAATGCTCTACAAGAGAGATCCAAATATTCCTCTCTGGTTTTTTGTCTGTCGCATTTTCTGTCTTTGTTTTTCTTTTTCAATTTAGCCAGAGTTTGCTTTGCTGGTCCAGAAGGTCTCTAATTACTAATTAGCGATTTGGGTTCCATTATCAGCACTCTTCTCAGAGTAGGTTACGAAATATTTGGGGAAGTTTGTTAATTTTTCTTTTATAATTAGCCTGATCTGTTAATCATCTTCATTTGTTGTTTTTTACTTAGATTTCACTACCTACTTTTGAAATTTGCGAACCTTTTGTTTTCAATCGAGTAGAGCAATTGTTAGATTTTGGTAGATTTCATTTGGAACTTTGATAGCAATTGTGTTTTTCTCTTTTTTGTTCTACACAGTGCCATTCCCGTTTTGAATTCTAAGCTTCCCGCAATCACACAATTGATGGACGAAAATTTTCAATATACCTTTGTCAGGGATGGTGGTTTTGCAAATCAAAATTCATGTTTCGGTTTGCAGCCAGGAGTTTGGAGGACATGAAATCGACACTAGCTTTTTGGTCTGGTATCCTTCTGTTTAATCTCTGTGATTTGATGCCATTGTGCCTTGATATGACATATTGGCTGGCTGATCTCGTAGGTCTGAACCTGTATGAGAGGTTATCTGTTGCTGGGTGTTGAAGTTATATGTCTTCCATGTGTTGCACTCCTGTATTATCTCTTACTCAGGTAATGTATCTTTTAGATTCTGCTTGTGAGGCCCTGTTCCATACCTTTTCTGTTGCTTACACTTTCTTTCTTCTTTTTTTGTTTTCACATCAAAGGTTTGATCTGTGAGATGGGATATCTCCATGAATTAACAGGGTACTGTTGAAATGGACCTGAACGGCCTAGAAGTTAGATAACAAATAACATAACCTGCAGGTGACATGTACTTGACTGTAATTAAGGTATACTACACCTGTTTCAGCCAAGACTTTCGCAATACAAGTCTCCAATATTTGCAACCACGAATTCAACAGTACTAGAATTGAGATGGTCGGGCACAATCGGTGTAGAAAAATGGAGATACATATCCAGAGCAATTTCAAACATGATGTTCAATCATTTGAAGGACATTTGGCAAACAGTTGTGAGACTCACGAAACCAAGGGAGACTCAAGCAACTAGTAATTATTTTGAATTACTTATCACGACAAAGTTCATACAATATTACTTCGACTTTTCATCTCGGAATTAGACCAATTAAAATTATTTCTCAAGAGCACCATCAGTTTGTTGACACTCTCACATTACCCCCTTCAATATCTCGTAAAAACTTTAGTTTGACCTTGTGGAGTCCAACTAGAACATTTGCCATATTGATCCTTTTTTCCGGTAAATCTGCACAACAAACCAATGCCAATCCGATAATGGATGATAAGCAGTCCTTTGTAGTAGCGTAAGCACTTTCATTTCTCAACAAATTTGCATCAGAAACTTCAGTTACTGAAATTGGAAATGATTCCTCTATCCAATGCTTTAAATTCATTCCTCCAAAAACATACTATCCGTTGGCCGCTTTCTTGTAAAAGTTTCCATCAATAATATGCCATAACTGTACACATCACCTCTTGTAGAAACAATTCCTTCCAATCCATACTCTATAAATACATCGCAACAAATTGTCATGAGATTGTTTGTACTCAATATATAATGAACTTCAATATAGAAATAATCAAAAGAAATAATTTCTAGATGTTACTATGATCTTACCAAAAGATGCAAGTTATTTTGTCTATGTAAGCATAAAATTATATATAGATATGCAAGCTTGTACTACCTGGAGCCATATACCCAATAGTGGCGAGAGTCATGGTTTGCGTCATGGAATCTCCATCACCTAAGAGCTTGGCAATGCCAAAATCAGCAACATGTGCAACCATATCCTCATCAAGCAAAACATTGCTGGGCTTTAGATCACAGTGAACAATAGGCGTTGCATTACCAAAATGAAGATATTCTAGTGCAGCTGCCACATCGATCATTATATTTAGCCTTTGCAACAGATTCAAAAAGCGGCTGTCAGAATACAACCACATCTCAAGGTTTCCATTGGGCATGTATTCTAGCACAAAGGCTTTAAAGTCCATGTTGCTACAAGCACTTATGAATTTTACTACATTTCGGTGACGGATATTGCGGAATACCTCACACTCTGCGTCAAAGCTTCTGAATGCCCCTTCTACATGCAAATTTAACACTTTAATTGCACAGTTGTTGCATCTGAAAGTGTTCCTTTGTAAACTGATCCAAAGCTCCCTTCTCCAATTAAGTTATTTGCACTGAACCCTTCGGTTGCTCGTAGAAGCTCTTGGTAGGAAACTCTTCTCCATGTTGCTAAAGGCAGCAATTCTACCTCACATGAAAATTTGACCTTCCTCTTCTGCCATTTTGTCCAAAATAATACAACAGATACTCCGAGTATTAGCAACCCAACTGTTGGTAGTATATATTTTAGACTATGCACTTTTGGGGCCACTTTTGGTCGAGGACCTTCTTTGCAAGGAGGTACTTGCAGTCGGGGAGCACCGCAAAGTGCATTGTTTGACATGAATGATGTGGCCGAGAAGTTTACAAATGGTCCTCTGTAGGAATTTTCCCTCGAAGTCTATTGAAAGAGACGTTTAGAAACCTTAGGTATAGAGTACTTCTAAGGACTTTGGAATTTCTCCATATAATTCATTATTGGAAAGATCCAAGTACTCCAAGCTTATCATTTTACCAAGAGATTCAGGAATTGAGCCTTCCAATCGATTGTCTGCCAAGGAGAGATTAACTAGCTCTTGGAGGCCAACAATGGTTGTTGGGATATCTCCTGATAGTTGATTTCTGGATAAATTCAATACCCTTAGGACCTTCATATCTCCAATGTGAAGCGAAAGAGAACCGCGTAGAAAATTTGAGGATAGATCGACCTCTTGGATATCAGTAAGGCTCCACAAGCTCAATGGAACACAGAACTTATTTGGTTGAAGCCTAAGTAGAGTAGTCTTAGCAAAGTCAGGTTACTTATGCATGTAGTCTTAGAGATAAGTAAAACAAGCTTTTTAGCTGACAAAGATCGGATAGGATGGGACCCTCTAGATGATTACTGGAAAGGTCCAACACTTGGAGCTTCCACAGTCGTTCCATTGTATTTGGAATAGGTCCTGCCAGTGCATTACCATCTAGGGCCAAAAGAAACAAGTTGCTTAAATTGCCGATATTTGAGGGAATGCTGCCCCTTATGCCGCAATCTTCTAGGACAAACCGTTGAAGAGAGCTAGAGAGATTACCAAGAGAACTGGGAAGGATGCCCTCTAGTAAAGTGCTTGACAAAGCTATTTCTCTCAGATATATACAATTCGACAAATAGGAAAAAAGACTCGTTCAGCGGTCAAATTGTTTTGTTGAAGGTTGAGCAGCTGGAGGCGCCTTAAATTACCAATTGTTTTTGGAATGAAGCCCGAAAATGAGTTAAAAGCTAAGTCTAAACCAGTGAGCTGTGAAGCATTGGAGATCGAATTGGGTATCGTCCCCCTGAGTTCATTCATTGCGAGATAAAGAATTTGAAGGTTCGGAAGAAAAAGTCCCACATTGGATGGAAGTTGGCCTGAGAGGTTATTCATGGGCATTGAAATGACTTGCAGTGACGAGATTTTGAAGATCTCATATGGGATCGAGCTAATGAAGTTGTTATTGTCGATAGCGAATTCCTCCAGGTTTCGTAGATTCCCGATTTGATTCGGTATTACACCTGTCATGGTATCAATTACTATGAAGTAATAGTCTAAGAAGTCGTATAATATGAAATCTTACACGCAAGAAATGTTAGTACACTCTAAAATTTATCTGGTGCTACAGTTAATTAGGTGACAGAAGGGCAAACTGATATCCTATCAGTGATCTTAGACGTAAATCTGCTTGTGAAAAAAAAAATAATAAAAAAAGAAAATGATATGCAAATTGTTCAAGTCTGGTTCTCTTAATAAAACAAAATAAGTTTGCAGGTTTTCAAGACAATCTCTCTTTCATTTATACAATAAAGTCGAATTGCACGTAAGGCCTGCAGCTCATCCCGAGTAATTTTGTGAGGCAAAATATTTATGTACTGACAAAAAGTATCTATAGACCCAAACATGGGAGCTGAATCAATCAAGTCATGCATCCATATAATCCACTACAAGTCTACAAGAAGATAAAACATACCTTCAAAGTTGTTGTACTGAAGGGATAAATTTCTGAGCATGGTCAAGTTTCCAATTTCCGGAGGTAATGTTCCTTCGAAATTGTTTCTGCTCAATCTCAAGTAATTCAGCTGTTTGCACTTAAACAAAGTGGAAGGAAGTTTGCCATAGAATTGATTAGAAGACACATCAAACTTTTGTAAATTAGGAAGATGACGAAACATATCGACTGGGAGCCCACCAGACAGCTTGTTCATGTGGAGACCAAATATTTGTAGTGAAGGCATGTCGAAGAAAACATGGGGCATCGGACCTGATAGCTTGTTATCTCGGAGACTAATTATTTGTAAGGAAGATAAGTTGAAGATGGATGCAGGTATGAAACCCGTTAACGAGTTAAAACCAAGATAGATCTGTCGCAACGAAGATATATTACATAAAGATGTTGGGATAGTACCAGTGAAACTATTACCACGCAGACTCAATATTTGAAGTCTGGGTAACAACCCAAGTGATGATGAGATTTCTCCATTGAAGCTATTGAAGTCGAAGTCCATCTCTTCTAACCGATAAAGACGAGACAACTCACTGGGCAGAGAGCCAAAAAACTGTTGTTAGCAACGCTTAGGCTGACAAGAAAGGAAAGGTTTCCTATATGTGGAGGAATGGTGCCTGCAAGACCCATGAAAGAAAGGTTCAGCGCAATGACTCTGCGGTGCTTGGAACCGCAGGTGACACCAATCCAATTACAGACAGAGGCACTAGTAGACCAATTGCTCATCAAAGGATTGTGAGGTTCAGCAGAAATACAAGCTTTGAAAGCAAGAAGAGCAGATTGATCAGAGGTGATGCCGAGAATTGTTGCGTTAGCCACGCAAACCAAATAACATTTTACCACAAGTACTAATGTCAATGAAAGAAGGATTCTGTCCATCAGTAACTGTATGCAGGTAGATGGCTGGAATTAGTCTTGCAATACAAAGGAAAGCGAGACTCAAATATATACAGAGGAGAGTGTAGCGTCCGAGAATTAAGAGGAAAAAGAGATGGGGCTTTTAGAAAATAGAGGGCGGAGTTGCTTAAGGGGTTGACGCGACGTAATTGACTAGTAGTTAGAAACAAGAATGAACAAAGCAAATAATGTTCAGAAAAGCACCCAATTACTTATTTTCATGTCTTTCCAAATACAGGTAAGAAATAGAAAGTAATCATTTTCTTTTTTCGGGTACTAGCTAGTCAACAGATTTGACGCCAAACTGTCCTGCTGATAATTGAGTCAGGGTCCGCTCAACTATTGCATACTTAAGTTCGTCCTATTATAAATATATGAGTGGGAACAGCTTGATAGAATACAACTAGGAAAGTTAAGTTGCACAGTATCCAAATTGCTATATATTCAAGTCAAAGTCCTTCTAGTTGCAATTAAATGGCAGACAAGTCGATGACATAAAGTTTTTTTGTTTTTAATTTTTATTTAGATAATGAGGGAAATTTGTAGAAGATGCCGATGCAGAGAGAGGTCGAAACCCCGGAGAACTTCTTGAGCGAGGTCCAGAGGCAAGCCAGAAAGCAATGGCTCTCTCTCCTTCGGGTAAGAGAGCCAGTTGTTCAATCATAGAGAGAAGGAACAGATTGACAGATGACTTGGCTTGCTTTATAATTTTGAGTTTTTAAAAAATATACAAAATCTAAGTCAACATTCTCTCTCTTCCAATATTATTCGTACGTTTAACTTACACATGGGACTGTACAACTAACTTAATTTAGAGGATGTACATTCAAGTCGAGGTCGTCCACTTACAATTAATTATAAGGTCATCCACTTTGCAATCTGATATGCGCCACCTCAAGAATTTTCTCATAAACTCATCATTGCTAGCTCCAATAATAAAACTAGTGCAAGCCAACTCAAAATCCCTTAGATATAGGTAAGGACTCTCAGAATCCATTTCGTGGAATTGAGGTATTACTAACATCATCCCATACTTAATTGTAAAATTAGGTTCATTATTAGATAAAACAATGCATGATGTGTAGTGGTCCGTGTGGGTCGCAAAAAATCTTTGAGAGTGCGTGGTGCAGGTGTAGCCATAGCTTCTTCAAAATTCTCTTGCACAAAAAGTTTGTATAAATCAATTTCAGTATCCTCACTTTGTATATATACCACAAATCTTGTATATGGAGCCCTTATAAGATGTAGATGATCAGCCGCCCTAAGAAGGACTACTTTCTAGTTTCTACCCCATCAATTTAGACTTATCACTTTGTAAACCACAGGTCTTTTTATGGTTCAGGTCTCTTGTCCACAAACGTCAGTTTCATGGATGGTGAGCATATTCCTGGAAATTTTTAGACTATGCATTTCAATTCTAGCTAGGTAAGACATTATCTAGTAAGTAGTTCATTTTTCTCGTTCTAATCAGAGGATTGAAACTTATATTTGGAATCTTTTTTCACGTAAAAAATTGAAAGATTGTTCTTATCTTGATAATTGCTTATATGTAATGCAAGTTACAAGTCTTACATGTAATTTATTGCTGATCATTAATGTAAGGAGTGAATATAATTCATACCATTTCTTTTGAAGTGAAAAAAAATTCATTTTTGTCTTACTAATTTCTGAGAATTAAGTCTCATAATTTTTTTTTTATGGCAAAAGAAAAAATATGGGTTAATTACAAAAAACCCCCCTCAAACACTTATCCAATATATCCTAAAAAAATATCGTGGCAGCTCGGCTCCACGAACTTACAAAAACGTTACAGTTTCATTTTTGACTCGTTTTTAAACGAAATCTTTAACACCTTCCGTTACACGTGAGGTGTTCGTTCATATCAAAAGACCAAAACGCCCCTATTAATTAGCACGAACGTTGAAAGTGAAATGGAGTGGCTGACCCAGACAACGTTGAAGGAAATAGCCACCTCTTCACCTGAAACTGAAGAACCCTTTTTTTCCTCAAATCAACGGTTTTCGAACTTGAATCAAACACGTCTGTGTGCATCGAAGAAGCGTTGGAGGTAAGCCACCTAATTCCGAATGCTTTTGTTGTTTATTTTCTTTCGCCCAAATTGACTGATTTAGGGTTTAGTGGGTTCTTTGTTGCTTGCGAAAGGGTAATGGGTAGGGTCAATGTTGGGAGAAAAGGATGCTTGCAACTTCTTCCCCATTTGTTGAAAATGTAGGGTCAATGTGTTGTATTTTTTGAAGTGTCGGTCAGTCATTGTCGATAGGGTCAGTTTGCATTCCCCTTTTGTTCTATCCTCGAGTTGTCCCTGCTGTTTGCAAAATGCAGCACTATTGGGTAAAACGCTGATTGGTAAAATGCCGAATGTTTATGTTATTTATTAAGCTTAGTGGTCCCCTCCCTCCATTATATCATGTGCTTCCCAATAAGTGTGCAGTTGTTTGTCTGTTTGCTAATTTTTTAAGGACCTGCCTTTTTGTACTTGTCATTTGCTGTAAGTCTTGGCCTTTATATAATATAGATATAGGCTAATTGTTACGGTGCATTCCTCACATGTTGGTATTAGAATTTTCTAGAAGTCATGGCAGGTACTGCTACTTGTTTGTTTGTTCTCCAATCATTTGTCAACTCTAATGGTTCTTATGGGCACTATTACATTAGTTGATTAATATTGTTGTGAAGCTGTTATATTTCAAGAAAACATGGCTACCATTGGTAGAAGACTAGAGTCTGTACTTTAATGGCTTTAATTATTTATGACTAGATACCATAATAAATTGATTTTCAGTCATAGTGTGTTGTCTAAATGCCAAAAAAAGAGGTCAAATAAAAGTGTTTGTTGCTCACTAGTCTTTGTTGCATTCAATTCAGATGTTAATGTGTTTCAAGTAGAAGACTTTTAATTGTTGTTCTTTTAATTGCTGTACTTTTAATTGCTTTAAGTTAATAGCTGTACTTTGGTATTAGCATTTTAGGTTGTATGGTTGAAACGTGCAATACCTGCAGTTGTTTATGATGCCATTTTTCTGTTTTGATTTAGATACTTGTTTTTGGATTCACCAAAAGAAAGTGATCCGCTTCGAGTACTTTTATTACCACTTCGAAAAAGGTAATAAAAGTACATTCTGCTTATATCTTCTGTGTGGGGTTATGTGACTTTTATATGCTTATAACTTTTAGTCTTAGTCTGTGTGGGGTTATGCTCATTATGTCTTATTTGCATCTCTGCACGAGAACTACCATTGTGTGACAGTTTCAAATAACTTAATGCTAGGGTACTCCGGGTTGAAATAACTTAAATTGAAATATGTCAATTACTCCGCACTTTTCTTAATGTCCTTTTCTCAAATGATTTATTAGGTATTAAAAATATTGACATGTTTTAAAACTAATTGTGATGGATGATTGCAGGTGCTGTTACAATGAGCAAACACGTTGTATTGTTCGAGGTAAATCATGGGGGGAGGTTTCAAAGATCACCACACACCGAGTATGTTGGAGGGCAAAAAGTATTACACAATGAGCCTTGGGATATGGACTGCCTCTCATTTTTTGAACTAGAAGGTATATGTGGTGAGTATGGATACACAACTGGTGATCTCATGTATTATGTGCACCCAGCGAAGACACTTGATGATGGGCTGATTCTCTTGAAGTCAGACATTGATGTTTTAGAAATGGTAAGCTGCCACATAGGCCACGATTTAATCATTTTGTATGTTGTTGGGTTTAGAGAAGAAACCAGCAATATTCAAGTTAAAAAACAAAGGTATAAGTTGGCCGTAAATAAGAAGGGGACAATGGAAAAGGGAAAAAAAGTGGTTGAAGACATAGAAGAGGAGCCTCAAAGTCCCCAACCTGATTCTTTCTTTGAAAAGGTTATTAGTGGGGAAGATGATGTATTTGAAGGGGAGGGGATAATGCAACTAGTGCCTATCAGTCACATGGTTTGTATGTTGAAGAGGACCTCGAAGGTGTAGAGGATGGACCTGATATGGATGTAGGCTGCGATGGTCGTCATGATTTGATTTCAGACACTGATGATGGTAGTAGTGAGGAAGAGATTGCTCGGGATAGAGCACGGGCCACTGTACCGAATTTGAACAACAATACCTGGACGACCCAAGACTTGAACTAGGGATGAGATTCCCTAGTGTTGATGTGTTCAGACAAGTTGTCAGAGAGGCCAACATACACATTGGGAAGGACCTCATTGGGCGAAGAATGATAGAGATAGAGTCATCGTCCAATGTAAGCGTGAACGGTGCAACTATAGAGTTTACGCAAGAAATGTGAAGAACGAGCTAACGTTCCAAGTAATATCATACTCGGGCCACCATCGATGCACACGAAGTTACAAAAATACCCAAGTATCTTCGAAGTGGATAGCGAATAAGTACTTGGAACAATTCAAGCATAATCCTGATTGGCCAGTTGAGGCGTTAAGGGAAGAGGTGAAGCGAACTTGGAAGGTGGACGTAAGTCGAATGAAGTTGTATAGGGCGAAGAAAAGGGCTCTGATGTGATATTTGGGATGCACAATGAGCAGTACGCAAGGCTATGAGATTATTGTGCGACCCTAAGGCGAACCAACCGGGGTTCTTCAGTACTATTGAGGGTTGATAGACCTCAAAGGGAGCTGCAACCCACATTTCTTACTCTATGTCTCACTAGCAGCTATGCGAGATGGTTTTAGGAGTGGTTGTAGGCCCCTAATTGGGGTGGATGGCTGTTTTTTGAAGGGTCCTTATAAAGGACAGCTTCTTGTTGCTGTCGGTCGTGATGGGAACGATAATATTTACCCAATTGCCTTTGCCGCTGTGGAGGCCGAGTTGAAGGACAGCTGGTCTGGTTTCTACACATTTTGGTATCTGATCTTGGTCCTAATTTGCCACATGGCTGGACATTTATTTCAGACCGACAAAAGGTAAAAAAGTCGACATTTGTACAACAATTTCAGAGATGATGGCAATCGGGGTCAACTGTTGAAAGATAGATTATGGGCAGCCGCATCTGCTTACACGATCAGTGAATTTCAAGCTGAGATGCTCACACTGAAGGCATTGAGCCCGAAGGCACACAAGTATCTCAGTGAGTGGAGCCAGCATGTGGGCGCGGTCACACTTCCCAACCCAAAAGTCATCTGGTGAACAACCTCCATCAACATATCATGTTGCGCGTGAAGCGCACATGTGATCAACAAAGAATGTGATGGTGAGACGAAGTGTGCCTTGGGATGGGCTAAACGAGGAAGGTGGAAAGTCCTACAAATTATATGAGGTGTATGGATTGAGGGGAATGGTATGAGATCTCACATCCTCAATTGTTATTTGATCTGATCAATACAACACAGATCTTGTGTGGTCAGAAACAAAGAATGCTTCAATGCATATATCATGGAAGCGATATCATCACGATGATGAGATAATTGATGTGTCGGTACCAAGTTGGATCTTATGAGGCTGGATAGGAATGGTCTCATGCGAGTGCATGTATGAATGGAAGTGCAAACAGAAGCAATTCGCATGCGGGTGTCGGCGATGGGATCTCACTCCCTTGTGCACATGCATCTCTGCAATCCTATACGATGGGGGGAAGCCGGAGGATTACGTGATGATTACTACACGTTCAGACGTACATGAAGGCCTATGGGCTTATGATTCACCCAATGCCGAGTATGGATCAATGGGGACGTACAGACAAGAACCGGTCCTACCTCCACATGCAAGAGTGCAACCTGGGAGGCCGAAGAAGCTAAGGCGGAGGGCACGGACGAACCAAGGAGCCGAATTAGATTGAGTAAAGTTGGGACTAAGATCAAATGCTCTAAGTGTGGCGTGGTTGGGCACAACTCAAGGTCCTGTAAAAAGAAGAAGAATACACCTGCCCTCCTACCTCACAGTCCACTCCCACTTTTGTAAGTCTTCATTTATTTCAATTACGTACATATGTAAGTTTTTCAATTACTTATAAGGTCCATTGTCGCAGGTTCCTGCTTCTCAAGTTGGGTCCTCGGGGGTTGGTGCATCAGCGATGACGCCTGTTGAGGTGGTACTCATATTACATTGTCACAGTATGAATGATGTGTACGTTGACATTTAATGGGGTTTTTTATTTTTGCAGGACCCACGACATCTTCATGATCATAATTCCCCGAACGGTGAAGACACAAATGATGACCATTATTCCTCGAATGATGATCATTATCTACCGAATAATGAGAACACAAACGATGAGGTAAAATTGTTGGTCCCCAAGTGTTTTTACTTGCGTAAGTTTCAGATTGTATACTCTTCCTAATTGGGGTGGTTTGTTATATTTGCAGGATCCACCTAACATCACATTCCGCCACTCTTGGCTGAATGTTGGGATTATGCTGCCACCTGCCTGGGGAAGGAGGAGTAGCCCACCAAATGCCCTTGCTGCAACTCCAATTCAGCAGAGAAATGATGCAAAAGGAGCCTAAGCTCGTGGTGGTGGGGGTGTGGCATCAAGAACTCGGAGCTCAGATCGTTTACGGGGATTGGCTCGGGCTTTGGGGACTCCTCGGCAACTCTTCATCGACCTCAGTACTGAGCCAGTTGAGGGTACATAGACTAGTGTGGTGACAGAACAGTAAGTAAAACTTAAATAAGTAATGATCATTTGCTGTTTGTGGTGTTCTTGTAAAGCTTATATTTGTTCATTTGCTTCGCGCAGACCTCATAGTGGCCCCTCAAAGCGTAAGGCAAACGCACGGGTTGATAACCCAAGTGGTTTGAGGATGACCAAAAAAAAGAACAAAAAGATGGGCTGAAGGTTGTTTTTGCAGTGTTGCTGTTTTTTTTTTTTGTGAATCTGGATAGGGGGTACATATGGGCTGCTGGTTGGTGCTGTTTTTTTAAGGCTGGGATGTAGTGCTTAGTTGATGGTTTTTTGGGGGGCTGGGTACATATGGGCTACTGGTTGGTGCTGTTTTTTTTAGGCTGAATTTACAGCATGTACACATTGTGAAGTTGTATCCTATTTTGATATGGACAAATTTGTGAAGTTGTATTCTGTTTTGGGGCTGAAGTTGTATCCTGTTGTGATATGGACAAATTTGTCTACAGTTTACATTGTATTACGTTTTATGATGGACAATTTGAACATGTTGTATTAAAGGATCTCTTGAAGATATTGCAAATGGACAATTTGAACATCTTGAAATCAATTTCAATTTAGCGAGCTTCTAGGTTCCAAAGGGATATACAATCGTTTGTGCTTCTTTTGCTACACTTTCTTGGCAACAACCGGACCGTATTGGTCTCTGTTTTTGTCGTCAAAGATATCGTTACAAAAATAAGGACTTTTTCGACTTTGCTTGGGTAATGAATTTTCATTGTTTGTATGGCCTATGGGCAAAATACAGGTCAGTTTCTGTACATGAATGAATTCACTCCGTCCCTCACTGTGTTTTTCATTTATATTTGGTCTCATTACTATTTATTGGTTAATTCACACCATGTCCTCGTTGTGTTTTTTGGCTGCAAATCTGATTTCACTAAACTAATAGAATTTGTGCCTGAAAAAGATACGGTTTTACATAAGAAAATTCGTCTACCAAATTACACATTACAAACAACATAGGGATAAGCTGATATATGTTCTTAGTTTCCTAAACAGACTACTAACCTATAAAATAAACATACTACTACAATTGACATCACTGCCAAAGCAACCTTGTACTCCTTCACTTGCTTGCGATGTTTTTCAACCTCCTCCTTGTATTTCTTCTCATGGATGCGATGTTTTTGAACCTCCTCCTTATGTTTTTCAACCTCTTCCTTCAAGATTTGCACTTCGTTCATATCGAAATTTAAACGTTTGCATATCTCGCATGCGTTTCAACACCCTCTTCCCGTAGTCACACATTGGAGGATCAACCCAAGCAAAAAATCCACATGTACGTTTAATCTTATAATTCGGACAACTATAGAATCGACGACCAAAATTGTGCTCCGTGTACGACGTCTTCATGTAGGTTGTAACACCACAATAACATTGTGGGCCGCTAGAATTTGCCCCACTTTCTGTAACCAAAGAGCTCCAACCACTATTGGAAGAAGACATCACAAAGGTCTGGAAATTGCAACAAAATGAGAAAACCTTAGCTGGAAGATATATATATATATATATATAATACATACATCAATTATAACAGAACAAAATGAGACAAAGGGGACATAGCATAGCATGAGACAAAGGGTGCATTAAAATAGTATATCATAGAATTAGACAACTAGTGACCAATGAGAAACCAATACAATGTTTCATTAAAAAAAATTACCCCTTTTTTTTGGACAGATTTGTAGGTCTGAAAGGGTGTATTAAAAAATTTCATTATCCACATGGCATCTTTGCAGCATACGACATTAGCATAATTTAGTCATTCTTTCCAGTTTATCACTTACAATAACCTTAGATTTATTGCTAGACATCAACCATTGTATTGGAAAAATAATTAACGGTGAGATTTTCAGAAATGCACCTGCTACCTAGGAACTCTAGGGATATTAACACTGAAATTTTAGATGGTGCTAGAATCAGAGATAATACATATGTTGTATATCCGACTGTAGAGCTCCACATGGAATTTCTGCAGTATACATACCAAAATATAACCATTATTGCTTTCTATAAAACTCAAACGGTGCAGTAAGCTATTTCCTTTTTTTTTTTTTAAGCTTTTTTCAGATCTTGTTATTTATTCCCCTATCGGCATTAGCATTTTTTAGGATGGAAATTATATTGATGTAGAGAGCAGGTAAGATAGTGCCGTTTATTTTCAAAGCTTGTTTTTTAAATCAGCCATGTTTTCGCACTCTTTAAACCCCTATTCGCAAGCCCTAACTTCATAACAACCTATTAGCAAACAAATTTAAGGGAATAGGGAAGGATTAGAGAATGTACCTTGCGAATATGAGAAGAAAATGACAATGCCTAATGACCCAGATCTTGCGTGGAGTTCCGACAGCTTGGGTGGTGGGTTTCTTTGCTTCGGACAGCTTTGAAGGGCTGGTGTCATTATGCCGCACGAATGGGGTTTGGTTTGCAATGAATAAACGTTCTAATTAATGGGGGCATTTTGGTCTTTTGATATGAACGACCTCACGTGTCACTCACGTGTAACGGAAGGCGTTGAAGATTTCGTTTAAAAACGAGTCAAAAATGAAACTGTGACATTTTTGTAAGTTCGTGGAGCCAGGCTGCCACGAGTTATATTTTAGGAGGGATATTGGGATAAGTGGCAAAGTTTGAGGAGGTTTTTTGTAATTAACCCAAAAAATATATATTTTTTTAGGTAAAGAGAAAAGTAGTTCGATCGAGTAAGATTTATAGAAGTAGAACAGAACTAATATACATGCAATTCTAGTCACTTAAATTTGTGTCACACCTTAAGCATATGGTAAGGAATCTTATCCTCAGCCCAGAAGTTATAAGAAAGCATGCCCACTTGTTAATTATTGAGGTGACCATTGAGAAAAAGATTCGAACTCTGGATGACATTAGTCTCTTATCCTCAACTCGACGGCTGTGGACGATAAACATATCTCATGATCAGTCTCTACGTACAGAAGATAGATATCTCTTCTTCTTCTTTTTTTCCAAAAATAAAAATACCCCAAAATACAACCACCTTGTGCGGAGATTCTTATTTGCTAGACATGGAATATTCCATTTATAACATGTCTACCATCATTAGTGCATCTGAGCTTTCCAGAAGTGGCGCATGAGCAAAAGTCATTGCCCATTAACTAGTTGGATAATGACTTCATCACCCAAAGAGCACCAATTTAATCTATTAGGCACCAATCAACTAACATATCTATAACCTCTTGCTATCTAAAATTCTACATGAATAATATTAAATAGTGTAAAATCTACATATTTTCTCTCTCTAACTTATACCATGAAATTCAAACAAAAAATTAAAAAAATTCATAATCCCTACGACATACAGTACGAAGAGCGCATTGAAGATGATTGCATCAAAATGGTTCAAAAGGATTTGGCAAAAAACTGAAAGAAAACGAGGAAAATAAAAACAAGAATATATTTATCAATTCCTCTCAAAATATTATGTGGTATTTAAGCGTTAAAATTCTGGAGTATGAGAACCAGTTAAAAAGTAAAAATAATTTATGAAAATTGTGAAAAAATAACGAGAGAAAATTTGAATAAATATTATAATAAAAATAATAATTTGATTAAGAAATAAAGATTATTTTATAATTTTTTAATTAGAAACCAAAATTTTGACACTCAACCTCCTACAACTCGTACTATCCTCTGCTCTGCTTTGCGGCAGAGGGTTAGACCAACTCTCCCATTTACATGGAAACGAAAAATCCCTTGGCTCCCAGACGTCAGTCACTTTCAACACGTCTAAATCAGAAGACTTGCTGAACAAACATATGGTTCTACAAATTGCAAAAAGGAACACGAGGATTTTACTCACTCAATTCCCTGTTTAGTGATAAAAGGTTAATAAGTAATACAAACTCATAACAGAATATCCAATTCAGCAAGTAATCTAATATACTAGTAAATATGTATCCTCACTTTTTACCACCGCCAGAAACGTTGAACTTGAAAAATATTATGTCTCCATCTTGAACCACATAAGTTTTTCCTTCCTGCCTATACTTTCCAGCAGCCTGTGGGAAAAGACGAACAAAAAGATTCACTTGGTTAGCAATGGGAAGGTGGATGTAAACATTGGTAAACATATAGATCACATCTGAAGAATGTGAAGGGGGGATACCTTTACAGCCGACTCACTACCAAGTTCCTTAAGATCCTCAAATTTCATCACCTAAATATCAACACAAAATTCATTTTAGTAAATTTGATCGGTTTAGTACGTTTAGTAGGCACGCCAACGACAAGAGAAAACAATCAATTGGCAAATGCATATGCAAAACTATTGGGCAATTTCTGAAGAATGAAAAGAGGTGCCTATTTTAACATCTAGGAAGCCAGTGCATTACTTTCTGCAATTATTCGCATGGTAACAGCAAATACCATGATATGAAACTTCAGCATTTTACCTAAGAAAGGGTAACATCTCATGCTAGTAACTACCATGTTGATTTTAGCAGGTAAAGAGGAGGTGTGAAATTGGTAGTAGAGGAAGAGGTCAAGGTAATGGATGTGATTACAGGTTTTAGCAGTGATCCCTTCCCCCACACAGATATTGCTAGCACAGTATAAAGGACGGCACAGGAACGTGATGAAAGTTTCTACGGCTGCATTAGCATATTCAGTCCTGAAGCAACAATTAATTTGTTGGAAGAGAAGACAAAGACCAGTGACAGTCGAAACAGAGACAGGTTGAAAAGTAAAACCTCAGCACAAATGAACCCTCTCTCAAAATCAGAATGGATGGCCCCAGCAGCTTGAGGAGCTTTCGATTGGCGTCTAATCTGCCAGCATTTCACCTACAAAATGGACATTCAACCATTAATTCATCAGAGATATGATGAGGAGCACGGTGCAGCAAACATGGTTCGAAAAACAATACAGAGCTGATGGTGCGGACTTGATGGTTCATTGACTCATAGATACTGGAAGTAAGAAGAGAAGAAAGCACTCTGAAAAAGTCAAGGTAAAAAAGAACGAAGATGGAAAGAGAGAGAGCAGCACATGAAGAAATGGTATAAACCTATTGAGAGAGAGACAATGGTATAAAAGCTATTAAAGATGACCTATTACCTCATCAGGTCCTGCCGTGAAGAAGTATATCAGATTAATTGCTGAAAAACCAGTCTTTATGATCTTTGGCAGGGCACTGTTGCAAGGTAGAATAGTTGTCATAATTAACTACACATATACCATTTATCTCTGTTACATGACCATCAACTACCTATTCAGGAAAGTTGAGGACAAAACAAGAGAAGCAAATAATTGGAGCCGCAAAATCTAACATGAATAAAATGATTGAGAAAAAGAAACTCAGAGGGAATAAACTTTAACTTCCAATCAATTCCATTAGTTTTTCCAACCCATTCCAGTAAAACCATAAAGGTAGAAGTACCAACATATAGGCAAAAATTATCACACAATGAGCTCAGAAAAAGTTCTCTAAAGATTCATTCTTGTACCGTCACCACAATCCACCAATTATTTCTAGCAGAAAACAATAAAGACTGTAAAAGCTACTAAACGATTATGTGTCGTTTTGGCACACTTTACAGTCTGTACGAAGGTTGTAGTGCTGATACCTATTTCAAAATTTATGGGAAAGTTATCGAAAATTCCAATGTAACTATAAAACTTAAGGAATGACATGCTTGATAGAATCACACTGGTAAAACACTGGTCAGTCAACACATAATCCAGAAATATCTTACACCAGAAAAGTCTCAATTACACAACTTCATGTTAAGTTCACAAACACGGACCAGAGAATTCTGTTCCTCCTCTGAATGGCAATAAATTTACGCCACATTCTAACAATCATCTGTTCCTCTTCTAGTAAGATGTATCCTAGGTCCAGACTAACCTTTGTAGATTATTTTCCTCACAATATTTAGCCACTTGATCTTCTGGCATGTCAGCAAGATTTCTCTCCAATGCACAGCTAAAAGGAATAATCTGTTCACCTCCATGTTCCTGTACCCTGAAAATAAAATCAACTATGTGACAAATTTTTTACAGCTTTTCAAGGAGCAAGGAAAGACATAGCAGCAACATATTCAGTGCAGACAGAATGCATGAGTTGCTATCACTGAATATCATATTGCACTCTCATGGCAGAAAGTAATTGACATTGGAAAGCCCAAAAAAAACCAAAGAACAAATGAAAAGAACAACAAAAAGCAAAAGGAGAAAAACACAGAATTCTATTAGCCACTCCCTCAGGAGCTTTCTAATTTTCAGGAATCTTATGTCTGCTATGATGCACTAAGAGCAGTGTTAAAATGGCCAGCTGAGGAATATGCAAAACCTTTTGCTTGTCTGGACAACTGCACAACCATGCATTCTTGTGTTTGAGGATCTCCTACACAGTTTATACACCATACAATAACATACTTCCCGTTGAGTGTTTATTTGTTTAGACGCCTGCTTCAATCCTAAAGAAAGAAGGATTATGTCAGGTAGACAGCTCACATTGCACCCCTATAGCATATTGTACAGGTAAAGCTAAATGTATAATGAATTGAAAGTCAAAGGAACAAAAGCTCATTTCCAGAGCTACTTGAGTGCAACAAAGAGGCATAATCATGATGAAGAGAAATGGAAGCATTTGCTTAGTTCGGATTGTATTTCTGTGACACTTCGAGTCCCACATGGAATGGGAGAAGAGAAGGAATGATACTGAATAGTATAAGGCCAAGTCCCACATTGGATGCTTACCGGGTAGAATTGAGAGTTATATATGTTCCAAAGGGCTTCAAAACCTTGACTAGTCAAAGAGTTTCAAACTTTCTAGCAAATGTTTCATCTTCCAAGAGTGCGATGCTAATATCTTCTGACAGTATGCATTCTAGTCGAACCAAATAATGACAGCTGCAATTAAACTAAAAAAGACAGTACTTATAGCAATTTGTCTTACCAATGGCAAAAGGATAGCTTTCTTACACCTGGAGGCCGTGTTAACAGGAGAGTAGTTTAAGAGTAAAGTCAATCCTAGGGAATGGAATATCCGGTTGGCTGTATATTAGTTTCCTTTTCGAAAAAATGGGGTCTTAAGGAAATACATATTCCACAAGTAGAAGTGGAATTATTAGGAATTGACAATGATGTTCCAGAAGCTCGGAGGCTTGAAGTTACAGAGCAATCTAGAAAGTGGACAGCTGAATTTTTTCTCAAAAAAAAAAAAAAAAACTACAGATATTTGCATGTGTTTCTAATATATGTTTTCTTTTTCAGAAATATGTAACATACACGTTGAGTTGGAAATTGAAATTCCATAGACTCTCTTCGGCTTTCCGACCAGATGTTGGTAGGAAGATAAGAAAATCTTCTACCACTTGAGCCGATATATATCGAAATCCACCTTACCAGGTTGGCTTGGGGCGGAAAGGGCAGTTCGGTTCGGAATAATGGTAGAGTTAAACACCCCCATGCTTAGTTACTCCAGAAGAGCTTTCTAAGATTTGCTACAATGCACTAAGATCAGTGTTAAAATGGCCAGCTGAGGAATATGCAAAAACTTTTGTTTGTCTGGACAACTCCAAAACCATGCATTCTTGTTGGTCGAGTATCTCCTACACAGTTTAGACACCATATAATAACATCATGTTGAGTGTTCACTGGTTTATACACCTGCTTCAAACATAAAGAAAGGATGATTATGCTAGCTAGACAGCTCACATAGCACCCATAGATGGGCAAAGTAAATGTATAAGATTTGAAAGTCAACGAACAGGATCTCATTGTTGGAGCTACTTGAGTGCAACAAAGAGGTTAAATTATGATGAAAAGAAGTGAATGAATCTTGCAGAAACTGGAGTCCACTCCTGACATTCTTCATGGAGAGCTTTGAATATTAATGTGAGCAAAACAAGAGGACAAATTAGCTGCAGATATCGACAATAAAGTAACAAATAGATGCGTACAGGCAGGAAGGACACATGTGCACACTCGCAGAAAACTATGTAATACATCTTAACAAACTTAAGATCCTTTAAAAAAGATGGAGGACATACCAAGCATGAATTTTGGGCAAAAATTTGTTCTTTTTCCTTTGGTAATCTTTCTCATTCATGTTAACCTGCAGAGAAAATAGCAAGTAATTATGACCACCAGACGAGTTCATCTTGTTTTCTCTGACAGGCAAAAAATCACACACTCGCTAGGGATCAACTCACCACCATACCCTCCCCACTCCTTATTTATGATCACTTCAGGTCATAACATCTTTAAAAACAACATAAGATAAATACTGAAACAAACACATGACTCTGACTTCATACCTCAAATATCATAGACAACCACATCTCCCTACCAAATTACACTTTAAACCTAAGCAATACAGAGAAATTTCACTCTCTAAACCATCACCTGATAAGAGAGATGCTAAAAACATATAGAAGAAAAATAACAGTTTAGGTCACAAAGCCAAAGGAATAAATATTATATTGATCAAAAGCTGGATCCCTGTATGCCATTGGCATTTTTGAGTGAAAAAGATCTTAATCTGTTGGAGTGAGATTCCTTATTAAATTTACTTGTATGCCGTGATTTCTACTCTCTCTTTTTTCTCAAGTTAAACTCTTATTTTTTCTCTGAAATTGACCATATATGAATTTCTCCCAGTGTGAAGCATAGTGTCTCCTTAAGGTAGAAAAAACCTTCAAACATCCGGATCACACAACAGGGAATGGTTAATCTAGCATATACAACAACAAATTTAAAGAATCACCAAGTACTTTCAATGCCTTCTTCTTTTTTCAATGTTGTAAATAATGTATAATTCCTGGCTAGAATATGTCACTACAGTTAAAAAAACAGGCACAAACAATTTTTCAGCCACACAAAAATCAAGGAAATCAAGTTCCTGCAAGTGCAAACCACATTGTCTCAACACACGAAGAAAATTCATGAACTAGTTTGACTTCAAACTGACAAGCAGAGAGAGATTTATGGAGGACCTAATAGGTTGAACAGGTATTAATTATTTGGGTCAAGGTTAGTGTTACCTCAAGGTTTTGGCATCTTTATGCCTTTCAGATGGATGTTTATAAAAAAAAGAGACCTTCAAGGTTGCATGGCACCTACCATGCATCCACAAAGCCGCAAATCATTTATCAAACAACGCCAACGAATAATATATTCACTTAGGCATTCCTTTCTTAAACAAAATAGTATAATAATTCAAACAATGAGCACACAGTTTTGATAGAACAATATAACTCATACACCTAGGAGGAATTTGACTTGTGGCCTCAAACTCAACCCTTCTGCATGGGGTAGGCAAGGCCATTCAGTCTACAATAGGCACAACCACTAGGGATTAATGATGCAATATCTTTAACAAACAGCCAAAACAGCCAACAAATAAACTGCTTATGAGAAAAGCCACAGGAATACTGGCAGGATTTTTGTTTTTTTTTTTCTCTTTCTGGCTAAAATTTGAACCTGACATGTACCCCACAACTTGTTTGCCACCTGAGGCGAGGCCTAGGGGCAAATAATAGATGTATTACAATTCAAGCATAGATAACCTAACGGAGGACCTTCAAGCAAAGCTATCCCATTATCATGAAAACAGAACTCACCAAGTAAACAACGGGCTTTGCAGTAAGCAATTGAAAAGTATTTAGTATCTCAATATCAGCAGTTTTCCAGTCCCCAAGACGAACATCTTTTCCATCCTCAAGCCACTCCTTGACCTGTAGAAAATAAACACCACCATATTTGTGACACACTCCATATAGCACAAACTCATGACTCTATCTGTCTATCATGAAAACTGTGAGTGAATTAAGTTGCAGGGTAGAGCCATGCTTGATGAGTATAGCAATTGCAGCACCTTGAAAACCTTACAGAGTACTATATGAGAAAGGTTAAACAAATATGCACTCCCGGATTGAGTTTCATGTTTTCAAAGAAAGTTTTATTAACTACTACTACTCTTCTATAGGCGCCCCAAAATAAACATATCAATTGCAGCATCCTCTCAAACGTAAGCGGTGCATTTACTATTCTTATTCCTTCATCTACAGGATAATAGGACCTAAGAAAGGTCTCCCAAGAGCAACCCACTTTGCTCGCCATAGTTGAATTTTTTTTTCCTTCATGACTACATGTTTTAACCGTCAACCTCTCTTTGAATGGTTATGTAATAACATTTTATATTGAGATACATGCAAGGAGATATTCACATAAATTTGTTTGTATACAGATTGAGTGAACCTACTACAGCTGTACAATAAAATATATAACCAAAAGAATTATGACAGAAACCATTAATGGGAAAGGATGAAACTGGCCACTGAGACCGAAATGAGCAGTGTGCTGTCAAAAATATTTTTAACTCCTCCAAAGTTATCATGCAAGACATAATACGATAATTCAAGAAAAGGACGGTTGCAAACTCAACTGTAGATTATAAACTATGAAAACACAAACCTTTTGACAGAGCTCATGCTCTATTTTTAACTGCTTGTCATTACTCCTCTTCATGCTCTTTTCAAGATCTTCTATCCTCTTTTCCATAAATTCAATGTCCTACAGTCAAGTCAGGTAAAAGAAGCAAGGTTTAGAACATTTTTGCATAGACAATTGGGAATGAGACAAAGGACAATATTGCAGGATATTGGACAAAAGAAAATGATACCCCCACAAATTCATAATTAAGAATAATTACCATTGACATATAAGAATTGCTCATTGCGTATAAATGCAGGCATAATTTTTAGATATGAAGATTAGCCAAACACTATTATTAGACAGGAACATCAACCAAACAACCAACGCTGGAGCAGTATAGGGATGAGAAGGGATTTGCAACCATCATAGGAACTTTCTACGTACATGATCCTTTATACACTACTAAATAAGTTATTACTCATGCCACCATAAAAAACATTTTTGTCCTAAATAATTTACGCACTGTGCAAGATAGTGCAAGTGTAATCCCCCAAATCCCATATGGAGTGAGAGGAGAAGGAATGAAAAAGCAGTGTGATAAAAGGAGCCAAAGTTCCACATTAGATCCTCATTAGGTGGACTGGGACTTGTAATGACTTAGAGAAGTTTCAAGAGCAACTTTGAGTAGTCTTTATGCAGTTTAAGAGCAGATGTGGCTACACACCTTTGGGGAGTTGCAACAAGTAATTATTGAATTTCGTTGACTTTTTGCAAACCAAAAGATGCAAATCATTAAAAATCATTTCTAGAATGATACCTTCAGCAACACAAAAAATACCATCTGTTAAGGATTTTAGAACATCAAAAAGCTTCTAATCCCTGCAACTCATAATCCAAATGTCTAATAAGTGTCACATCATATAAGTTATCACCATTCAATAATGAAGAGGTTAACTAACTGAAAAGTTAAAAGATATCACAAACTACATCGTTCGCATTCCAAGTCCCCAACCACCTGTTGGTCCAGCAAATTCGGAGTCGCCAGGCATTACAGTAATATTTGCATAAATCTAAGGGCGCCCAAAGATTGCAACTAGCCCAGCAAGAATTTAAAAAAGAAAAACAACAAACAAAATGGCATTTACATAAATAAGTCAAAAGCTAAGTAACATCTTTCTCAAAAAAAGAAAAAAAAAAAAAAAGAGAGAAAAGAAAAACAAAGGAGAAGAGTGCAGAAGGTACACGCGTCTTCTGCCTCTTATAGGAAGAAGAAAATTTGTTCTCTTTTTCAACATAAGAGAACTTGTTCTCTTAAGAAATTTAGACCGCATTCTAGAGAGAGATAGAGAAAGAGAGAGAGAGAGCTTATCCAACCTGAAACAGGAAAGTGAGAAAAGAGAGAGAAAAAGACAAAAAAAGAGGAAAATGGGAGAAGGGAGAACTGGTTTTTGTTCTCTTCAAACTGAATGTGGGAAGGTATCTCAATTGAAGTAATATATTGTTTGTAACCAATTTTGATAAAATTGCACCAAAATGTGATGAATTGGGACGTTTGTAGTGTCAGGTTTGTAACTCGAAATCTGGAATTTCGTTTTATGGGCTTAAATTCTTATAATTGATGAATTGCTATTTGATATAAGGGGCTTGGTTTGCGCGTTAAAGAAACAATTTCTTCGATTCCGCTCAAAGTCTTAAGAATGGAAAAGTGAGGTTTTCTTGTGGTTCAAAAATTTGGGAAAATAAATTGCAACTTCATTTTTTAAGCCACAAGATGTATCTAGCGGTGTTTTGGCAAATAATGTAATATGCTGGCCAAAGCCTATTGAATTTATAGATTTGTTGTGAGTTTAGTTAATTTAATTTTAATTGTTTTCAAATAATGCAACCACAAAGTAAAAAAGGAAGTGAGTTATAGCAAAATAACCTCAAGTAGGAATTGAACCTACTAATTCACCAATTATGAGTGGGGTGCGTACACTCAAAAAACCTCATTTTTTGGGGTTTGAGTCTGAGAATTTTGATTCAGATAAAGAATAAGCCTAAGAAAATGTTCGGTTTTTTTGCATTATCAGAATTTTTTGAATCCTGAGAATACACAAACCGAACATGTTTTTTAACATCACCTAAAAACAACTACAGCACGCATACCAATAAAGTTAACATCACCTAAAAATTCTCAAAACACAAAAAATTCTCAAAATACACACTAACCGAACAACACCTAAATTTTTTGTTGATTCTAAGACTGGCATGTTGGTGACAAAATACTCACATTCAAATTTTTTTTTTTTTTTTTTTGGGCTGTGTTCAGAGGAATTTTGATACCTTGGTTGTGTGTTGAATAATGTATTTGTTGTTAGTATTTCCCTAAGGTTTTTATTTAATAGCGAAACTTAGAAGGTAGATGATATGAGAGGTAGGGCTTAGCTAAGCCTTGTGTCATTCTGGTTTCTTGGATTTGGTTCTCTCAGTGGTTTTGTATAAATAAGAGGCATTGTGCGTTTTGTTTGTTCAGCGCGTAATGCAAGAACAAGTAGAATATCTGCTCTCTAGCTTCGCTGATCGGGGGGCTGTTGTTTGCTCACCACGGGGCTCTTAAGAATAACATAATCTATGATAGTTTGAGGATCCTTCTGAAAGACTTTCGGCAATAAATTGGTTCACAGTTGTTTGGAAACAGAGTTCTTTTCAAGTGGCATTCTCCCTTGACTCGATCTTTAATTATATTATGGAATTTTCTTCCAGATTGAGGTGTATTTATATTGATGGAGTGAAGTGTTACATAGAAATGATTGCTTGCATCCATCTTGTTGTCCAAGCTTGACTTGTGATTTTCCATGGGCTTATAACTTAAAAGTGTACATCGAGACTCGTACAACATGAGAAGTGATTTGGTACTAGGTAAGATACAGATCTAATATACTAAGACAACACTCTGCTCTGTAATCTTTTTTTGATAAGCCACTATGCTCAGTAATCTTAGTAATACTCAGTGATAGGTGTTGCTAGCTTGGTCCTATGCTTTGTGATCTTAGTACCACTCTTGGTGATATGTGATGGTAGCTATATGCTATGTGATCTTACTACTATGCTCAATGATATTTGGTGAAAACTTGGTACTACACTTCGTGATCTTAGTACCTTGCTTTGAGAACATATGATGAATGCTCAATTACTGCGTTTGTGATCTTGGGCCGTAGCTTTGTGATATGAATATGGTATTTTAGGTAGTAGCATGGCATTAAACTTCATGAACTAGTATCGCAATCTTTAATTGATGCCTTGTCTTTGCGTACATTGGACATGGAAATTTGTGGAAGCGTATCCTGGAGTCATAATTGTTGGATTTATATAAGTTTTTCTATTTTGGAATTAATCATTATTGCAAAACCTTGTCACTATTTTGCAGGATTGTAAAAATTGTGAACAAGTTAGAAGTTACAGTAATAGTTTGGATGTGTTTATTTGGTGGAGTTGTTATAGTTTGAACTTCACCATGCCTATAATGGGTTTGGGGCAGTACAGACACATTCTCTTCTAGTTGATCGAGTGCAAGTTTCTCAACAGTTTGTTAACAGGGTCAGTAGTAGTGGAGCAAAACCAAAGTCGGTACATTTTTGCTTGAAATTTGTTAACCTCATCCCAAGCTTGTGCATATATACAAAGACAAAATATATGGGTACAGAGTTAAGCACCTTCCATTGAACTTTTGTCTTAAATCTCAAGACAAAGGACAAGAACGCAAGACGTGATTGTCACAATTATCAATGTTCTCTAATGTTGCCACGTAAAACAACAAGTACCTATTTTTTTTTTTTTTTTGATAAGTAAGTCAATCTTTTTATTAAAGAAAAAGAAAGTTACACAGTACAAGAGACAAAAAAGACTAGAGCATACAAGCTAAAAAACTTAGAAAATCCGGCAGACCCACAAAAGGACCTCCTAAAACAGAATTAGCCCACAGAAAAAGAAAATGCAACATAGATCCCCCCAAACTAGCCAAAACAAAGCCCTATCTTCAAAACATCTCCCATTCCTTTCCCTCCACAAACTTCCACCACATGCAAGCAGGGATCATCTTCCAAATGGCCAACGCAATTAGATCCTTAAACTTCCTCCTCCAACAAAGCAAAACATCCACTGCCTTCCTAGGCATAACCCAATCATAGTTAAGAATGCTCAGCACATGCGCCCACAATCCTCTAGCCACCGAGCAATGAATAAGGATATGATCAACCATTTCTCCATCGCTCTTACACGAATAACACCACTCAGTCACGCAAACACCCCTCCTCCTTAAGTTGTCAGTGGTAAAACAAGTACCTAATTTCCTAAAAGGGAGGACATCATCTAGTGGATGCAGAATATGTTCCTCTCACACTCTCTCATCTCTCATCTCTCTCTCTCTCTCTCAGACACACAACATTATTCAAGCATCCAACGGACACCAATTCCCCACCCCAACCCTTGCTGTGGGATCCCTCTGTTTCTCTCTCACTCCCTCACCCACACATGTACATAGACACCCCACCTATACATCTCTAGGACACCAACTTTAGGCTTCTCTGAACTTTCCATGCAACGTAAGTCATACACTCCAGTTAATGGAAAAATTAGCCATATTCTACTTGATACTGTAAATTAAGCAGACTAAATAACATGAAAAATTATGAGCTATGGGAAGTTGTAAGATTCCAATCAACCCTTGATAATGCAACATATTTAGAAGAATTTGAAAAAGTACTATGGAAGTGGGAGCTCAATTTACTATACTCAAGCTAATAGCATACCTTAAGCCTCAATTCTGCACTAATAACTTCTAAATCCCTCACAGGATCCACAGTGTCATCTACATGAATAATATCAGGATCTTCAAAGGCACCTAGGGGAAAAGAAACAAAGGACGCAATGAACAATACTACAATGATACGCTTGATAAATGAAAATCAAAAGACTAAGGTGACTTTATACACACAAAAAAAGGATACAGCAGCTAATTTCCAATATGATTGAAGCATGATAAATCAGAACATTAATTGTACCATAAGGTATACAAAGGAAAACTTGTTGGCTTGTCCCTTACTAGTTGGTGGTTTCCAGATTATTTGATAAACCTCTCCACTTTGCTTAGCTACCATCTAATAAGGTTAGAACATATGGGCTCAGTAAATGAGCTGAACCTCTCAACCTACTTCAATAATCGAGCCACGCTCAAGCTCAGTCAAGCTTGCTGGTAGGCTCATAAGCCTATTTGGCTTATATAAATATCCTTTAGGTAGATATAGCACTCATTTTCTTGAAACAGATACGTTTAGAAATTTTATTTCTGTATACTCAACTTCAGCAGGGCATAAGCTTGAACTTGAGCCTGAATTAAGCTTGTGCAACAGTATGCGGTGCTAAAGCTTGTCAGCCAAAACCTCCTTTCAAGCCATAGAGCTGACCAAACAGGTATGCATAGAAAAGAGAAGTGCTTTACATAGTGTTTGTGTCATAAAATTTTGACTGAGAGTTGATGAAAAAGTGAAGAAAGAGATGATTTGAATGAATTTTTTATATTTATTATTATAGAAATTGATGATTTGATGAGGAGAAAAAGATTATTTTGTAATTTTGACTGAGAGTTAGTGAAAAAGTGAAGAGAGAGATGATTTGAATGAATTTTTTATATTTATTATAGAAATAGATGATTTGATAAGAAGAAAGAGATTATTTTGTAATTATTTTATTAAGTAAAATTTTAGAGTGTCAAACGCTACCTTAATCAGGCAACTAGACTATAGGGCGTATGTGAGGCACTAGAGCACTCCAACGATAGAGGCTGCCATGAACTTTTTTCATTGTACACTTTAGGCTCTATTTTACTTTTTGTAAAGCATTTTCCATACTTTTGACTATTTGGAGAGTCTCATAAAATATGGTCAATAGAAACTTAATTCGGTCAACTGAAAACTAAGCTCCACTTTCCTAAAAATCGTTTACTTTCTGAAACTAGTGAATCTTATTTTCTGACCTGCCTCCTCCAGTCTTAGGAATGGCCAAAAACCCATCGGCCCGACCTCCCAACCCTAAACCGATCTGCTTCAACCCGAACTGGTCGGGTTATGTTGTGGTCGGGTTTTGAAATATGAATCCGAGAAAAATCAAGTTCGTGTTCAGTCTTTTAACTGAAACCAAAGCATTCAAATGAACCTGACCCTAATGGTTTTAGCTTTTTTTGAGGTTGGGGTCGGGTTTTGAAACAAAAACCAGAGAAAAATCAGGTTTGTGTTCAGGTCTTTAACCCAAAACCAAAGCATTCGAAGAAACCTGACCGTAACGGTTTTGGCTTTTTTCGGGGTTAGGTTTTGAAACATGAACCCGAGAAAAATAAAGTTTGTGTTCAAATCTTTAACCCGAAACCAAAGCATTCAAAGGAACTAAAACATGACGGTTTTAATTTTTTTTAGGGTTGGGTCGGCTTTTTAAACATAAACCTGAGAAAAATTAAGTTCATGTTCGAGTCTCTAGTCCGAAATTAAAGCATTCAAAAGAACCCGATCCCAACGGTTTTAGCTTTTTTTGAGGTCGAGGTCAAGTTTTGAAACATAAACCCGAAAACATCAGGTACGTGTTCGGGTCTCTAACCCAAAACCAAAACATTCAAAGGAACCCGACCCCGACTGTTTTAGCTTTTTTAGGGTCAAGGGCAGGTTTTGAAACATGAACTTGAGAAAAACTTTACTGAAAAATATTGAAAAATACTTTTAAAAAATATATTTGATGTAACAACCAAACACCGAAAATTAGATTACTTTACTGAAACATAATGCATTTTGAAACTCCTTGACAAAAAAAAAAAAAAAGTAATTTAGGTTGAAACAAACGGAGCCTAAGCAGAATACCAATTACAACAATGGAAGCACATAAAAAAATTATAGCAAGACATAGGTACACCAGAATGAAGCATCATATTTCCTATGTAAAAAATGAATACATAACTATGAGAAGTAAATTAGTATTCACAATCTTGATCTCTCCCTTATTTAATCTAGCAACTCATTCTCTTGATCATAGGGAGCCTATACGTATACATACATATATTTATATAGATACACGCACACATACATATAGACACATACGAAACAAACGCCCAAAAGAGAAAGGGCACGCACAAGCACACAAATAGAAGCAAGATTCAAACGATTGAAAATATAAGTTTCATACGTAAAACATGGAAGATGCCATCAACTGCACGTATGTGAGATAAGAAACTGTTGCCCAACCCTTGTCCTTCATGAGCACCCCTCACCAATCCAGCTATATCATGGATTTCTAAAAAAGCTGCAACCTGTACACAAAAGTTACCACTATAAGTAACAAGAAATACAAACTCCAATTGTTGCAAAAAACTGCATAAGAAATTTATAGATAGTCCAGGATCAGGCTTCTTAATTAAACTCTGGATGAACCTTCAGTTGGGAGATAATCTTCTTATGTATAACACTGCCGCCGCCGCCACATGGCTTACATCTTTGGGCCTGTCAGAACTGGACCTTTAAAGGAGACCTAATTGATTCAGATATGACAGGCTTTCCGTTTTTCAACTTCTTCAAGACAAATGCAAAGTTCATTTCAAAAGTGAAAAGAAAGGGCACTGAAATTTTCTAGATCCTTCTCCAATAGTTTTCAGTGCCCTTGCACTAATTAATTAATGAAATCCTGGCATCAATATTTTCCTGCAATCTTTGCAGATCACTAATTGCATTGTAAGGAGCCACTGGCCTTCATTAGGAGTAGAAGACAAAGTAGGGCAAAAAAAAAATTGAGAAAAAAGAACAGTTCCATCAACATATGCCAAAAGAAAAGGCAAAGCCCTCAACTCTTCTACCCTTCAATCTCCAGGTATTAGAACTTACTGGCTCTTCATATGGTAGGTATCCTAAGGCCAAACAGGTTACTACCAAACAGAGAACTAAGCAGGTTGGAAATTTATGTTAGTCATGGTGCATTATACACCAACACTCTCACCAATGCAAAGGATAGGTTAGATTGTCCTATGCCCAGAGAAAAAGCTAGAGAACCCCAGCAATAGCTACAACCTTCGTTCGGATTATTCAAGATACCCAAAATCACACCCCACAGTTCATATCTCCGTAATTTATGAGCAAGAGACTTAGTCACAAACCTCACTTTTTGGCTTGAACAATTGGCAGAGCCATTCGAACCGCTCATCAGGGATATTCACCCGCGCTTCATTTGGCTCAATGGTACAGAAAGGGAAGTTTTCTGCAGGTATTGAGAGCTTTGTAAGAGTGTTGAAAAGCGTCGATTTTCCAACATTAGGTAATCCAACCTGAAAAGGAAGAAAGGAAAAAATAAAGTTCCGTCAATATTGTTCTGATTGAACCAAGTTGACAAATTTCACAGACCCAAACATCAAGGACACCAAACAGAAAGAATAACTAATTATATGTTGCAAATTCCTCCCAGTGCATAATCATATTGCAATGCTGTACGTCGAACAAGCGCTGTAATTCAATCGAAACAATAACTTGAAGGGACATTTCAGTAAACATAACCAGATACGCAACCAGAAGGGTCAGAAACACAAGCAAAAACATTGTACTAAAGAAGAGACTTATCAGAACTCAAAGACTGGCAGAAGTGGAACGCAAATGAATTCCAGACGTAAATACGGGACTGGATGAGTCTAAATTCAGAGATTCATTTCATTTCTTCTTTTTACTATTTTTTTTTGTGCGTTCTAGGGAAATCAACAGAGCAAACTAAACAATCAATTTGGAAATGGGAGGAAAACCAGAAGAAGAAGAACATGAAGAAGCTTACAATCCCAATCTTGAGGTGAGATGAGAATCGGCCGAGGATGGGTCTCTCTGCTGGTGCTTCCTTCGATTTCGCAGCCTTCGGCGGCATTGTTTCCGATAGAGGAAAAGAGAGAGACAGTGACCGAGATTTCTAGGGTTTTGTAGCCAGTGACAGTGGGTACGGTGCTGACTGCGGTTTCAGAAATGGACGGAGGCGAGTGGAGGGCCTATTGTATTCCAAAAGGTTCCAACCCTAGTCACAAGCCCTCGCGTCAGCCCAACGCATGGCTGTAACACGTCGCCCGTTTTCGAAGATCCAATTGAGCTCGTTCTTGCCATTTCTTTTTTTTTTTTTCTTTTTCGGCCAACCACAGTTTTTTTTTAGGGATAATTGCAAGTTTGGTCCTGTAGTTTTCGTGAAAATCAAATTAGTCATTTATCAATTGTTTTTTTAGATTACAAGGAAAATTTGAGTACCCATTCACGTTCACCGAGTTCGGACGGATCTAGCCTAATATACACACGTGTTAGGTTTCACGCTATGACAAATTTTGGGTTAGACAGTCCTTCCAAACCGCACATGTCAGTTAAGTCCAGCTATTCACTGTGGGAGTAGTCCCAAAGAATTGATTGCATCTGAGGATATTCGAACTTGAGACCACAGGGGAGCACACTCCTTAGCCCCAAGCCTTAATCACTTAAGCCAACCCCTTTGGGTTATTTATCAATTTTTTTCATCAGCATACTCCCTGATGTTTACATGCTTTTATATTAAGTCCTTCCATCTAAATCTTGCTGACTTAACGGTAATTACCAACTGGGTCTTCCACGTCACTGCTTTGCCACCTTAGCACACCACGTCAAAACAAAATAGCGCCAAATAAATAAATGAAAACGACGCGGATTGCATGCTAACAGAATGTTACGTTACAAAACGACGAAACAAGGGCTTACAAGAAGTAAAATGGCGCCAAATGTATAAATAAAACGACGTCGTTTGCATACTTACAAGAAGTAAAATGTTACAAAAGACAGAACAAGGGCTTAAGGAACTGTGACGTAGTGTGCTGAGAGAGAGATGAGCTGCATCCAAGACTTGGGATGAATTTTACTGTCTCTAAATCTCCTGGGAAGAATGCAACGGCCTCCAAATCGCTGCAGCAAGTAAATGTGCCCAGCGAATAGGAGACCACCATGATGATCCCTATGCAGTGGAATAAAAATCCATTTTGTGGTTGGCATAAATGTATGATAAATCAAGGTACCACGTAGAACTGTGACCCCTATAAAGATCAGAAGCATGAGGCAGCAGACGAACCGCGGTGGTTCCAATGTAGAAGGAAGAGGAAAGGGCCTTTTCTCTCGAATTAAAGAAGAAGTTGAA